>OY728577.1:182500-599662 GCA_963422195.1 Carabus problematicus
ATGGATCGACTTCAACGACGTCAAAAATCATCAAATAAACGTATCTATAACACATTACCGGCACAGACAGTCTTTGTACGTGTGTGTGTGTGTTGATAGGGACGATAAAAGGCCGCCCCCTGCCCTTCAGACCGTGCCCTTTGACCTCTCAGTAACTGTGAATGCTTTCAATGAAGGCGTTGAAAACAATTTGCCACCAATTTTCGAACATTGCATTGCATTGTACGGATTTATGGCTGAACAATTCTTTTAGTTTTTGAATCGTCAAGAGAGAGGAAAGTTGGGGAATATTGATGGGGAAACTAGTAATGCATTGCCTAGACTCTCCCCCAACATTGGGGGGATACACACTTGAGAAGAACATGGCGGAGTTTTGGGTTTCAGAATGTATAATCTTCGAGAGTTATTTAAAAACGGGAGCATGCTGATTTTACTGAGTATTTGGGGATACCTAGAACTAAATGTGTGCGTGGGGGGAATTAGGACTGCGGTGGCCCCCGGAGAAGTGGGGGGAGTCCATTGAAACTCCCCAATACTTCCAAATTGTAGCTCAACTTCGGAACGGCAATTTTTAACTAAATTTTCATCACCAACAAAATTTCCTAACAAAAGCAAATTTTTCCCTATAATGAAACTCATCGAAAATCCAATGTTTCACATGATTTTCCTCGCCACTTTCACCACACAGCCTACTTGCATCAAATATTTAAAGTTTACGTATTTAGAAAATTGTAACTGGTTCGATATCCATTTTATGATATTAGGAAGCTATTATGAGAATTAGTAGGTCATGTTATTTACTCTCCTCTCTCTTGAGGGAAAGAGCGAGAGGGAGAGGAGAGAAAGAGATAGAGCTCTCACTCGAAGAGAGTAGTGAAGTTTTCAAGTATTTAAAAACTGTCGCGAATCTACAGTCTCTTGAATTACGTATAAAGGTTAGTTTAGAAAAAAAGCGTCGTTGGCGAGTGTGGCAGCACCAGCCGACCTCGGTGCGGTCGGAAATGTTTAATAATAAATGCCCACAGAACAGGGCAGGACTCTCTGTTTTTATCTTGGCTCTCGTCCAGGTCTGCTAAAACGAATATAAAAAATCTGCTATGGTCGCCACACCACTAATTTGCTTATACTCAGTTTAAATTGGCACATATTTGACGGTTCAAATGCGTATTTCTGTAAATATTTTGTCGTTGTGTTGTTTTCATAGTAGCATATATGATATTTTAAATACATGCCAATATATAAATACATTTTACTCAAAATCGGATAAAGATAGCCGGAAAATGTATAGAACATTTTTTCTTCACAATAATATTCGCTACAACTTTTATTTGGAAAATTTTTACGTATCGCGTTTTGTTTTTAAAATAATTTGAAATTTACAACTTGTGTGTTCGGTAAACTTCCTCTTCCGGTTCTCTAATTATACTCAAAATCTAATCAGCTCTTCGCGCCAATCACAAAAACTTTTAAATATGAAGTTTCATTACCCTCTAGCTTTATTCGTTTTTGAGATAATGAACATACGGCCACACATCCATCCGTACATACACACAGACGTCATTGCGAAAATAGTCAAAACGTATTCAGGGGACCTCAAAACGTGTATTTCCATTAGAATCTCGCAATCGAAATTTTTCATGATTCCTATACTTTCCTGATACTATGTATAGGAAAGTAAAAATTGATAGAAATCAGTACGTCAATGCACCGGTGTCTCGGATTACGTACAACGCGGTTTGTAGCTAACCGAGTTGGTTTAAACCGCATACCATGTTCTAAACCGTATCACAAATGATTACATTTGGCGAAAGTATTTCAACTGTGGAAATCGATTATCGAAAATAATTCTTCCAGCCAAAAAAACCTTTGGTGATAAGACGCGATTATCAAAACGTTGTGCTTCCAGCAAAATCAACTGATAGCAGGGTACGAATTTGGAAAGCGATTTCCAGAATATCAACGCAAAAATTACAGGATTTTAATTTGACGAAATCGAATGTACACATTTGTAAAATTGGCATCAAACAGCGACCTTCTTAACGGAGAAAATGGCGTCTTCAGCGGGTCCCATTACGGTACCCAGGGGAGTGATGCGACCTTTTGTTAATATTTCCATGGCCTCCTTGGAACAATAGCCTTCGTGGGCTTAACATCTGTATGTGTAGTGATGTACGCTTTACTAGGCATGTACTCAGGGGGGGGGGGGGGTGAAACAGGGGTGGGGGGGGGGGGTGAAACAGGGGTGGGGTAGTGTCTGGCGGCGCGCGAGGCAAGGGATCGAAGAGCTGATCGCGTGTCCATCAGCAATGTGGGCCAAATTGTGCCCAAATAAACCCGGCAATTGCGATTTTGCGGAGAGCTGATTGAGGTTTGGGTGCATTTGTGAGTTGAAGATGAAGATTTATGTCAAAATTTAGCCCTCGTTGGCCTCGGCCACCTTCGATTTAAACCTGGCATTCACTTGTTTCACAGCAGACGATATTCACTTCTTTCGCTGGCCAACTACGATTTTCCTACCTGCAATCCTGAAGTGTGCAATTTTAAAGTGTGCATTTTTGAAGTGTGCATTGTTAAAGTGCGCCAAAAATACTAGACACCTATTATTGCCAACTGTACAAAATGCACAAGAACAATTGCACCAGTTGGCAACAATGTGAAAAGCCATAAGAAAGTTATTAATCGCCCTGGAAAATTCCCAACAAATGAAAAACACAACGAGAAAAAAACTGACTTTCTTCCGGCCTAATTACAAAAGTTCCTGCACTGGTGGCGTGCGGTGTCAAGTGTTCGCTGCGTGGTGTGAGGTGACAAACGTGGATGCGCTCATTAATTGGTGACGGTTAATTAATTAACTGTTGTGTTGTTTGTTAATTAGTTTGAATAATAAATCAAATTCTAGTCCAACGAATTGTGTGGTACATTCGTATTGGTGTCCTTGGCACCCGTACTTTACCATTTTAGAGGCCTTTGCTTGTATGTTTTACGATCAACAGGAACAATTTTCGAAATTTTCGAAAATTTGTAGGCACATCAAATATTTTTACTAAAATCGCAGTAAAATACTAGTATTTTATTTTCAGGGGCATACGCCCCCTACACCCCCCTACATTGCGCCCATGAGACTGCACATTTTCTTGGTATTTCCATAATTTTCTGGATGACAAGTGCAACCGAATCAAGTCAGCCCTGGAAGATGTGAAACGCGTTTCAGATGTTTAAATTATAATTATAAAGACGGCTGCCGTTCGCAGCCAACTAATACGATGTCAGCGGAAATAAAAGAGCACCGAGTTATAAAACAAGCGAACGGCGATGTTTCTCACGGACAGGAATCGTGGAGCTCTAGATATAGACGGCGCGTCACGGTATATTGCTGTATACTCCGCTGAGGAGGCGTCGTGACGCTGGGCGTCGAAGCGAGATCAATACGGCTTTAGTAGACATTGTATAATATGCAAGTATGTATACAAAATCACCTAAAATACTAGAATTTTCGGAACATTCAAACATAACAGGGCGAATATTTCGTTTCCCAAGCATTTTACGAGAAAATCGCAAGAGACAAGAATTGTCGAGAATTAAAAACTACATAGGACCGTGTCAACGGAATTTCGAAAATCTATTCGTACATTGAGAAAACCGAACATTTTCGCGTGCCACGGTAGAGTGGCTTTGGCAATACTGTTCTGATTGTGTTTTGTTCGACACTGCGCCCGTTTTCCATGGCCTGCTGTGGCATGTGCGCAGAAAATAACGAATTCCCAGATTAAAATTATGCAAAGCGCACAATTTTTCACGAATAAAATGATATAAATACTGGATTATCTTGTTTAAAAGTTCAAGATGCCATGTTAAATTTGGCGGAATAATACTTCTTAGGCTTGCCCACGCGATCTCAGCCCACTTGGATGCAATTTAATTGAGTATTAAAATATGATAATGGTTTTATAAAGCAGTCCAGACTTTTTTTTTGTGACATTATCGAAATTTTTCAAGTTTTTTCATCGGGACAAAAAAATATCGCGCTTAATTGTGATTTTTATTGCTAATTACTCAAGGGCTGGGGGCGGGAGGGCATGTCAGTTCAAGTACACCCCTGTACACTGACTTTTTTCTCGCTCCTGCCCTTTATCATAACTGAAAAGTTAATTATTCAAGTCGGTATTAATAATTAATTGTTTTTTCCCCGACTCAGTTTAAACAAAGCCGGCTGTGCTTCCAGATCAAACAAAAGAAAACACACGCACAGTTCGATACACAGTACGGTAGAGGGCGGCACACACACACACGTGTACCGCGGATGTGTGCCGTGTGCCGCTCCCGCGAAATGATTTGATCTGAACCGAACTATGCACTCGTGAATTTTTTTCGGAGAGCATTTTTTCCATTTTGTAGCGCAAAATGGACCCTAAAAATAGACGAATTTTAGCGGCAAAATTTTACATGTTGTTAGGCAAACAGGTGAACCGTAACGGTGCATTTGTGAGGACAGGACCGGACCGGGTAAATTTTCGCTGGTAATGAAAAACATTCATGGAAGATTTTCGTGTAATTCAGGGGTGTACTGGCTCAAGGACATACTTGAGATATCAGAAGTGTATTACGTGAAAATATAGTCGGATTATGTGGCGTCAAAATCGTGACAGAAGTAAAGCACTTACTCTCGACGGACGAAATAAGACTAGAACGTCCTCTGAAGGAAGTTTTTATTATAACAAAGGCGTTTGTAAACAAATGTGTCTGTTGTCCGTGGTACGCGGGGCACATCGCCAACGGCTTCTAAATATTGCAAATTTCGCTCCGATTTATCAGAATTCTTTGCTGATGAAATTGTGTGTGTTTCTACTCGCGAGATCGTGCAGAAAATAGCTGTGTACACCTCGGGAGAGAGTGGTCACTATTTTTCCCTCGATGTATGTGTCAAAATACAGCTCGCGAAAAATAAGACGTTTCGCTCCCTTGGGTGCATAAGAAACTATTATTATTTTTTATAGGGAAATTTTCTAAAATTAGTCTTGTGATAGATGTATCTTTAATGAAGGAGACAAATAGAGGTCGGAGGTCAGAGGGCATAGAGCACAGGTCATGGCGGAGTACAGCAGAGCAGTGAGCTGTTCAACGAAGATGTACCAATTCCAACAAACAATGTCAGGAATCGAATCCCGATGAAATTATACAATTAAAACTTCCAGGACGCCGGGAGCAGAGCACGATGTTTGCTGGAACACTGGGAAGAGGGTGTGGGGGTGGGAGGGGGTTGGTAGGAGATGCGACAGCACGCTGTGACACACACAGTCGTACCAACTTAAATTAGTTAGTCAATAATGTTACACGCGTGAGCAAATGGTAACGCAAGGCTGCCAACGACGAGAAGGAATAACCAGCACCACCACCACGGAATATCACTTAGCAGGGTTACCAACATACACACATATATATATATATATATATATATATATATATATATATATATATATATATATACATACCGTGTGTCTCATGACGATCTACACATAGGAACGTTGCGCGCTCATTTGATTTTTGAACCAAAATATTAATCTGATTGTTTTTGTTCTTTTTGTTTTGTAATTGGAATGTCAATTTGACGTTTAAATTCGTTGAAAATGTACTAGTACATCGAATATGTTACAAAATTATACTAGAATATCGAAGGAAATATAAAATAGTAAGCATAAAATTAACAATTGTACTGTCTAGATTGCAAAAAAAAAACTAAAACGATCAAATTAATATTTCACGATCAAGAGCGTATGCAACGTTCCTATGTGTAGATCGTCATGAGACAGGCACACGGTATATAATAACCAAGAAATCTACCACACAGGGAATTATCATGAAAATATAGAAAAACCCCTGATTACGAGCTGACCGAAGCATTTTAGAGCAAAAGTCCATATGAAAAAAGTTGTTCAGAATTAAAAACTACACAAGACCATGCCATATTTAGCGGTCAAATACGTTTCTATACCGTGTAAATCAATTTTCAAACGAGCGTGCATTTTCGATACGATGTCCATGAGAATATTGAAATAATTAGGTAAATTGTTATAATGTACTCTTAACCACAATCCGGTTGAACGAAGAGAGTGCATGGGAGTGCGATTTATCGAGGTTTTGCGTTCGCTGGCGTCCGTAGTAATAGAAGAAAGTGCTTTGGCAAAATAAAATTCTTTCAAATGGATGAATACACCGGTATATGTGAGTTTCTTTGCACAGGTTCTATAGAATCATTGCTCGCCCCCTCCCCTTCTCCAGTGGGGTGGGGGTGGGGGTGGTTAGTGCCGGTGGTGGGGGAAGTAATTAACCCGATGTTGACCCGGCAGTAGTTCCTTTTGTGCCCTCGGGCAAATAATAATCGTATCTTTTCAGTGTTAATCACACTTTTGCATACACATACATCCACGTAGGCCGTGCTAGTGAAACAATATTGACTCGCAACGTACAAACAGAAGCAATCAGAGAGACGGCGGCGGCGGTCGATTCGCTTCGATATTGTCAGTGGAGGCCGAGGCCGCGCGCTGCATTTGTTTAAATAAAACAGCAGCGCAAAGTAGAAAATAAATAGTTGAATGCGCCGAGTGGAGATTCCCGTGCCGTGGCCGCCTACGATCTTTTCATAAAGCGCGCGCGCGCGCGCACAATTGTCTGGGGACGATTTTTCCGTGGGGAAATTTCGAGATTTTCGCTCTTATCGTAGCAAGCGACGCCGGGCGTAACGTTACACGTTACGCCACACACACACGCTCGCACTCTAGATCTTGTAGCAACAACGTGTATAATTACGCAAAGGTTACGCCAAGGTATCCGGTTGGCGAAGTGGAAAATCACGACAGAATGTTGGCGTAACGGTGTATATAGTTACGCACACGTCAGCACGGGGAAGTAATATTATGTAAACAGTAAATTACTTAGGATTTTCTATAGTAATTAACGGAAATCTTTCCTTATATTCGTAGACTAAGGCAGTTACGCCTACTTGTGGCGTATTTCAGGTCGGTTACGGTTGGTACACCTGCAGGCACGGTAAGAAGCAATGCCTGTGGTTGGCAACACTGTCGTAGGGTGCATATATTCTCGAATCTTATAAAATAGTACATTATACACGAAGGGAGAGAAACATCTGTATTTTCTTGAGCTGTAATTTGAAGCCCGAGGGCTACAAATGCATCGAGGGTAAAATGGTGGCCACTCTCCCGAGGTGTAACGACTATTTTCTCTACGATCTCGCGAGTAGAAACACTTAATTTCTCATCTGTAAGGAATTCTAATAAATCGGAGCGAAATTTGTAATATCCAGAAGCCGTTGGCGATGTGTCCCGTGCACCGCGTACCACGGACGACAGACATTTGTTTACAAACGCCCGTTGGTATAATAAAAACTCCGCTAGGGAAATTGTGGTGTCTTATTTCGTTCCTAGGGAGTAAATGTTTAACTTCTGTCATGATTTTGACACTATAGAGGGTGACTTTTAGACCCGGCCCGGCGGAATGTACTGAATATTTAGTATATTGTTCTCAGGCAGTGTGCCCCCGTAATATTTCGGTGACGTGCGCCACTGCACTGGGGGGCTGCGGAAATAAGTCGATATGTAATATGGAGTCTTAGCTGGTCTGATCAATACGTAATGCATGGATTGCGTGCTAGAAATAATTGCGTTGGAACGAGAATAAGAAAAATATCGACCACCCCCAGCAGGGCTCAAAATATAAGTTCATCCACGAGTCCAAGGACAACCATCCCCAAAAGCCCCAGGTCCCAAAAGATGACATGTTCATTACATCCCGGATAATACTATAACCAAAATGTTCAAAAACACGAAATGTTGCATTTTTAGTGATTCCTCTGTTGCGAGACTCTTCGAAGAACGCTCCTCGTGATGACCGCTGATTCCTGATAAGGCGCTTTTCCATAAAGCCGCCAAAAATAGCGCTAAATGTACGTTTAATTCGTGATAACGAAGACACACCAATTCGTAACAATTAGGAGAGCAACTTCTAACGAATTTCCTTGTAAGCTGCCTCGTGTTTGTTAGTGAGCGTTAATCGCAGAAGTAATGCAGAATGTTAGAGGAAAATAAAAGCCAGGCAAATTGAAGCGTGAAAGCGAACGAATATTGAATTTATATTATGTAAAGTATTTGAAATATTTCCGACTTCTGCGTATAGACGAGCAACCCAAGGAATTTTTCCGTCAGGAATTCGCAAGGTTTTTACCGGTAAATTCTTCGCATTTTGCGGTAAAGACAGCGCGGGAACGGAACCGGGAGGTGTTAGTAGTAACACCTCTTCGGAATACCTGTCTACACCGTTCCTAATTAATATGAAATAATTAAACAATTTTTTTTTTAAATATTTCTCTCTCTCGAAACTTCTGACTGAATTACGGTTCTGCATACACTTCCGGGGCTCCGGAGTAGCCGCTGCTCCGGGTGGGACCTTGTGTTTTCATTACAGCCGGACACATTGGAACTAGAATGACCGACCTGGGAGTACCGGTGTTCGAGTCCCCGCCGGTGCAAACTCAGCAACAGTTGATTTGTCCTTTTTACCCGGCGGCTTTTACCTTAGTTACGCCGATGTTACGCCATTAGGGCCGTAACGATAGCGCTGTGAGCAATTAGAACAAAATGCGGCCACATATGTACATCCAGGTCAGGGCTATTTATCGGCCCAATTTGGGGTTTTATCAAAAAATTGTTCGAATAAAACTTGAAGAGGACATTACACTGGACAACATTTGTTTGAAACATTTTTTAGAATTTCCTTTCCCTGAGGAGGTACATGAGGAAATATAAAAAGTGAAAATTCTCTGACACAATTCTTCAATATTTATTTAAAGAACTCCTTTTCGAAACGAAACGAAGTTAATGAAATATAAATAGGGTCATAATTTGCAGAGTGCAGTACACACAGCCGGTTAATGCGGTCACGGATAATCGAACACGGGTAAAATGGAGTATTATTTGTTGAGCGTTCTCTCCTTTGTAGGTGTATTCTTCAACACTGGCTGCTATGAAATATCGTTTTATTTTCGATGGCTTTTCAATACAGTGAAGTTTCCGATTTATCGGCTTTCAAAGGGTGATCCCCAATTTATTATAGATTTATAGCGAGCTAGATGGCCTTAGACCTGGCGAAGAAGGAGAGAGAGAGAGAGAGAGAGAGAGAGAGAGAGAGAGAGAGACTTATATATATATATACATTATTCAGAATATAACATATTGTAGGACATATAATATTCAACAAATCCCCCCATAACATCACTGCTAAGGGGGGAGCAAATGCACTGCATGTTTACAGGGCGGCCAGGGGGGAGTCCCCCCTTTAGGTTCCCCAACAATATTCCATGATATTTATTGCCACCAAGACAGAATACTTCTTGTTATTGTGTTTATTCGCATGTCATGCGATAGTATCAGCCAAATTACTAAGAATTACTAAACCAGACTACTAAACGTAAAACATCAGTTAGTGCGCATGTGTGTAAGTGTGTACTAAACTGTGTTAATTTTAGTATTTAGCAACTTGCATCGGCGGAATAGTATTGTGAAAAGGAATTAGCAGAAGATTGTTAGTCAAATATGGTGCTTTGAATATTAACGATAGCTTTGAAGGGTTCAAGGGTAGGGTGGGGGTAGGGTATATAGTGGACAGGTGTACGGCCAGGACAAGGGTAAGGGGAAGGGGGTAGGACATACATCTGTCGGATGCTGGAGATAGGATGTACAATTTGTGTAATTGAAATATTTCTCTGGCTGTTTGGTAACAATAATTATGGGTCCATTATCTTAATTAAACAGCTACATACACACACATACATGTATACAAAACAGGACAACTACTTGACATTTGCACTCTTTCCATTTGGTACACTCAGAGACGAGAAAAATGTGCAAACATCACACGTACATATTTGCAATAAAATCCATCATGGCGATCACTTCACTGAATTATATTAATTTTGTGTTTTTAATCTAGGTACATATGATAGTTCAGAAAAAAAGAAAATGAGTTCAACTCTTGCAGTTTTTCCTCTAGAAGGCTTAGAAATCGGTGAAAAATGTAAAAATTAACAGCGAAGTGACAGTAAATACATCATGGCTGCCCCATAATGATATTGTCCTATGCATAGTTCAAGGGTTTCGAATGAAATTGTTTGGTTAAAGTGTTTCGAATGAAATATTTAGAGTGGTTTATTGATTGTGTTATGACAAAGTTTCAGCATTTCAGTTTATATATATATATATATATATATATATATATATATAAACATAGACTTGTGATGAATATGTTATGTGGTATCATTAATTTTGATTTAACGTCATTTCACACACACACAAAATTATGTCATCACGCAATTGCCCAATTACTTAAAGTAGAACATCTCTCTCTCTCTCTCTCTCTCTCTCTCTCTCTCTCTCTCTCTCTCTCTCTCTCTTTATAATCAAAACCCTCGACTATTTTTCACACCACAAAATAGTCCCAAGAATGATCTGAAAATGTCTGCGCAATCGTACGGATGTCTGCGCAATCGTACGGTCGTTCGCCGCCAACATGTACCGGAATTTGCGGTAAACTTCGGGGCAGCAATTTATTTTTAAGCAAATCGAAAATCTGTGACAAAATTTATGTATTAAGGGCAGGTAATCAGGGCCCGGATGGGGGTGGGGGCGGTAAAGGTCGATTTCAATTATGAAATGCAAATGAGCGAGTTCCTCGTCGCCATTTTGAATCGGCCAGCCTCTAATCATTTATAGGGCAACCTGTCCAATACAGCACAATATAACTTATGTAGGGACTCCCGAAAATTTAGCAATTAATTCTGTATTAATTCTGCACGCCTCTGTTATTATCGTGTGTGCCATGGAGCTGGAGCGTTTCGCACTTGTTCTATGCCTGGGAAAACAAGTGAACATCACATGACGTAGGCGACGAGATCGACAAAAGAGAATCGACGAATCGCTCGTCTTTTATTTCTCTGCCGCTCGGCCGCCTTCGTTAATTACTTGTTCGTCGGAAACGTACCATTTGTTTGCTGTAATCAGTTTAGGGAAATTTGTCAATCGACATTCCCCCCCCCCCCCCGCTCCGTAAGCCGCCCGCGCGTGATAAGGCTTGATTTACGAGGGGCCTGGGGGGGGGGGGCAGAGAAAGGGGCGATATTTTTGTTTTTCCAAGAATATCAAGTGATCGCGCTGCCCGGATAA
The DNA here is from genome assembly GCA_963422195.1 of Carabus problematicus. NCBI lineage: Eukaryota > Metazoa > Arthropoda > Insecta > Coleoptera > Carabidae > Carabus > Carabus problematicus. The sequence goes on from OY728577.1 coordinate 193,729, forward strand.
ATATGATTTAGTGAGATGAATCGACGGCCCGCACCGTCGACCGCACGGGCTTCGTCTCGCTGTATCTAGTGCGCCATGCCAAACAAAACACAATCACCGTCTGTAAATGCATAGCTTTTGTTTCATCCCGTCTTGTAATTTGTGGTGATTTCTTATCAGAAATCTGCTGATAAGCTCGTTGAACTCACCGAATTGTAGCATCTTCGGGGGTCACAGAAATAAAGGTCACTAGTTGTCGAGGTCATGTGCCGATTTTTTCCCGGACGCGTGTATATTTATATCAATTCCGGGCAAACACTCCGGCGGCTCCGGTTACTCCGGTACATATGTTTTTCTATTAACGTTCTAGATCGCTCCCGGATCCACCCGGAGTTTACCCGGAGCCGTCCGGAGTTTGCCCGGAATTATTTATTTACACTCCGAATTCCGGCGGTGTTCCGCACCAAACGAATTGATCTGACGGTGGCGCTGGCGACGGTGGTAGCCCGGCGTACTAACATGTGGAAATGTTTCAATTTTCAGGCAGAGTAATCCTAGAGCCCGCGCGCCGCACTTGTATAGATAGATCCACATTAGTATCTCGGTACGATCAGGGTTTTTACGTAGTCTAGGATTTTGTAAATTCTCTCTAAAATCTTTAGCTTGAATTTTATAAGAAATAAGTTGAAAATAACGTATTTTTTTGGCGTCTTTGTGCGTCTCTTTTGTTGACACATTCGCCTATCAGCAATACACAGCCGACTACGCAACTTTTACGCAATATTAAATTCACTTGATTTCTTAGCATTTAAAAAGCAAATTTAAAATAAAATTCTTAAATTAAATACTCAAATACTATAATATCTAAAGAGGCTGAAATGATCGTTAGTTCGCCCGCTCGTTAATCCGTCCGCACTGACGCTAATTTATATTATAAAAATACCAGTAACAACAATTATTTCTAACAGAAAACATCAAAAATTCCTCTATTATTTTAAACGAAACACACAATTCTTTTTGTAAATCAAGCTGGCATGTAACAAACGAAGGCTACTGACTGTCTTTTGTTTCACACTGGAGTGGGCGGCTCTGATTGGCTGCGGTTTTGAACCAAATGACAATCGCACGCGCAAAGTCGTCGACGTAAGCGAAAAAATAAAAGAGGAACGCTCGACCCCGGAAAATTAACTAAAAAATCAAGTAGGCGTGCGTACACGTAAATCAGATGTTTATAACCGCTAAGGTAGAAATTCAGCCCTTCTTGCCCTCCCAAACCCTTCTCCTGACCGTCCTCTACCGTTGAACGATATTATAACGTTATTTTAACTTGAAAACTGTGGAAAAAATAGTTACTTTTTCGAGTTACACAATTGTTTCTTGCTGAAGTTGGTCAGCCTGCTTGCGTTTCCGCGTTTTTATAGGTTGGCAGGCCTGCATGAGCGGTTTTTACGGCGGCGTCTATTAAAATCCGTTAGTTTTACTTGAAGAAAATGCAACTGTATTAATTTCTATCAAGTGTTCCGGCCTGCTACGATGTTGCAGGTTATAAACAGCGCGTTGCTTTTGTTTTGCTCTCGCACTGCAAATGTTGCAGGCGCTTCGACTTTGTTTTATTTTAAACTTGTTTTTAGATGTGTTGATTTTCTTTGAAAAATGAATGTGCATACAGATGAAATTGTGCCGGATAATTGAATTAAACCCGGTGATTTCATTAACCGACATGTGCTTTGCGAATGTGATAACGCAACGTGGTGTGTTTATTTGTTAATTTTCGATCAGTAAATGAAATTATTTGTATTGAACAAATACTAATATTAGCAAATATGTGTACCCAATGCATATATATATATATATATATATATATATATATATATATATATATATATACAGGGTGTCCACAGTGGAAGTCAGGACAGTACCATGTGATACTTTAACACCAGATTTCATAGAAAAAACAGCAGAATTTAACACCTTCACAGCATAACATCATATTGAATAAAAAATGTCACAACATCAGGCCATTTTACAATTTGTTTTTTCCACTTTCGCAGCGGCCGTTGTTGTAAATTACGTGCTCAAAGCTGGCTGGTACTAAATTGTAAAGGTGCCCCGGTACATATTTAAAGCCACCCGGCTCATTTAACTTCGGCCGAAGACGCCAGCGAATAAATCTTGACGCGCAAACGCGCTCGTAACGAGCGTTTATATGATGCTAAAAAGACAAAGTGCGTTTAATATGGCTTGACAGCTCACTCCACTCCGGTCGTAAAGGACACACGTGCGTAAGTAAGTGAGAGTTGAGCCAAATAAATTCAGAAATACGACATTGTTAAATAAATACATTTATGAGTAACTGTAACAAGTGATGTACAAATGGTTTTTTATTTATTACCTTCCCAAATAGAGGGGTAAGAGGGTTAATTTTCTATACAGCTGGTGTCCGGCAGTGGCCTTGACTATTCTGGAAAGTTTCAACAACTTCCGGTGACTAGTTCCGGAGTTATTGCGACTTGTGTAAGCAAGAAAATAGTGTTCTTCATAATATACATATATTACTCGCCATATGTACCATGTATTCCTGGATATATCCATATCACGTCCTCCCGATACGTTTCCAATTCATCCAGTGCACACCCCCGCCCCCTTTATACCAGGTACCTTTAGCGTCGAGAATCGCCACGTACCGGATCCATAAAATCAATTTCTTTCCACCGTATATATATACCGGAGCGAGTTTATTGCTTGTTCTGCTTCAAGCGGGTAGTGTTCCCGGAGCACTCCGGGCAGCGCCCGCCGCCCGGACCGCTCCGGGTAGTGTTCCGGTAGCCGGGTTTTCGTGTTCTGCTTGTCAGTCTACACACAGTTCACGTGAAGATTTACGGCGAATTTAAGTTTTTGACGCATAAAAATCGAATTGTACAAAATTTTCCGGGGGCGCTTTTTATGGGCAGGGTTTCGGGCCCGACAAATAGCTATTGTTACGGTCCTGTTAGACCCTGTTAGTTTCGTTTGTTGGACAGTTATAGCGGAACTAGCAGCGGTATTATCTTTTTTGGCCGATAGTGAAATATTTTATGATCTTTTCTTGTGCGCTCTCTCCCCCCCCTCTCTCTCTCTCTATCATTCTTCCTCGTCCTCTATTTCTCTCTTCTTCTTGTTCTTGTTATAATATAATAGATAACATTTGTTATCTAAAATACATCGTATATGTGAATTATAAGAGAAAAACAGGAGAAATATTCTCAGATAAGAGATAATATGAATCTCAGAGGACCAAGAAGGAAGCAGACGCTATGTTCTGTCTTAAATAAGCCATCCTGTAGCCGGGAATCGAACCTGTGTCGATTTAAATAACCATATTGTTCATGTTTATTTGGTTCTTGCTCTCATATAATCTCCCTGTAAGACGTAAGGCGTTTAGTGACTCGATTAACGCTACTTCGCTATAATGCTGATTCACTATAACGCTCTATTTTCAGCTTCAGTGGTAAAATAGCGCTAAATTTACGTATAATCTTTGTGTCGTTTATTACAAAAATGAAGAACCTTCGACAGATTACTCTCGTTGAACCCTGATTTGCTTATCGCGCATTTTATAATACTGTGAATTTCAAAATGGCGTCGTTAATAAACACTACGGATATAGAAAAGCGCTGTGATTAATCAATCTTATCGAAATCAGTTGGAGATACACTTTGAAAACCAATATTTCGTTAAGTAGTTTTTCATTCGCTCGGCTGTACCCTTGGACCACCCCTTGCTGGGCCTCTGACGGGGCTGGAAAATTATACCCCCACCACACACACACACCTGCCAAGCCGCCTAATCCGAAAATGATTACAAACAGAGTAAGATTTAATAGTATCTTGTGGAAGAATTGATTGAATATTTCTGAAGGTACCGTGAAAAATTATTGGGAAAAAAGTTCATCCCTGATGTATATATGTATGTCTGAAGTACAGCGATGATATTACCGGCGAGCGGCACACGTGTACCCCGCTCCGTAGAAATACTGCAACCAGCGATGGAATATATTTTTAAAAATAATATAAATTCTGTAGCGACTGAAATTAGTTGTTTTTAAATTCTGGAGAATATACAGTATACAGACTGGAAAGTAGACGCCATTTTCTGTGGAGTTAGCGATGTGGTGTTAACAATTCCACTCGAGTACGTCCCAGGGCGGGGCTTATCAGGGCCGGACGCCTCGGGTTGTTCCGGAGAGGACGGTGATAGTTATAGGATAATTAAATTTGACTTGAAGCCGGCGAGGAAGACTTGTATTATTTATTTCAACTAGATTTATTATTTTATCACATTCCTGAATTATAGCATTTTATAAATCAATTGTATTTAGGAATGTATTCCTACAAATAACTAATTTCAAATGTAGGTTAGGTTAGGCATTTTTATATGTATAAAATAATTATTTTTTAAATAAATGTAATTGTATGTAAATTATTTTCAAATTAAAAACTCTAAAGTATATTGGAGATTCGAACCATCACATTTATAAATTATTTAAATTACCAAATAAACATCTTACCGTTGTGCTAGCAACGTCATAAATAACTTTTTGCAAAAATGTTATATAAGCTACATCTCTTAATTATTACATTTTAAACGCATTTTTATTAGAAATGTGAGCCTTAATATCATTTTAATTCATACCAATCAATGCGAATAACCTATCCCTACACCTGTACCAAGTTTCAGAGCTCTAAAATGTATAATACAGAAGTAATCGCAACTTTTTCAATTTTACATGTTAATTCCCTATGTCCCAGATTTCTTGGGACACCCGGTATATATATATATATATATATATATATATATACCGGGTGTCCCAAGAAATCTGGGACATAGGGAATTAACATGTAAATATAGCAATATTGTGATTACTTCTGAACAATACATTTTAGAACAAAAGTGTAAATAAAAAAGTTGTTCAGAATTAAAAACTACATAATATGACGGTATATTCAGTGCTCAAATACCTTTGTATATCGCATAAATCAAGTTTGAAATATTGCATTTTGATGACAGATCAGGAGGTCATGGAACAAAAATTGCAGGTATTTTTGTTAGTTACAACAACAAATAATCAAACCATAGCATTTTTGTTTCACGACCTTCTAATCTGTCATTAAAATTCAGTATTTCAACATTGATTTACGGATTACAGAAACATATCCGAGCATTAAATATTGCATCTTATCATGCAGTTTTTAATTCTGTACAATTTTTGTATTTACACTTTTGCTCTAAAATGTATTGTTCAGAAGTAATCACAATATTTCAATATTTATATGTTAATTCCCTATGTCCCAGATTTCTTGGGACACCCGGTATATACTGTGTGTCTCATGACGATCTACACATAGGAACGTTGCGCGCTCATTTGATTTTCAAATCAAAATATTAATCTGACTGTTTTTGTTATTTTTTTGCAATTGTAATGTCAACTTGACGTTTAAATTCGTTGAAAATGTACTATTACATCGAATATGTTACAAAATTATACTAGAATATCAAAGGAAATAAAATAGTAAGTATAAAATTAACAATTATACTGTCTAAATTGTAAAACACTAAAACGATCAAATTAATATTTCACGATCAAGAGCGTATGCAACGTTCCTATGTGTAGATCGTCATGAGACACACGGTATAGTATGTATGTGTGTGTGTGTGTGTGTGTGTGTGTGTGTGTGTGTGTGTGTGTGTGTGTGTGTGTGTGTGTGTGTGTGTGTGTGTGTGTGTGTGTGTGTGTGTGTGTGTGTGTGTGTGTGTGTGTGTGTGTGTGTGTGTGTGTGTGTGTGTGTGTGTGTGTGTGTGTGTGTGTGTGTGTGTGTGTGTGTGTGTGTGTGTGTGTGTGTGTGTGTGTGTGTGTGTGTGTGTGTGTGTGTGTGTGTGTGTGTGTGTGTGTGTGTGTGTGTGTGTGTGTGTGTGTGTGTGTGTGTGTGTGTGTGTGTGTGTGTGTGTGTGTGTGTGTGTGTGTGTGTGTGTGTGTGTGTGTGTGTGTGTGTGTGTGTGTGTGTGTGTGTGTGTGTGTGTGTGTGTGTGTGTGTGTGTGTGTGTGTGTGTGTGTGTGTGTGTGTGTGTGTGTGTGTGTGTGTGTGTGTGTGTGTGTGTGTGTGTGTGTGTGTGTGTGTGTGTGTGTGTGTGTGTGTGTGTGTGTGTGTGTGTGTGTGTGTGTGTGTGTGTGTGTGTGTGTGTGTGTGTGTGTGTGTGTGTGTGTGTGTGTGTGTGTGTGTGTGTGTGTGTGTGTGTGTGTGTGTGTGTGTGTGTGTGTGTGTGTGTGTGTGTGTGTGTGTGTGTGTGTGTGTGTGTGTGTGTGTGTGTGTGTGTGTGTGTGTGTGTGTGTGTGTGTGTGTGTGTGTGTGTGTGTGTGTGTGTGTGTGTGTGTGTGTGTGTGTGTGTGTGTGTGTGTGTGTGTGTGTGTGTGTGTGTGTGTGTGTGTGTGTGTGTGTGTGTGTGTGTGTGTGTGTGTGTGTGTGTGTGTGTGTGTGTGTGTGTGTGTGTGTGTGTGTGTGTGTGTGTGTGTGTGTGTGTGTGTGTGTGTGTGTGTGTGTGTGTGTGTTGTTTGGCCCTTGTGGCCATGGTAACGACAGTAACAAATGACAGCCATCGTTGTAAACACGTCTATCGTAATGTGAGACTGTGTATCATAATCCTAAAGCACCGTATACACCAATCGATCCTGTTCTGTCTCTTTATATATATATATATATATATATATATATATATATATATATATATATATATATATATATAAACTATGTAGTAGTATTTTATTATGCTATTTATCAAACGACGCCGCAGCTCACGTTGGCGTCGGTACATCAGCGTCGGTACATCAGTTATGTATGCGAAGCGTCGTCAGGGTCAGCGCGTCTTTATTCAAAGCGACGCTCGGCCGACGCTTGAGATTTAGTGGAGATGAAAGTATCGCACAAACGGCCTGACGAATATTTGCAAATCGAAAATAAATAATAGCCAGTCTACTAAAGATACTTGAGAGCCGTAATAACTAGAAAATTCAGTGCCACAGTGTAGAAGATATTTGCAGGCTTATAAGCAAAAGAAATTCGAAAATATTTGGGTTACATATGAAGATCGTAAATTGGCTAGTACTTTTGCAAAAATGCAACAGAAAAATACACTGGAAAAAAAGTTCAGTACAACCGCGTTCAACGAGCGATGTCTGTACTAAGTTTCGAGGGCTGTCTTCGGTTTACGCGCAAGAGCGTTGTGGCGAATCATCCTAAATGTAGTACTATTTTTCTCTCAAGTCAGATTCAAAAGGAAAGCGCGTTATTGTGAATTAGCGTAATGCGAGTGGCGTATTAACCGCGCTGCGAGCATCCTAATGTATGTATGCATCTACTGTGCGTGTGTGTGTGTATACATTGACTAGGTATTGTCTCCACAATGGCCGTGTACATAAATCTCACACATCACACATCACTTCATCAACTACTGCAGAATTCGGAATGTGTATTGTCTCGCAGCAGGACAGCAGGACTGTAAATCACCGGAGCGCGCGCGCGCGCGTGTGTGTGTGTGCAGGAAGTAGCACTGATTAATCCCGGATTACGACAATGTGTTATTTATAGGCTCCGTTTAACCATACAAACAAATATTGTTCTACTCGGCGAGTCTTGCTTCCGAATCACTAGATATCGCAGAATTAAGGCCACTGCTTACCCCTATCTCCTGGTAATATTACACAGCATAGGGGCGGGGCGGGGGGTGGTAATATTTAGGGTGGCTATGGTGTGTATTTTTTCAGGCATCCTTTAATTTGTGTATCGTTTTTATCACATTTGTACATTTCACAATGTGTGTGTGCCCCCTCCGTGGAAAATTCCTGCGGACGCTCATGGTATGTGTGTGTACGTGTGTACATTAAGTATGTGTGGACGGTAGTTACTAGTAACTTAGGCCGTAAGAACTCGTTGGAAACATGTGACGCCAAGCATAGGACATGACCTCGTGACCTACGTGCTCAGGCTGGGCAAGCACTAGTACCACTAGTAGTAGTAGTGGAGCAGGCCGTAGCAGGAGATGCACCGACAGCCGACAGCAACAACAGCCGACAGTAGCAAGGGGAATGACAGCAGAAGCAAAGAACAATTATTACAGCAAGAATCAAAAGCAGGACAAAGGCAGGAGCACAGACAGAAGCTACTGTACGGGCAGGAACAAAGCAGGAATAAAGGCAGAACATGGTACATAACCTAGGGCAGGGCTGCAGCAGGAACAGAGGCAGGACACAGAGCAAGAATAGAGATACAGAAAAGAAACTAGTATAAGTGAGAATACAGCAGGAATATTGGCCAGAGAACACGGCAGGAATCAGCAGGAATACGACAAGGAGTTGAGTAAAGAAAAAATACACAAACAAGTTGATATACAACGGGAGAAATTAGCAGGAATTAGCGAGACGCAGCAGGAGTTAACGTAAGTAAGACAGGAAGTACGCAGGAGAAACAGTACAGCAGGATGTAGCAGCTGTAAGCAGGACACAAGGGTGTGTGTGTGCAGGATTTAGCAGGCAGGGAGCACGAGTCCCGCTGTGGTGTGGGCAGGAATTAGCAGGCAGGGAGCAGGAATAAGGGCAGGAGCAACTGGCAGTGTAGCAGACGACGGTAATTGTTTCAAGAAAATTTATCCGACATGCATATGGAATATGTAACATGTGTATGCACATATACAGGGTGTCCTATTTAAACGGGCCACTACAGGGATCTCGGAAACTATAAGAGATACAAGGTCGGTTAAATTAGACAAAAGTTGCGCACTTATGGGCCGATGATAATGGCGATTTAGTTTTTTTCAAAATATTGCATGGCTCACTAGATAATGACAAAAGTGTGATTTTCTCGAAATTTAATTTGCTGTTATAACTCACAAAGTATAAAAAATATTGAAAAAAGTTTCAAATAAATATTTTAGCATACATAAGAAAGTTCTCGATGAATTTGATGAAATTTTTTTTTAATAGATATTTCTGGAGATATACGATGCAAGTTTAATTTTTTAAATAGAAACTATAGTTAAATTTTCTCTAGCTAGAAAGCGCTATATTTTCTGTTTACAATAATGTATTCGTTTATATAAATATCTTTTTTAGATTTTAAGAAAAATTAAAAAGGATGGCAAATAGAATGATCTTCGTAGTGTGCCATGAAAATTTGGTATAAAACAATTGCATCTAAATGTATTATGTACATGCAAAACAATTGAAATTCAATAATATTTGGTAAACAAAAGATTATAGACAAAAAATAATTTATGTACAGAAATTTAAATGAAAGAAGTCCCATGAAGGTTAACTGAATCATATACGAATTAACGTATAGTTATATATCTATCTCTCTCATTTCAATTGTCAAACAGCACGCGCGACAAGGATGGGTATAACGCGTTTGTCTTTAGAATGTCCGAACAATACTACGACAAGCAAAACAAAATGAGGCTCGTTGTACTCGATACTATTGCAATAACGTACGTTGATTTTTTATTCCCTACACTACTATCTGTCGCATAGGCGTGTAGCGTCATTTTGCTGCATTTTCTGTCAATTTGTCTTATTTACCACTAATTAACACCAGTATTATGCACTAATACAAACACAGTTATAATAAATCAATTTTATTGCAACAACTGATATTATATCATTATCTAAATCGTTGTTGTAATTCAAAATGTGAGACACAAATGATTAACGTAATGAACTGTCAAAACATCGTATTTCTGTTGTTACCGGTGCTAAGCCGACTATTCACCGAAAACTTTATATCTGGTATATACTAATGCATGCATTGTTCTTCTTTTGTTTATAACTCCCCGTCATCTGCTAACCCCTCACCATCGGAAATTACAGTATCTTATATGCTCCATTAAAAATTAAATAAACGACGCTACTGAATATGAGAAAATGGGCGTGGTTAAAATCTAAACTCGTACTGTCCTTCAATGACCTTCAAGAGACTTCTTTCATTGAAATTTCTGTAGGTATGGCTTCATACGAAAATCTGTGTAATAGTTTTCAGTTTACAAAACGAATTTTGTTTCGTTTATCAAATGTTATTGAATTTCATTTGTTTTGCATGTACTAAACATGTTTGGATGCAATTGTTTTATATCAAATTTTCATGGCATACTTCGAAAATCATTCTTTTTATCATACTTTTTAGTTTTTCTTCGAAAATAAAAAAGATATTTATATAAACAAATACATCATTATAAAGAGGAAAAATAGCTCTTTCTAACCAAACTAAAATTAAATATGGTTTCTATTTAAAAAATTGAACATGCATGCTGTATCTCCAAAATATAAAGGTAAAAAACAATTTTATCAACTTATTCAAAAAGCCTGTTGTCTATGCTAAAATATTTATTTGAAACATTTTTCAATATTTTTAGTACCTTCCGAATTATAATGGAAAAATAAAATTCGAAAAAATCACATTTTTGACATTATCTAGTGAGCCATGAAAAATTTTCCAAATATGAAATCGCCATTAACATTGGCCCATAAATGCGCAACTTTTGCCTATTTTATATATATATATATATATATATATATATATATATATATATATATATATATACAGGGTGGTGACCGCGACACCGGAACATAGGACTTTAACATGTAAGATCATATTTTTATAATTTCCTGCTTCCCTTACTATTTTAGAAAAGAAAGCTTTGAATAAATGTTATAGAGCATAAAATTCTACATTAAAAGCAATCAACAGAATTAATTTTGCATGTTTTATAACGGCAGAAATTAAATTCAAAAAGTTGAAAATCAGCTTAAAAATACTTAGGGGTAGCCTTGGAATTCAAACAAAATCAAACAAATGATTGACGTTTTATCTGTCATCAGAAAAATATTCCTTGTTTCATGAATTTATTGCTAGTAGTTATTTATTAGTCTTTAATTTACGGGAATTATATGAAAAAATGGTGGATAATTACTCAATTAGTGACAGAAATGAATTTCTTGTGTTCTATTATAGTTGTAATAGTTTAAGACAAGTGGGAGATTAATTTTCTTCTGACAATATCTAAAGCTACTCCTAGGTATTTTTAACGTAATTTTCAACAGTTTTGAATTGAATTTCTGCCGTTATATACTGTTTTTAATTTTGCACAATTTTTCAATTTACACTTTCGTTCTAAAATGCGTAGTTCAGCCCCGTAATCAGGTACACTGTAAAGTTTACCCGGCACACTAATTGTGATTTGATGACACTACCCCAGTTTAAAAACAGCCGTACTAAGGAGGGTGGGGGTGGGGCAGGTTAAATCAATATTGGACTGCCACTGCTTTCTGTACAGGGGGCGCAATGTTATTACAGAATGCAAAGCGACGGTACCGCCGCCTGCCTTAATTGAATAGTATTGAAGATGCGACCTCTGAACTCCCGGGAAAGCACGTATTACACCACCCATGTGGGATCTTCGATTGCGATCAGAATAATAATTGAAGCCGTACCACAATAGTTGTGCGCGTTATTGGAAATATCGTATAACGTTATTGCTACCCTACATCCTTTACCAATTACCTTGTAGCAATTAGAAATTACAATATAATTGCTAATTTTACAATACGTATTAATCGTACACATTCAAATGATCACAGGTGCCTATGGAACCAGGTGAACAACATCGCAGCGCTACGTTTGTGGACAACAGCGCATCGCCGTGTGATTCGATATTGTTTTTTCGAGATGAAACATAGTTAGCTGGGGAACAACAATATCGCATCATGTTCTACGCCTGCTCAGCAGGCAAGTAGTGCGTGTTGCGTTGTTACGATATTGTTTTCGTTCTTTGCATGTTGTCAAGGTGAGCCGGGGGTATAACAATATCGCATCAGTGAGTGTAGTATAAGCGTCCCTATGCGCCTACTAGATGGAAGAGTTGCGTTTCGATATTGTCTCTGGGATCAATTTCGTTTTTATTTGAAACTTGTAGTCATCATTGAGAAAATTGTGTAAATCATAAACTTGCCAATATGTATTGAAGGTATCCTTTCTACCAGAAGGTTGTATTAAGGGAGAGATTTAGTTTGTCTCGTCACTATCGTTATTGCAACGGTTCGACCTATAAATTCGAGGTCATTATTGAGGACAACGGCAAACCGATCATTTCTAAGACAATATCTATTCAGAATAACGGTAAAATTAAATAAATGATAGGAGATAACACAGTAAAACTTGTAGGTTATGTGGGGTTGATGTGTGTTTTTGACTAGTCCGCCATGTTGGCCCCTGTTGAAAGGGTCAAAGGTCATGGCATTAACATGTCTACTACTGAGACTCTACATATATTATATATATATATATATATATATATATATATATATATATATATATATATATGTATGTACATGTGTTTGTATGTATGGGTTGGTTGGTGTGTGTATGTTTGTAAGTCATACATGTTTGTACAGGGCACTCTTTGAAGTCTACACACTCACACCAATGACCAGGATGCAGACTGTTTTTTTTTATTTTAATCAACACCACCGCCCGCCCACAGCTTTTGTTTGACTACCCCTGTACTGTACACACACACCCCCCCGCCCCACCTCCCCACCGCTAGGGGCTGACATTGCCAGCGAGTTCCGGAGCGCATGTTCCGCCGGCCGGAAAGAACCCGGAGTCTCTGGTAATTTTCCGCTCTTGAGCAGACTGAGTCTCTCTCTCTCTCTCTCTTTCTCTCTGTATCTCTCTCTTAGTATTTGCTGAGATATCGTCACAGCCACCACATAACTATGCATGTAGCATGTTGTACACATTCGTGAGTTAGTGTGTGTGGGTTACCCTTGTCAGGAGTCGAACTCAGCTGTACGTGGTGTACACAGGGCCCACCCCCTGCCCACCCCCGTGGGTGAATTTATAATACACACACACACACATATATATACAATAATTATGACACAAGTAAAATATTCCCATTTTTTTGTAACGCGTTGAATGTATGCTATGCTATGCTATGCAATGTTATGTATGTATGAATATATTTACGTCCGTGTATTATATAGTATATTAAGTGTGATGACAGCGCCGCGACGCGCCTCGGCGGCACGTCGTGGCGCATTATTCATTGAGAGAGCGAGCGAGCGAGCGGCTGTATGTATGTGCGATATGACGTATACGACTTTGGATGAAATATATTTGCAATTCAGTGTTCAAACACGCGGAGGCCGGGCGGACTGTATGTGCTTACTGCTGTTAGAGAGCTTTACAGGGACATTGGTAAAGGTGACAGCAACTATTCACACACACACACACACATGACTGCACAATGAATGTGACATCATATTATTATGCAGTTGTTAATTCTGAACAAGTTTTTTCAATCACACTTTTGTGCTCTAAAAAATTCAGCTCGCGTAATTATGATTTGGATATCTGTATTTACATGTTAAGTCGCCATGTCCTGGATTTCTACGGGCCACCGGTTATAGTGAACCCGCGCCTACCAGTGGACACTCGCTTATAACGAACGTGACCCTGAATGACCAACTAAATACATTCCGTACACATTCTACACGTATAGTGGACCAAATCCCTTTCGAGTTCACTATAACCGGACGCCAGGTGTATGCAGAAGAAAAGTTGTAACGCGAATGTAACATACAGGGTGGTTAATATGTAAATTTATAACTCAATAAAGCGAGCAGAGAATAATTTGCGAGCGTAAATGGTTTGAAATTAAATTTTTATACCACTGGGCGCGCCGGCCATAAATATTCATTTAACGAGGGTTAATAGACCGGTAAAAAAAACCCCGGGGGGGGAGGGGGGAGTCCGGCCTTGGACCTATATAAACGCTAAATTGTATTAATCTTCCGAATCAACCGCGTCCATATATTATAACACGTTATTTTTTCTCAACTGTTGTTGTCATCTAATTGATACAAAGAGCGGCCAGAGGGGATATCGGGGGGAGGGGGGGGGGACGATGTATTAAACTGTTCCACGGCATGCTCAGATGTTGCCGCTAGTATTATGTAACTTCAGGTTTAGGTTGCAGTTATGTAATATTTGTTATTTGTGTGCAAAATTAATTTAACAAATAATTTTCTCTACAGAGTTTCAAAGAGAAATTTCCCAAGTAAATCGTTGGTTTATGTAAACATCCGCAGCAGCGGTGAGCAGGCAACCATGCACACATACACACACACACACTGCACTGCACACGGCAGGACCGGTGAACGAGGGCAGGAGCTGAGAGTGGCCGGGCAGGAACGGGAGTGTACTCGTAATAATAAAGCAGAGTAGAGATACAGTAGCAGTGGGGGCTGGAGAGACGTAAAGAAAGATGTGTAGCAGGAATATAGCAGGAACGAGGGCAGGAATACAGCAGGAACGAGGGCAGGAATACAGCAGGAACGAGGGCAAGAATACAGCGGGCAAAATGATGGGAAAAGAGTAGGAGTAAAGGCAGACTCACAGCAGAAATATGGACAGAAAAATGACAGAAGCGGTTGCGAGGAAATAGCAGGAATAAAGCTAGATATATATCAGGAGTAGGAACAGGAATCGAGCAGGAGTAAAAGCGGGCATATCGCAACAGTAAAGACAGGAACACATAAAAAGGGCAACCAGGAATTTGGCAGGAATGAAGGCAAAAATATAGCCGGAGTGTGTACAAGAGTGTGGCAAGTGTAAGGGCAGGAATAAAGCAAGGCGAAGGCAGGAATACGAGGCAGAATTGAAGGCAGGAACATAGCAGAATTGAAGGCAGGAATTTAGCAGAATTGAGGGCAGGAATCTACTAACAACAGCAGCAGCAATGACGACATGATTAGATGAGTCGTGTGGACAGGAATGTAGCAGGGGCAGGGGGAGCAGGAATATAGCAGGAGTGTAAGCAGAAACACTCGCAGAAGTACAGTGCAGGAATAGAGCAGTAAAATTGCACCAGAATAACAGCAGGTGTGCAGGAATACAGCACCGGGTATAAAGTGCAGCAGGTAGCACTACAGCAGGATGAGCGCACGAGTTTAGCAGGACCATAACAAGAAAATTACATCAACATTATGGAACAAGCGGAAGTAAGCAGCAGGAATATGTGTGCAGGAATGCAGCAGGAAACACCATCACACACCGTGAATACGTACAAGCACACGTCAGCGGTGTGTGCAGGATTACAGCAGGAATATGTGTGCAGGAATGCAGGTGTAATAAGTGCAGGAAGCGTGCAATTTGCGATTATTGTAGACTTGATGATGATGATGATGATGATAATAATTTACTAAATATTACCTTATTTTTCATTAAGTTTTCATCAATTTGTATTTAGTTTTTTACTGATGGCAGTACTGAATCACGAATATTACACGTTTATAATAGTTCTGAGTGACTTCAGCATCATGTAATCATCATTCAGTGACTTGCAGATAACGCTGGATAATCAGATTACTAGCTCCATCGTCGTCGCCCGCTACACTTCCGCAATAACAGTGTACGTCAGTGGCGTAGACACGAGGGCAAGAGCCCAGGGGGCACACTGTAAACACAAGCTTCACACAAAGCTGTTGCTTGATATACCTGTCAAGGTAAATTTCAAGATAGAATTACCAACAGAACGTTATGAATGAAATTCAGCAGGATGTGTGCAGGAATAGAGCAGGATAATTGCAGGATAGCGGCAGGATGAAATAGTGCAGGGAGAAACAGCAGTATGCAGGAACACAGCAGGAAATTGAAGGAATACCGGTGTAAACTGCAGGAAAACAAGAAAATGCAGGAAAACCTTGCATAAGTGTAGCAGGTGAATGCAGGAATCTATGAGTAAGCCATGGAATCCTGCAGGAAAATAACGAAGTGCAGGAACCGTGCAGGAAAGTGCAGGCACCCAGCAGGAAAATGCCAAACACACAGGTGTATGTGCAGAAATGCTACAAGCGAATGCAGGAAAATCACTGGAAATGCAGGAAAACTTTTGGATAAATATATTTAGCAAAAGTACATTTTTCAGTCCCCCCTTAAAATTTGTACCGCTCCCGGCGTCGTAACCCCTCAGGCCGTGCCTGAAAAGCGTTGTAAGTTGTGCGCTATCTGTGATCAACTCAAACGACGTCGCGACGGCAGGCGCCGGGGCGTCAGAACGGTACGGCGTCCTATCAGGGCATCTCGGACGCCTTGGAGAGCCTTTGTGTGTCATTGACCCAGGGACGACTCGTTAGAAAGGGGGGTGAGTCGGTTGTACATGAATTTAAAAATTACAATTAGTCTCTATTTGATCCATAAACTCGACGATATTCGTTAAGTTTGCAATTACGTATAATTTTATTTGTTAGTAATCACCAAATCATCATATGTCGTAGTGTAATTTACAATTATTAGTTAAATAAAGTTGACAGCTCACACCAGTCAAGTACAACATGTAGATTGAATCATGCTGTATGTATACCAGAATACCCAAAGCGGTTTTTGAACCCACAACAATTTTGTGAAACCATATTTAGATGGACCACAAGAATCACAGAAATATTTAACAAATATTGTTGGTTGTTGAAAATTATTATTTCAGAAAGTTTCAGCAGAGTTTTGGCTGAAATATTTCCAAATATGGTGAGACCAGTGAAACCTCAATAATACCAACTGCAATTATGAGAAAAGAAAAATCCCTAAACCGCGTTTGAAGCCACAAAACCATGGAATTGTGTAGAAAGAGCAGGAAAAGTGATTGTAATAGCAGGAGACGAGGGCAGGAATTACGAGAAGAGTACTCGACAAAGCAGGATACGAAGATACTAATAAGACGCCAGCAGGATAAGCAGGCTATATACAACAGGAATTCAACATCGTAAAAGTTTATCAAATTAGAGCAGGAATATTGCAGGAAATTCTACGTTGACAAGATGAACGATAAACGGTAAAAATAAATACACGCAAAATCTATAAAAACATTCAGCAGGAAGTCAGCAGGAATAAGTGGTAGACAGCAGGAATAACGCAGGATACACGATCCGAGGATGCAACAGACGCGTACGCGAATTGACAAAAGGCGAAATAGGATTTAGCAGGACTGCCGAGCGCAGCAGGATGAGGGCAGGAAGCGGCAGGAGCAGTTCTGCGAATAGTTCCCACTGTGTAATATAATACCTGTGTGTGTGTGTGTGTGTGTGTGTGTGTGTGTGTGTGTGTGTGTGTTTGGTAAAGCCGCTTACAGAAGAAACCGCACCCACTCCTGCTGTAGTTCCTGCCCTCACTCCTGCTTTCCACAGTTCTGCTCCTGCTGCCTAACAGCCGCTGGTAATTCTGTGTATTTGCGCTAGTTTCTTGTTCTATTCCTGCAGTGTCCTGCCCCCCCCCCCCCCCCGCACCGTCCTGCTGCACGTTCCTGCGCTATTCCTGCGCGTGGACCGTTTGATAAGGCGACATAATTTCTCGTAGAAGCAGATTGTGGTCTGACCAAAATATGCTACGAATTATAAGCGAATAATTTGTAACACAGTTACACAGAGCAGGAGGGAGAGAGCAGGAGAGCGCAGGAGAGGCAGAGGTGGGGCAGGAATAGTACCGTAGTGTTGCCCAGTTATTCACATCGCTGACACTAACATTTTCACCGCAGCGGAAAATGTATCACCACACATTTTGGTCTGAGACAAAATACTGTGCACGCCGCTTATTGGAATCACGGATAATGTTATCAATCGGTTATTGTTATCACTTTCGCAAAGAACGGCCCGGACGTATACAACTACATTGAAAAAATTTCGGTTATAGTAATCATGACTTCGGTTTATGTTATCAATTTTTTCTTAGGATTGTTTTTGTCCCGAGCAATTTTAAAAGCATCAGTACAATAAAGTAGTTTTTACAAAGAACCTAGAAATTTGATTGTCTAGTTTTCTTGTATTATACACAAATAAACTCAGACAATGCGTTTGTATGGTCGTAACTACAAAAAACAAATTCAGTTTAATTCTGATCGTTTGCAATGGCTGACGTAAGAAAGAGACGTGATCTTAGCTTAAAAGAAAACATTAACATTTTAGCACAGTATGATAAGTTGCCGAAAATGAGTTAGCGGAATGCAGCAGTACAATCAAAAATTGTTATGTTTATTTTTAGATTTTTTTAGTTCATTTCATAAATTATTTACTGTTTCACATATGTATTTCTAATTAATTAATAAAATTTTATATATTTTATATTTTTTTCGGTTATTGTTATCAAAAACCTCAAGTCCCGATGTGATCACATTAAGCGGCGTGCACTGTATGGTATACTCACCTACGTAGTGACATTTCGTTGGACCGCTGTAGATGGACTTAGGACACTAAGAGCGCTAAGCGAATCATCCGCGTTATACGGGGGTCATCGTAATTCCGCATCGTTTTCTAGAAGCTGATCCATAATTTCCCCAAACATGGGGAACGTAGACACGGCGCTTTTTCGGAAAGTTCGCGAGAAAAGCGCGTTACATCGAGTCATAGCGTTAATCGAGTGAGCGTAGAGCGCGCACACACACCCACTCACACACGAGGGATGAACTATGAATGGGGACGAATATTGTCCCTACGTGTTCCAGACATCCCCGTTGTATTCGGATTTGTAGGTTATAAATCATCCCGATCCAGCTCCAATCCCCGTGCTCCTTGTAAATCTACACAATACACACGGGGGGGGGGGGGTTGTGGGGCGGGGGGCTGTTTATATTGATCATTGATCAACATGTGTTCAATGCTTGTAGTGCATTGAACAGTCCACTAGAGTTGACTTTCATGGTTTCAGTTTGGAAAGTTAAAAAGTACATAATTATGTATGTATGCTTTAGAAGTATGTATGAATGTATATATAATAATAATAATAATGCGAATAATGTAAGGCTATACATTGGCAACTTTATTTTAGCGTTAATCAATTTGCCCATGCTAGTATCAACTCGTTGAATAATTTAAAATTAGACATAGGGCATTTAATTAATGTTACCATGGTGATATCATACAAAAACTCCAATTTATTATGGTTGAATAATGTAAAATTAGACACCAGTCCACAGACTACTATATTTATTTAAATCATTTACAGAATTTATTCCAATATTTTATTAAATCTATTACATGTTATTGAATTAAAAGTACACTTCAAGTACTGAAATTGTAATTGGTATCAGTACATTTCCAAAATCACTTGGGGGTGATAACTAAATTTGTCATCGTTTGATGACATGTGATGGGCCCTGCCCGGGAATTCAAAGCTGAAATAATCAGAAATTTCTCGCAAAGACGCCCCTTCTAAATACCAGGAATACATCTTAAACTTTTCTTCTGTGATATACATTTTTTGCACTAATTATTACGCAAACTCGTCAGATATTAGTAACACAATATTGAAAACAGTGACATTTACCAAAACAAACGTCATTGTAATTTCAGTTGTTACTGACATGGGCAAATTGATTAAAGCTAAAATAAAGTCGCCAATGTATAGTCTTACGTTATTCGCACTGTATATATATATATATATATATATATATATATATATATATATATATATATATATACCGGGTGTCCCACGAAACCTGGGACATAGGAAATTAACATGTAAATATAGAAATATTGTGATTACTTCTGAACGAAACATTTCAGAACAAAAGTGTAAATTAAAAAGTTGTTCAGAATGAAAAACTGCATGATAAGATGCCATATTTAATGTTCAGATATGTTTCTATAATGCGTAAATCAATGTTTAAATACTACATTTATTGAGAGATTAGGAGGTTGAGAAACAAAAATGCTATGGTTTGATTATTTGTTGTTGTAACTAACAAAAAAATAGATGCAATGTTTGTTCCATGACCTCCTTGATCTGTCATCAAAATGCAATATTTCAAGCTTGATTTACACGATATACAAATGTATTTGAGCACTGAATATGTCGTCATATTATGCAGTTTTTAATTCTGATCAACCTTTTTATTTGCACTTTTGCTCTGAAATGTATTGTTCCGAAGCAATCATAATGTTTCTATATTTACATGTTAATTTCCTATGTTCCAGATTTCTTGGGACACCCGGTATATATATATATATATATATATATATATATATATATATCCCATGTCCCATTTCTCAATATATACATACATAAACTTCTAACTGCGGCTGACAGTGCTCCTCCTGCTGGTGCTGTTCCTGCTGCTGCTGTTCCTGCCCTTCGTGGTGTTAAATTCTTTCCGCAAGATTTATGTCTTCCCACCGATGTCAAATACTTCGTGTGTCAGTATAGTTATTTATTACTGGTGGGGATTCTACATCCCCTCTGTTCCCCCCCTTCCCCCCCGCCCGGGCAGTCCTTGTACAAGAATATTCCGTACAAAGTTCTGATATTAAAGTAATATTGAAATTCAACAACGTATTTTAATTCCCAGAACAAAAGAAGACCAGCTGTTACATGGCGCCGTTTCGCTTATGTTTCTAGCACGCGCAGCCGGCGATCCCAGGCAGCCATGTACGAGCGAACACAAGAGATGTTGAATATTGAGAAATGACGTCACAACTGGTAACTATGCGTGCGAGAACAGTTGACTGTTGTTTCGCCATCAACATTGCTGTGGTTGTCAACGCAACGGGTGGCGTTTGTTTATTAAAACAACCGAACTGCTGGTTGTCAACGCAACGTGTCGCATTTGTTTATTTAAAACAGCCAAATGAGTGGCATTTGTTTATAGGATGAACAAAACACATATGAACATCAAGTGGTATGTGAGATTTTGTATATAATAAAACAATTGCATGCTAGTTGAGGTACGTTATGATTGTAGGCTAAATTAAATTAAATTTTTTAGTGTAAATTTTAATTTTAAACTCTCTAAAATGATTTTAGATAGTTAGTAACCTGTATTAATTTATTTAAAAGCTAAGTTTCGACGTACAGTGTTAAGCTAGTAACGTTTTAACAATTTTAACCTGAGGTTAAAAGTGTTTATGTTAATTTTTAACTGCAATTTAACCGCGAGGGATATGTCAAAATTAATACGGAATGATATAAGCCCACTCGGAGGCCGGTCAAAGGTTATTTAACCCATTCGAGTTTGTCAGTAACCCAGATTTACATATATCCCTTAAAGATTTAATAATCATGCAGTGCTCTCGCACTTAATCCGAACCTGTAAAATTAGCAAAATTAATCTCATACGTACGTACGTACGAAGGGATTCGGCCCTAAGCCCTTCAAAATTAGCTGTAACCTCACTTGCACAACGAGAATTTAATATTAAAAAACAAAAAACAAAACGCTATCACTGGAAGTTTGTGAAACAATTGAGTAGCGCAGCCTGCCTCGATGCGAGTGGATGTTTGTCAATATTTTCAAGATACTTCAGGCATCAGCGAAGGCGCTGTATTTAAACAGCTGTCACAGCTTCAGTTCCAGCCAAACAACTGCAGACATGAGACCTGTCTTATGTTTATTCAAGGGTGACTGCGATTATTTCGACATTATTTGTGCACCGAGATGACAAGCGAAATAAATGCGAATGTCAACTGTTTGTCTTCCACTCGACAGGGCACGCTTAGATCAACCGAACGGGTACAATAGTGCCGGTGACAATTGACAATCGCGCACAGGCGGTGCGAAATAATAGAGTAACGACTCGACGTCAACATCTGCAATCTAGCCTACTTGGATACTGGAAATAATCAAGAATAAGAAATTATGAAATGAAATAAAATATATTACATATAATTTTTCGAGTTGCGTGTTTTTTTTTTGTCCAAATGCGAAAGGTCACAGGTCAATGGGAATTCCTGGCGTATCAATAATTTATTAATTTCGTGAGCGGTGGCTATTTAGTGAAAATTTTTTGAATTAAGTAATTCCAACAAAAAAATAATTATATTTTATAATAATGTGTGTTGCATGGGACCAACAAATAAAAATGTGTTTATTTAATTTTTCTAAATTTCGTTCGTCGTTATTGTAATTCCAGGCCTGTAATTAACATATTATTAATGATATCTTTTTTTATTTAGCATAATTATACAAAGTATATATATATATATATATATATATATACCGGGTGTCCCAAAAAATATGGGACATAGCGAATTATCATGTAAATATAGAAATATTGTGATTACTTCTGAACAATACATTTTAGAGCAAAAGCGTAAATAAAAAAATTGTTCCGAATTAAAAACTGCATAATAAGATGCCATATTTAATGCTCAGATATGTTTCTGTAATGCGTAAATCAATGTTGAAATTACGCATTTTAAAGACAGATTAGGAGGTCGTGAAACAAAAATGTTATGGTGTGATTATTTGTTATTAAAAACAAGTAATATGTCCGTATTATGAACTCGTCAATTTTAGTTAGGATCACGACGCGTTTCGAACTCTCGTTCATTATCAAGTGATAAAGTGTGGTGTAATGTTGTGGCTTATATACCTGCCGTGTTCATTGGAGTGTGACTGTTCAATGATGCGTGTTTTTTGTGTAATATTTTGAGTGGTGTGAATATGGCATTAGATTGGCTGTTTATTTGTATGTTTATTATAGGTTGTTTAAGTTTTTCTTTATTATGATTATTTGTTGTTGTAACTAACAAAAATACATGCAATTTTTGTTCCATGACCTCCTGATCTGTCATCAAAATGCAATATTCCAAACTTGATTTACACGATATACAAATGTATTTGAGCACTGAATATGTCATCATATTATGCAGTTTTTAATTCTGAACAACTTTTTAATTTACACTTTTGCTCTAAAATGTATTGTTCAGAAGTAATCGCAATATTTCAATATTTACATGTTAATTCTCTATGTCCCAGATTTCTTGGGATATATATATATATATATATATATATATATATATATATATATATATATATATATATATATATATATATATATATAGTGACCGGGGCCGAGCTGGTAGGCGGTGTACACCTGGCCGGGTACGAACCCAGGACTCTCCAGCCCATACCGGTACACTAATTAATTGGCTAATCAATATCCCGTTAATTAGTATGCAAGTACTAGCCCTAAGAAAATCATCGTTTACATAACCTACATGCACAATAAGATGACTCGCACTGCGCTTAATCCTATCCTCGCTTAACGCTGATTCGCTAGAGCGCTCTTGCTCTCAACAGCCGCGTGATCAAACAACGCCAAATGTACACAGATTCGTCAAAACGCTCACTTGTCACTTCAAAATTTCACAAAAATCTCGAAGAAAGAGCACGATTATTGCGTTTAACTTCTGCTAGAGGGGAGCATTCCCCCTGTGGGGGGGCAGTACTCCCCTGGGTTCTTGGGGGGAACATTACAGACCGTTTATCTTTCGCGTTTCACAAAATATTACATCTTACAACCACTAATACGATTATAATGTTCAAGCTTGGATGAATGATCATGTAACCTTGTACAAATTTACCTGTCCGCCTTAATCCTATCCTGTAGCGGGGCGAAGGGAGGATAGGTACCACCCCCGGCAGGGCAGGTGAATAAGACCTCCTCAGGTATATATATATATATATATATATATATATATATATGTATATATATATATATATATATTTGTCAGTGTCAGCTTACTTCAAGCGAGATATGATGACTGTGTACCTGCCCATTTAGGCGCTACGCCACTGGATAGGGCCCGCGCACACTCTGCGAGACGCACGCCACTGCATGTTAATTAATTAACAGCGCGATGGTGTAAACAGACCTGACACACAATGCTCCGATAACAGGGTATGTTAAGAGACTGCAAATATACACACACACATATAACGCGGTCCCCCCCCCCTCGCACCCCTGAAAAACCCTAAAGTTACAATGCCGCCGTTCATGAACACACACTTAAGGAAATAATGGATCAATTCAGAGAAAAAAATGGACCAGTATTCAAAATGACCGAGATTGGCGGGTTCAGTCTTCGCAGAGCGTAAATTCGCCTGAGTTGGTAACACTGTATGCCTGTAGTACGTTCCCTGTCTGGTGGAAAACCTATTTTTCCTGGAATATTTGCCTCGAGCGAAAATTCAATTCCAATTTCGTATAATCTGTTTACCGAATGGAATACACTATTGTGTTAAAGTAAATATGGAAAAAAATACCAATCGCACCTGGGATGTAGAGGGTGTAAGGGTTGGTACTGCGTGACCTTGCAAGGTCACACACGCCGGCTAATATGTGTAATTCAGTGGACAGCCGTATTGATTGTTTTGGTGAATGATAGCACGAGAGCTTAGCGATATAACAACGATACGAAGCAAATACCAGACAATTTACAGTCTCTACCGCCCTTTTTCCCCAAATTGTTAGAGTATAAATGGTCCCCAACGCGGGGGGCAGCAATATTGTCACGTGTTTAACATATGGAGCCGATCTGAGCAAAAATGTGCTGCTAATTTCAAGATATTTTAAATTAGATTCAAGTGCATATACAGGCTCTGCCACGAAGGGTGGACAATATTTTAACACGATGTTCTAGAGGTCATTCTGTGTCAAAAATGTCATACAACCATGGGTCCTAGTCCAAGTAGTTAAGTTACCACAAGAGATCAAAGTTTGGCGAATGTACATTTAAGGCTGTCGTTTACCTAAATTTTATTTCGTATCTGAAATATTTTAAAACGCCTAAATTTCAAATGGAAGCAACCCAAGTAACACTTTTTTCAATTCGGAGTAGACCCTTACCCCATCATAAATCACACAGGTCCATAAAAATATTCTGACAATACATGAAAGGAATAATTCTCTCTGCAATGTTGCCTGACTATTCGGTACACACTTTTCGAAAGGTTCTTATATCAATTACATTAGTAAAATAAAAACAAATGAACACGATTTTTTAAATATTTACAAAATTATTGGAATTCGTACTAATTATCTTTCTGCGTAATATTAACAAAATTATATATTTGGAAATATAAGATTACATTTTCGGTAAATATTGGAAATTATTGAAAATAAATACAGTATGACCTCTTTAATCCTAACTAATAATTGCGCTGGTTGATCCGGATTATCGAACAAACGACAGAAAATATAAATTTTCCTAATTATCTACGAATTCTTCTACATTCTTCCAATAAAAGGTTCGTTCAATCTACAATTCCATATTTTGCAGCAACACCGGATGAACTTTTCGAGGAAAATGCAATAATTTAAACAAAATGTATATATCCCATAAGAAATTCAACTATTTCAGATTCTATTCTATAAAAGCAAATTACATGATATAAAATAGTAAATGGCAATTTAGCATTAATTAGAAACCATGCCTATATGTATCAAATACAAAGTCAATTAGAGATTACTGGTCGGGATCTATGTTATTTTATAGTATATACACCAAAAGAAACCTACCTAGAAGTTTTACAAAGAGACAGAAAATTTTGGAACAACATGGAAGAAAAATTAAAAATGTTTTATTTAAAATGTTTACTCCCAGTATTGATCCCAGAAAATCACGTGGGTTGAAAGTGAGAAATATATTTTTGTCTTAGGATAGTTTATGTTATTATTGTAAATTGCCTGGTTACTTTATTATTCACCCCTATTAACATAATTATGTTTAATTATAAGAATAATTTCCAGCACTTTGACATATTTAATTTGTCGTTATTTCAATTGCAATATGTATTATTATGCTCAATGAATGAATAGAATCTATTCATTCAACCTGTCATTGAGTAACTGTTGCCTTCCTCGTCAAATATACATATATATATATATATATATATATATATATATATATATATATATATATATATATATATAAATTGTTTATTAAAACGAATAAATAAACAATTATTTTTGTAGTGTTACACATAATGTCTGGTTTATAATGATTTAGTAAATTTGTTGAAACAATCTAATGAAGAATATTGCGGTAGAAGAGATATCGGAAAACTCGTTTTACTAAAAATTACATGAATGCAACAGTGTAAATCCTAACCCAAAAGTATATTATACAATTCCATTGAATATCTAAGTTTTATTATCATAACTTCATAAACACTCAAACCTTTTTGAAGCAGGTATAAAAGTGTAATGTTGGTTGCATCTCATAAGGCGTACAAAATGAAAATAGAAAAAATATATTTAAAAACTTCTGGTTTCAAAATGGTTTTAGCTCCGTTTTACAAATACCAATTGACTGTTTTTCCTGTCAATATGTAAATGAATTCATTTTATTCTACGCTATGGACAAGTGTTTTTAATTTTTTTATATATGTTACGGTTTTCATGTTACAAACCTTTAGTTTTTCAGAGAAAACCTAAATTTTTCTGGAAATTATAAATAATATGCAAAAAGTAAAAAGACTTGTCCATTGTGTATAAAAAAAACCAATTCATTGAGATATCGTGCATCAAAAACATTCTATTATTAAGCTCAGAACGGGGTAAATAATTTACAGCCGATTTCTTAAAATTTAACGCTTTTTCATTTAGGTAAACGACAGCCTTAAATTCAGCACATTACCATTAGGATATCTGAGAAACCGTAAGAGATATGTAGTTGTGCGACAGCCTCTATATGTATATAGAGGGATTATGAAAGATTTTCACATTTAATTATGATCTGTTGAAACGGTACCGGCTATTCACATTCGGAATGTTGCATTTGTATTAGTAATTAAATATATTCAATACTGGCATATATGCTGCACAAGTTGGACTTGAAAATATCATAATAATTTTCTCTCGTTGCAGTTTATAATCTAATACTGCCCTGGCGAGACCTTTCTGGGAGCCATCTTTGGAAAATCATGTGCTGAGGGAACAAATAGGATAACTTGGATGAATCAGGTGAAAAAAGCTTTGAAAGCGGACAATTGGTGAAAACCCTGGATTCATCCAGACGACTTATGGAGAAATGTACCTATACAGTGTCCCGATTTTCTCTAATGAAGGTTCTCTCCCTTAGGAAATCAACATTTCCCGCGGGAACAGCCCACTGAAATTTTCGACCAATAATTTTTGTTACAAAATTCGTTTGTCGGGGGTATCTCCTTGGGGGCTTCTCAATTTCAAGCTAATCCAACCCTGTATGTTCATAATTCACTCGGTGAAAAATGGGAGTGTGTAGTTTTGGTTTGCCAGCTCACACGCTTGATGCTAAACCTGTGCCATTTTTGAGAAATTTAACTTTTCGGGTTTTTGGAAAGACTCACATTGGAAGTTTAATGTTTTCCAGGGCAAATCCACAATTACCTCTATAGTGGGTCATTGCACGGGACCTCTGTTTGAGGTGGTGACCCCCAGCCAATACACCCAAACACACACATGAATATTTATCGATGAAGCAACAGTTTCTGAAACTATCAAAATTTCCATAAATTCACATGTCATTCCTTATCAAAGCCTGGCGTTTCCTGGCGCATCCTGGACGGCGCGTCCAGACCCTATAATCCCACATTTTCCCAGAGAGGACGGGCGGGAGACCATCGTCCAATTACCACGGGTGCCAACGTAATGACAGCTTTCAGGGAAATGTTTCAACAGATAGGATCGAAATATTCCCTAATGAAATATAATCCAGCATGTGATGTACTTATTGTTGGAGAGATCCAAGGGGGGATTGGGGGCATACACACACATACACAAATGCCCCCCCCCCCAAAAAAAAAATCGACTCGTCTGATGCACAGCTGTCTATCCGCTTGACACTAAAATTCGTTCCACAAAGGTTTTATCTCGATCGCAGCGAGCTCTGAGCGAAAAAAGAATATCGCAGTTATCGATTGTTTATTTTTTGTTTCATCCGCAGCTAACGCGATGTGATCGCTCGGCTCGGCTCGCTGTTGTTTTGTTCGATGCTCGCATGTTCAACTGGTTAGTGTTTTGTTTCTTCCGTGCGGTGTGTGTGTGTCAGGAGTCAAGCGTGCCGTGGGGAAACAAGTGAATGCCACTGACAGATATTCAAATGTTGCCGGTGAAACAGAACGCACGCCGTGGAAAAAAAAACAACAAAAAAAGCAACCGTTGCGATATTGTTCTCCACGTACGTACGTACGTACGTCGTTTGTTGTCCACGCCAACTAACTGTGTTTAGTAGAGACTTTGTGTTGCGCTAATGTTTGTTTACAGTTTTCGCCGTTGCGATAATGTTTGTTTGGCCGCGGCCATCTTAGATAATGGTGAGTTACATGTCACTGGGGACCGGGCGGGACATGGGTGGGGGGGGGGTGCCATGTTATCAGACCCGTGGCGGGGGGGGGGGCTATTAAGGGGACGACAGGGGCGTGCTCCGGTGTTATCAGGGCCCAGAGTGACAACACATGGCTATCATCATCAACGACCGGTCCTCCGGGGGCCCGTGCAGGCCCGTATTAACGCGGAAATGTTTGCGAGATAACGCCAAATAGCAAACATACACACACACACACACACAGCCATGGCTTTTGGGGTGTAGACTAAGTGCATATAACAGTGCTTTAGTCATTTAACCCTTGGACCATTCGGAGAAGATGAATTCAGGCCAGTACTAGGCCATTCTTGCCCCTCTACGTAGCAGAAAATACGGATTTAGTGAAATTTCCCTCTGTCCAAGGGTAAAAAATAACTGTGATTTAAAAAACCACGTTTTTTTTTATGAAATTCTACAGATTTTTTTTTTTTTTTCGAAAAATCATTTATTTTTATTATACTAAAATTTTTTCTATAAATATCGTATAATCTATTTCAGGTGTAAAGCGAGTAAAGCAAGCGCTGCTAGAAGATTGATTCGATTTTGTTCGCTTTTTCTTGCGCTTTTCGTATGTTGTCACAGCCAACTCTGCTGCCACTGCTGGGAGGAAAATAAAAGCCGCACGGTTGACAATGGCGCATCGCATCGTCTATTAATCTTGTCACCTAAGGCGGCCACGGTTTTGTTTTTCCCCCGTAGCGGTGGTCAAGGCGGCGATGCGTTTTTGTCATTTTAGTGATGTGTTGCAGTTGTTTTCTTCGTGCGCGCGCCCAGGAATATACTCGATCGTGGTGTGCCGTGCCTCTCTAAGTGTATCTCACTGGTCTTGACAGAACTTGCGATCAACTTGCACGAAACTCCACTTGACATAAGCTGTCGTGGTTGGCGCTGCAGCACCAAGTATGATCGTAGCAGGTCGTGCCCAGAATAATTGATGCGGTTTTGTTGTTGTCGTCAGTGCTTGATGTTTTTATGTTTATGTTCTAGAAATGTTTTACTGTGTCGATTCTCGTAATCTAGAATGTTTACAGGACACTGACGGGAATTGAACCCGTGTCTGTGCGCATAACCCGTACAGACGTGACGGATTTAAAGGGGTCGGGTACACAAAAAGAGTGCAACTTTTAACATGAAAAATCATGATTACAATACATTTTAGAGACAAAATGCCAATAAATACATAAATAAATGTGTGTGCGTATATATATATATATATATATATATATATATATATATATATATATATATATATACCGGGTATCCCAAGAAATCTGGGACATAGGGAATTAACATGTAAATATTGAAATATTGTGATTACTTCTGAACAATACATTTTAGAGCAAAAGTGTAAATTAAAAAGTTGTTCAGAATTAAAAACTGCATAATATGATGACATATTCAGTGCTCAAATACACTTGTATATCGTGTAAATCAAGTTTGAAATATTGCATTTCGATGACAGATCAGGAGGTCATGGAACAAAAATGGCATGTATTTTTGCTGGTTACAACAACAAATAATCAAACCATACCATTTTTGTTTCACGACCTCCTAATCTGTCATTAAAATGCGTAATTTCAACATTGATTTACGCATTATATAAACATATCTGAGCATTAAATATGGCATCTTATTATGCAGATTTTAATTCGGAACAATTTTTTTTATTTACACTTTTGCTCTAAAATGTAGTGTTCAGGAGTAATCACAATATTTCCATATTTACATGTTAATTCCCTATGTCCCAGATTTCTTGGGACACCCGGTATATGTGTGTGTGTGTGTGTGTGTGTGTGTGTGTGTGTGTGTTTGTGTGTGTTTGCTGTCGGAAAATGTCGGTGAGAAAAACGTGAAACCAGTGCGTTTTAATTAAAACAATTCGAGACGACGGCTGACCGCAGTCGTCATCAACTGCTTTTATTTTGTGTTTGCACAGCCAACTACCCGCCCATGCAAACACACACACACACACACACATGCACATGCATACATACACACACACAAGCAGACACATATACATACATACATACATACATACATACATACAGACAGACAGACATACAGACATACATACAGACAGCCATACACACAGACTGGTGTAAGAAAATTTTACATAATATTCACCAACCGTATTAAAAGTTATTTAATAAACATTAATTCATATATACCGGGTGCTCTGGCACATGCGCAGCAACACCTATATTTCTCCACCAGGCCTGACCAAGGTACAGGGCAGACTTGGGAGGGTAAATAGTGCGATTAGCACTATTCCCGTTGCCCCTCTGGTAACGTACGCCAGTGTCTTTGCCCCTGATTCTACGCACTGACACGCAGTTAGCCGTATCAGTATTAACCAATAATTATATAGTGATAAGTCTTTCATCTGACGTTAAATAACCTAGAATACTAGCTACAGAACGATACTATCGAAATGCTAAGCGTATTTAGTAGCTCTAAAGTATCTCTATAGTAGCTTTATTCTTTACTATCGATCTATAAGTTAGCAGTTCGGTCTTCTGATGTATGTACATTCGAATTTCTTTATCTCCATCGGAGACGACAATTCTTGAGGTTTTGAGCAAAAAAAGAAAAAATTCTTTCGGTTTTTCTCACGATCAGACGTTATAAATCAGTGTGTCGAAGTGTTGTCAGGGCCGGCTTCTGGAAATAGATGAGACACCCACACACACACACACACAGCGATGGCATAGTTCCGCAGCCTACTTTCTGCGATATCTCACTCAATCTGTTCTCTCTGCGTGTATATGCAAAACTCCAACGGTCGATGCCGAATGAAGAAGCATTTGTTGTCACCATCGGCGGGTGTGGGCGACTCCGTGACACTCCGGGAGCAATCCTAGAGCCTGATAAATGACCCAGCAACCTGCGTACTCACTCAGCAGCGCCTGCGGGAGCCTTTAACGGCACGAAAGGCACCAACGAAAGCACTTGGACTTGACAATTTGCGTAACAAGTTCTTCTAGAGGTTCACACGAAGATGACATCCGATTTATTAGAATTCTAGGGCTGATGAAATTAAGTGTTTCTAGTCGCGAGATCGTGGAAAAATAGCGAGTACACCTCGGGAGAGAGCGGCCACCATTTTTCCCGAGGGCTTCAAATTGCACTTTGGGACAAATAAGACGTTTCGCGTCAGTTGGTGTATAGTGTACTATTATTTTTTGTAACATTCGAGAAAATATGCTGCTACGACAGTGTAACCAACGACACACAGCATAAGTAGTTTGGTTTGTGTGTGTGTGTGTGTGTGTGTGTGTGTGTATTTATATGTGGATACGTGCCTTGCAACCGTAATGCTTGAATTTAACTACATAAATATTAATTACTCCGAGCGTAACAATGAAATTTACATAAGCTAATATCATTTAATGCACAAGTTTGTTTATATAAGCCTTGTGGAATCACACACACACACATATACAGGGTGTCCCAGGCATCCGGTACACAGGGAATTAACAAGTAAGTATAGAAAAATCATGAACAAACCGTTTTAGAGCAAAAGTGTAAATGGAAAAAGTTGTTCCGAATTAAAAACTGCATAATAGCGTAAATCAATTTCGAAACATTGCATTTCAATGACAGATCAGGAGGTCATGAAACAAACAATACAGCTTTTTCTAGTTACTTAAATCAGCAAATAATGCAAACACATCTGCTGATCTGTCAATTAAAATACAGTATTTAAAAATTGATTTACTCGGTTACAGAAACATATTTGAGCACTGAATGTGGCATCGTATCGTGCAGTTTTTAATTCTGAACAACTTTCATTATTTACACTTTTACTCTAAAATGCGTTGTTCAGCCCGAAATCATGATTTTGCCCAAATATTTACAGAGATAACATTCCATGTCGCAGAGTTCAGTTGGCCATGCGGTATGTTCAATTGTTTTTCGCATCGATGCTCCATTGTTTGTGGCCGCACAATAATAACTTTCAATCACACTATCCTTGGACTTTCTCGAGAGGGCGAGCGAGACGAGTTAAGCCGCGACTGTAGTTGGCTGTGGCGATAGTTTTTGTTGTTTCGCCGCTACCGCTACTCACATGTTTCTCACACGACTCACCGTTAAATTTTGTTGATGGTTGTCAGAAGTTTTCCACTTCGTTACACTTCGGTCAACTTCGGCACACGACCGACGACAGTCATTTGTTACCATTTACGAAGCTCAGCAGTGGTCACTAGATAGACATCTTTAATTTTTCCGAGTGAATTTTTAGCTCATCGACCTCCTGTCGAAGAGCTATAGTGTTCGGTACGATGTCTGTAGCATCTTCCGATTTCAAAAATTTTTGCACAGAAATCCCGGACAGACCCCCTGGATCACGAAATGACTATTACAACATATGTCCGTATGTATGTCGCTCGTCCGCTCGCTCGTACGAGATTTTTTGTTCCACTCAGATCTCCTAAACTACCCAACGGATTTTTATGAAATTTTTTCTGCAGATACGTGTTATGGTCTAGTTGTGCAAGGTTTCAAAATTTTCCTTCGCACTTGAGAAAAAAAATATTTTACAACTTTTTTTCAGTTTTTATTTTTTTTCTCCTTTATTTTTCACTCAATTGTATTCAAAATTTTCTTGCATATGCAGGAAATGGAACAATATTTTTCCATATTTTTTATTTTGAAAAATTATGTAAGACCATTGGAGAAAAAAATATTTTTTAATTAAAAATTGAACAAAAGAAGATCAATACATTTATAGTCGGCTTAGTTTGCTTTGCTTTTGTCAAGAGAAGAAAATGTATTCACACTTGTTTTAAATTTGTTGTTTTATTTGCGACCTAGGCACCTACGATTTTAAAAGTGAATTTAGATAAATAATAATTTGTGATATATTCAGACTTGCACATACGTCGATGAGCTGCAGGCATGGGTGACTAACCCATTCTTTGAATACTAGTTATTTTTTAAGGCTTTTAAGGCAAAACAGTTGTTCAGAATTAAAAACTGCACAATATTATAACATATTCAGCGCTCAGATTTGTTTCTATAACCAAGTAAATAGCGCATTTTAATGTCCAGATCAGGAGGCCGTGAAACAAAAACGCAATGTTTTGATTATTTGTTGTTGTAGTTAACAAAAATACATGCAACATTTCAAGCTTGATTTACTCGATATACAAAATTATTTGCGCACTGAATATGCTATCATATTATGCAGTTTTTAATTCTGAACAACTTTATTCCTTTCGACTTTTGCTCTAAAATGCGTTGTTCAGCCGGAAATCACGGTTTTTTCGATATTTACATGTTCATTTCCCATATCCCAGACTATTTTTGCGACACCCGGTATATCTAAGGCTAGCGCAGTTTACACTGGTCTGTTTGTCGGTTGGCAATGCTGTGTTTGCGGTTGGTACGCGCGGCTTTTTCATCATCAGGTCTGCCAACCCCATGCGAATAAACATTTTCCACTTTGCGAATTGAAAATGTGACCTTAAATGTATGTATGTATGTAAATTCAGCGCCTTCTTTACCGGGAGCGTCAAAATAAGCGCGTTATGGTGAAGTGGCAGCGTTCGTCGAAGTAGAGATTCCTGCACGTATCGCAATAATATTCCTGCTTTCCCGGCCGATACCAGAGCCCGTTATTTCGATCTCGTTTTCCAAAATACGTGTACAAATATTTGAACTTCAAAGAAACACATTGAACTTCCAAAGCGAAAGAATTTTGTATCAACTATCGGTTATAGAATAACTGAAAAGTTGCTCATCTATGGAAGAATTTCTACGCAAATGGACCACTTGAAAATTACTGAGCTGCAGTATTGGCTCAGAGACGGAATTAAATGTAAAAAGTTAAACAACTGTACCATTTCCTGCCCGTTCTCCATCGCCGATCTTCCTGCCTGATTCCTGCTCGGCAGCAGGAAATGATAAAAAGACAATAGCGAAATTAAACCCAGTTTACACTGATTAAATCTGTTGGAAGTTTGACAAAGTTTTCTCCTGGACACGGGGCGGCGGGGGCGGGGGAGCCCGGGGCGGGGGGGATGATGGAATTACGCCAGTAAGTAATTATATTAAAAGCCAGAATTTCGCCGATAAAAAATACTTAATACTCTTAAGTGCCCGGGCGTCTTAAAACAATCCGAGGCGTCGTGACGCCCCGTCGCCCCCCTGGACAAGGACGCCACACCATTAGGCGTCGAGGCGACGGCAGTATCATTTTGTGTGTGCTTACCAATTCGGTGTGAAATTATTTTTAAACATACTTACATCGCGTTTTATCACGTACTATTTCAAAGGTCCGTTATATGTGCGAGCTTTAGAGCTTACATAAAGGCACTAGGGACCTTACACTGCTCTGGTTTAAAGCTGCACGTAACTTTTAACACACCTTTATTATGATTGGCGAGCTTTAAAAGTTCAAGTACTGAATTCAATCGTTTTTGAAGATAGCGTTTATGTAATTTCAATACATGCTATTAGCGTTTTTGCGTACGTCGTTTGTGAGTGTGTGTGTGTGTGTGTGTATGCTTGACAGCTCTCACCAATCCATCATACAAAATGGCGTCGTATTATTGACGTACATTCACACTCACACAAATTTAACAAATAAACACACTTCTTTGTCGTCTGTTCTTACGGCAGAATATTCGAGTGTCTCACTGGTGTAACCGCCATTTTGTGGGCGGACAAAAGATAAATATACAAAAAACCCCAGCAGCCATTAGTCTAAAGCACACTGCAACGCTGCGATTTCTGCGAAAATTGAGAAATTACGTGTATTTTTCACAGCTTGAACGGAGTATTCGTCAGGATTAGCCTAGGTTCTGAGGGATATTTGTGGTGTGCCGAAGCTTTTCGAGCTTTGGCCGAAGCTTGGCGAAGACTGACGAAGCTTGGCGAAGACTGACGAAGCTGGGCGAGCCATCATTTGATCCATCTTTTCCATAATTATGTGTCTATACACCTAATCAATTTAAATTTAGAACTTTCTTGGCCGAAGTTCACAGAAAAACCGCGTATACCGAATTAGCGTATACCGAATTAGCGTTAAGTGCGGATCGTACTGTACATAGACCCTGTGAGTGACCCAGAACTGGATTTTGGAGGGTTAGTAAAGGGTTAGGCGGGCGTTGTGTACTGCGTTGACTTAAGGAGTGGCGAGTTACAGGGATCAAATTGAAAAGTAGATTGCATTTGCGATGTAAATTTAGTCACAGCACTCCACAGTATATACAGGGTGTGTGCCGCTGTAATCCAGGACGTAGGCAATTAACATGTAAATACAGAAACATCCGTGATTACGGGCTGAGCAATAGATTTCAGAGCAAAAGTGTAAATAGCAAAAGAGTTGTTCAGAACTAAAAACTGCATATTGAGTGCACAAATATGTTTCAATTTTGAAATGCTGCATTTCGCTATACGTCGATTATTTATTGTTGTAATTTACAAAAACAACCCAGAAATGTTTGGTCCATGGCCTCCTGATCTGTCGTTAAAATGCGATATTTCACAAGTGATTTTCACGATATATCCAAAAATATTCGAGTATTAAATGTGGCATCACATTATGTAGTTTTTAATTCTGCACAACTTTTGCTATTTACACTTTTGCTCTAAAATGCGTTGTTCAGCCCGTAATCACGGATTTTTCTACATTTACATGTTATTTCCCAATGTGGTACAGACTACACTGGCACACCCTGTACACGTGGATGTGGTACCGTTACTAATCTAGCTTTCAGGAAGCCTGGAAGCGACCGGGAAAGCCGTTGCTAACAAGCCCGTGTTCCTGGATATCCAGAAATCTTTGGATACTCGAGTCACCGGACCAATTAGCTCGTATATACCTATATATATATATATATATATATATATATATATATATATATATATATATATATATATATATACCGGGTGTCCCAAGAAATCTGGGACATTTCTTGGGACACCCGGTATATATATATATATATATATATATATATATATATATATATATATATATATATCTAGTTACCTTAAATTGACTTGCAAATATTCGTCTTGTATTTTATTGTTTTGTTTATTTACCATGGCCGCCCTCGAATGAAATATATACTACGAAGAAAAACAAATGAATTTAATTTTGAGTTTCTTTTTTTTTGTTTTTTTTTCACGGCTTCCACTTCATTACACACACACACACACACACACACTGCAATTTCAATGTGAAACGGAACACGGGTGCTTGTGTAAGCAGCGCACTGCATTGAACGCACCGCAGTTTCACATTATGTATGCAGCGTGAACAGGGCCGGTAATAGGAGATATTCACAGGGCAGAGGGGGCATTGGTAGGGTACGGTTACAGCACGGTGTACAGGTTCAAATATCTCCGCCCCACTCACCCCTCGACGGCCCAACTAGTTGTAATCCTGGACGTAGAGAATTATCATGAAATTGGAGAAATATCATAATTACAGACTGACCCAGACATTTTAGAGCAAAAGTGTAAATGGAAAAGTTGTTCAGAATTAAAAACTGCACAATACGATGCCATATTCAATGCTCAGATACTTGTGTATATCGTGTAAATCACGTTTGAAATCAAGTGCATCACTTGAAATGACAGATCGGGAGTACAAATTTGAGAACAAATGAAGTAAGTATTCAACAATATATATATATATATATATATATAAAGAGAGGGAGAGAGAGAGAAAGAAGTGTGACAGAGCTGTTGAATTTTGCTGTAATTTTTTTTATCCAATTTGAAGAAAAATGTATGTATGTATGTATGTTATGACTGTATGTACGTACGTATGTATGTATGTATGTATGCATATGTGAACATTTATGTGACGACGTGTTCTCCGGGTGCAATATCTTTCTATTGGCGTAAGTTTATGGCGCCGTGTGGCGTAAGTCGACGACATTGGCGTCGCGGTAACCAATTTTGACGCTTGTGAATTTTATTACCAACCTGTCACCTGACTGGCAGTGATCACACATACATACACACATAGAAATATATATACAAATATACGTACAAATGTACGTATATACATATATATATATATATATATATATATATATATATATATATATATATATATATATATATATATATACGTAAGGGGAGTGTGTTGACATGAAATTGACGGTTGACTAGCTTCACCACGGGTCCCAGTGGAGCTGCTATCGTCGACATCGACAGATGTCACCACAGCGGAATATAGTATCCCGAGGGGGTGGGTGGGGCAATAGTGCAGGGGGGGCCAGGTACGAGTGCTAAATAAGCAGAACAAGCGCATTATATTCTAAACTAAAATACATATGCACATATGATCGCATAATTTGTCATTTGAAAATGCAACAATTCAAAATTAATTTACTCGTTACACAACCATATCTGACCGCTGAATGTGGCATCATATTATGCAGATTTTAATGCTGAACAACTTTTCTATTTACACTTTTGCTCTAAAATGGATTGGTCAGCCAGTAATCATGATTTTTCTGAATTTACACATTAAAATTCCCTGTCGATCAGCGTTGCAGTTGTTTACAACTCTCGCACGCCTACTACGATCGGTACACACACAATTCCAAGGCGAGCTGCCGATGTTTGTGGCTACCGTAAACAATGCGAGTAGCCGTTGCGATATTGTCATTTGTTCCTATCACTGTGTGGGCTAAGCAGGCTGTGCATATCCTTTACATTGTGCACTTGTTTGAAAATCACTAGTAGCGCCTACTACGTACATATAAACTCGAGCTGCCTATGTTTGTGCAGATATCATAAACAAGCCAAGTAAGTCGTTGCGATATTGTCATTTGTTCCTATCACTGTGTGCATATATACCAGGTGGGCTAAGCAGGCTGTGCATGTGTAGTTAGTCTCTGTTGTCAGTAGTGCGCGCGCTGTTCATTTGTTGTCAGTCTGACTTGCGAAATAAACTGTAAGTTACTGGAAATTTACGATTACACGTTGATAGCGCCCCGGGAGGGGGGGGGGGCACGTCGCAATGCGTCTATACACAAGCGCCGCACGGTATTACACTAGCGGGCACGAATCCGCGAGATCTTGACGTTTGCAATCCGATCACAATTGTAATATATGACGGAAAATACTTCAGAAATGAAATGCACAGTTTAAAAACCAGCCGTACAAGTACATGAGGCCCACGTAGAGCACTTGTAAATGGTGAAATATTCTCCTACACAAGTAGAAAATGTGTTGATTTGTTGCGAAACAAATTTAATAAATTTATTTTCGCCAAAAAAAAAAAAAAATCAATACGAAAATACGACCATTTTTCAGTGACGGGTTGAGTGAAACTTTTCGCTAATTTTACCTGTTTGATAAATTTATGCGACTTTGGGGCAAAACTTTCTGAGTTTCCAATATAAATGCCAATCAAGTGGATGTCAAATTTGACCTTTTGACCCGCCCCGACTAATTAAACAGTATATAAAAAATGTATAATAAACTTTGTCATGATACATTGAACAGCAATGGACAATGAAATGATCAGAAATTTGTTGTTTTATATTGTCATCGTCGTGTTTTCCAAAGTTAGGCTAATGTTTCCCGGGAAAATAGCACTATTTTCCTAGTTTTCTTCATCCTGAATGATATTTAAAGGACAAATAAGGGCCTACTTGAGGCGGGCTTCCATTCTGAACAACATTTATACAACAACTTTTGCTCTAAATATAACAGTGAATGTGATATTGTCCAGTTAGAATACAAACACTGCATTTGGTGCAATTCCGTATAACCGGGGTCATCAATCACACTGACCGGCAGCCATTTTGTATACTAACGATGTGTCTTCCCCCCATTTGGGGGACAGGGGGCTATCTGTCTCCACATATAAACACATATTGACTTTATATGCTGTTTTGCATAGTAGCAAATTTTCCACAATATGCATTTTAGAGGAGGTACATCGGAGCAGTACAGGTCCGTATTAGTGTACATAGAGGTTGGGGCCCTTCAGAACGAAGGGCCCCATATTTGTGTGTACTTAAATCCAGTACTGGACTAGGCAAATTTTATTGTATTTCAGAAATCTTTACGAAAAATATGTATGTTTGTATTTAAGTGAAAATTTCAGGGTCTCTCCCCCTTGATCGGCCCTGTGCGTGTGTATATGTGATGACATTTGCACGTCACCGTTATGACGGGACCGATGGGAATATCTCCGGGAATCATACCAAAACCCCGATCGCTTTCCAGGATTCCATTCCGGATGAAACCCAGCTGACGATCGAACTCCGGAGTCCGGAACATACATACACAACTACATACATGCCTGCAGGCTACTCTAGGATCATATTGCTGACCTCTTGACCTTCAATAATTAGTACATTACACACATTCGATGGAAACTTGTGAATTTAAAACATATCGTATAACAAAATTAGAATTTACATAACGTATGTCAAAATGGCGGTCAGTAAAATGCACTTAATCCACCTCTGTGATGCTGTTGGTGGGGAAACCATGAGCATTGCCCCCCACTCCCCCCCCCGATAGTCATATTAAAGCAATAATTGTTGAGTCTAGAGCAAATAGTCAATATTCTCGCTCGTATTTTTCTCTTAATACACCCCTGTCATGATCGGTAATCGCTTTGACGATGGTGTGGGGGGGGGCGGGGTGGTCAGTTATGCCTGTGCGTGTGCCCCTTCCATTAACGAGCCGTTCAACCGAAGCCCGGCCCATACACTTCATTTTATCGTAATATCGAGTGATATTCGACGTCAAGTTTTTCATTTAGTAAATTCCAAACACATACTCAGAAATCTAGAGAACCAAGGAGAGGGATAGAGAGAGAGAGAGAGAGAGAGAGAGAGAGAGAGAGAGAGAGAGAGAGAGCATGATGTTAGATAATGAGAAAATTTTTCACACAAACACAACACGAATCTTTCGAACTTCTCTTCGAAATTATCAACAAAAATCCAATAATTTTTTTAATTTTTTCGTTTTTTTAAGACAATATAATTTGAGTTCCCGAATCGATATATTGATAAGCATACTACGCTCCCCCCTACGGCCACCTCTGTGCCGCACAACCGATGGATCAACATTGACTTTAAGTTAAAACACGAACGAATATAAGTTTCTTCGAATTTCAATGCCCCGCTTTGGATATTTCCTAGGCTTCTTGGTACGCCACTGTACTGGTGAATAAATTCTTAGTCCCCCCCCCGCACTCTAAGGGGAATGGGGGGAAGGTTATATGCAAGAAATAATTGCACAATATAGCTTGACAAAATACATTGAAACATTTCTACATTGGTAGGACCGCTTTAATGAAACATTCTTCCTGACAGTGTCACCTAGGTACACTGTAAACTGATGATGCCTTCAACAAAAATTAATTAAAACTACAAACACCGTTTACTTCCATGGCCACCTACGAGGCCGATTGCTAAATAACGTAGGCACTCTTTATCGTTATGTCTTATTTTTCCTGAGGTGTAATTTGAAAGCTACACATCGAGGGAAAAATGGTGGCCACTCTCCCGAGGTGTACCTACGATTTTTTCCAACGAGCTCGCGAGTAAAAACACCGAATTTCATCGGGCAAAGAATTCGAATAAATCGGAGCGAAATTTGCAATATTCAGAAGCCGTTGGCGATGTGTCCCGTGCCCCGCGTACCACGGACAACAGACACATTTGTTTACAAACGCCCGTTGTTATAATGAAATCATCCCTTGAGG
The DNA here is from genome assembly GCA_963422195.1 of Carabus problematicus. Lineage (NCBI taxonomy): Eukaryota > Metazoa > Arthropoda > Insecta > Coleoptera > Carabidae > Carabus > Carabus problematicus. Next base: position 234,597 of record OY728577.1, read on the forward strand.
AAATTGTGTCGTCTTATATCGTCCCTCGGGAGTAAATGTTCTACTTCTGTCGCAATTCTGATGCCACAGACATCGACGCCTGGTTTTGTGGAAAAAATCAATTTTTGCGGTAAATTGTAGCGTGAAATCTGGCTTAAGTTCGACGTACGTATTTTGCGAGTGAGCTCTTGAACTCCGATCAGACGATAATTTAAGAAGAGATGAACGAAAATGTGCTGAGGGAGAGATTTCTGCTTTCACGGTGTGGATATTCTTTCCGTAACGGGATTACATTCACCAGATGTTTCAACAGATTCTTTGATGCGCGATGGCGCGTAAGTGTAGCTCTACGTCCCCCCCCTCTAACCCCTCAACGCTACTCCGCTGAACGCTAATTCGCAATAACGCTCTTTCTTTCAAACGCTTCCCAAAAATGCTTTTGTATTTGTTATATGTTTATATTTAACTTCTGTTTCAATAGATGTTCTAGTTGTAGATGGCGTAAGTGTAGCTCTACGTCTCTCTCTAAGCCCTCAGCGCGTGTAACGCTCCCCCGCTTAACGCTAATTCGCAATAACGCTCTTTCTTTAAAACTGTTCTGAAAACAGCTGCTGAATTTACGATTGTCAACAGATTCTCTGGTTCAAGATGGCGTAAGTGTAGCTCTACGTCCCCCTCTAACTCCTCAGCGCATGTACCGCTCCCCCGCTTAACGCTAATTCACAATAACGCTCTTTCTTTTAAACTCCTCTGAAAAATGCTGCTGAATTTAGGATGAATTGTTGCTGACGACTGCGTAATTCTGTCGATGAAGAACTTCTTACAGATTTCCCCCCGATAAACTGATCTCATGTAACGCTGTTTTGCATAGCTTTCGCGCTACACGAAGCTAGCTAACTGAAGATAATAATAATATTCAAAACTGTGTCGTATTTTGTCTGCTAAACTGAACTAAAGTGTCACTTAATGAATAAATTGGTTTTTATCGTCGCGAGCGCCATATGCGGCGATTTGAATAACTAAACACAGCGGTTTTTCCTTCAACTATCAGACGAGACCAGCAGAGGAATCGAAAATTTCTAACCAAAAGTTAAGAAAAACCAATTCAACTTGAAACGCGTCACATTGAAATCTCTTTATTTGGGTTGGAAATTTAGGTTATTGGGAAATTAGGCAAGAAAGGGCAGAGCAGAAGGCCTGATAATAACGGGGGAGGGGCACAGGAAGTCAGCGGAGTGGGGGGGAAGATACTGTTAATTTATGATACTGATGAATACTTCATTGAGATTGATGTATCGCCGTGAAACTTGTCATCATAGCTATCTCACATATCTTTACCGCTAATAATACCATTAATTTGTCAACGATATCTGCCGAGCGTAGCCATTTTGTCTCCAATACTGCCACCCTTACAAACACAAGCGTTCCTCACTTAACGACCGCGGTCCATTGTCGCGTAGGTCGCTAAACGAATATGCTGTCGTTTCTTGGTATATTTCAACACAGCAATGATTCAATAATTTGAACCAAAACTTCCGAGCAGATTGTAAGCTCGAGCTAGAGATATATTTCGCTAATGAAAAGGATGGGGACTCCCCTTAAGAGAACTGGTACAATATATTTCAGATGTAACTAGATATACTCATAATGAATGTATTGTCTGGTATATATTATGTTACTAAACAAGATAATTCAAGATGTGTATTTGGAATGCTGCATGATATATTTCTATAGAAAGTTTAATAGCAAGCAAAGGAGAGAGAAAGAAAGAAGAGAGAGAGATAATCAAGTTAAAAATAAAACGAAATATTATGGAAGACAAAATTCGCATTTAATTAATTTCAAATTTAACTCAATTTTGCCTGAAGCGGTTTAGTGTGCATATATATATATATATATATATATATATATATATATATATATATATATATATATATATATACAAACAACAATACACAATTATAAAAAATACATGATCGAATCAGATTCCAATTTTCAAATGTGCCCATTTTCTTCCAAATAAATAACGTATAAGAGACACATTGGAGCCTTTGTCGGATGCAGTTTTTCATTGCGGACAACTTTTATTTGAAGACTTTTGCTCTAAATAGCACAGGAATCGTGAAAATCGACAAATTATAAAAAAAAAATTAAATGAACAAGCGCGTTTGTCTGAATTCTCTGAGCATAATTCTTAATTGTTATTTACAGAATCGTTTTCTTTAGAATTTCTCTCGTTCTTTATGTTACACTTCTGTCCGCTCTCTTCTATGTCTGATGCTTCCATTCTTTACAATTCTCTTTCTTACTTCAGCGTGGCTGTTTAAAAAGTATCTTCTGCAACTTTTCATCGTTTAATAAAGTTGACGTGAAAACAGACATGAAATATGGTCCCCCCCCCTATTTTCGTGCTCAATTGTAATATTTTAACAATGCCCTTTTGCATGCCCGCATTCACGCAGTACAGAAGTTAATTTTTACAGTCATTTTTGCGTCCGTATACGAAGTATAAAAAAATATGGGAATTGTGAAAAATTTCGATTTCGAATTTTCGATAAAAATACATGTTTTGAAGTCCTCCCAAATATGTTTGACTTGGGGGTCATGGATGGATGTTTTCTTAACGCAAAAACGAGTATAGAATCTTCATATTTAAAGAATTTATCGCAAATGCAAAACTGAAAGAGGAAGTTTACCGAACATGAAAATCAAACATTTCCAATTATTGGAGTAACTAAAAGAGATACAGGAAAATGTTTCAAATAAAAGTTGTGGAAAACGGTATTCTGAAGAGAAACTGTTGTATGCATTTTCGTTCTATCTCTGTTCAATTTTGAGTTAAAGCTATTTATACATCGAATGCATGTATTGAAAGATATCACAGATACTATTTTTATTTTTTCAAAATTCCAACCTACAAGAGAAAATTCCAAATCTTCCCTTTGGGCCTCTCCAAAGCGTTATTCAATTATCCGTGTATCATTCGGCCTAATTTGTGTTTGAATAAAAAATGCCGACCAAAAGACGATTTTTCCACAAAACTCATGCGCCATTTTCTCCACCATTTTCCACGATTTCCCCGACAAGTCGGTCATCAGAAGAAAGCCCATGGTCCGCCCTTGAAGACGGTGCGTCGTGTTGTGCAATTAACTATTCATTGGCGGCCGTAATTTGTGTTTGAATAATACAACAGACCGGGCTGTTCGCTAAAGTCTTGTATTTAATATTTCAGCCTTCAGTCTGTTTGCACAGTTGTGGATGCCGGTGGCTACGTGTATGTGTGCGTGTGTGTGTGTTTCAGGAGAGCTGAAACCATCTTTCAGTGGTCGTGAAGAATTTGTGTATACACACACATACAAGAACAACTGTAACTTAAAAAGTTGTTCAGAATAAAAAACGAGCATATTATGATGCCATATTCAATGCTCAGAGTTTTGAAATGCTGCATTTAGGAGGTCGTGAAACAAAAATGCTATGTTTTGATTATTTGTTGTTGTAAATGAACAAAAATACATGCAACTTTTGTGTGACCTGCTGATGTGTCATCAAAATGCTTGATTTACTCGATATACAAAAATATTCGAGCACTGAATGTGGCATCCTACTATGCAGTTTTCAATTCTGAACAACTTTTCTATTTGCACTTTTGCTCTGAAATGCGTTGCTCAGCCGGTATCATAGGTTTTTCTATATTTACACTGTTAATTCCCGATGTCCCAGATTTTCTGGGCGTTTGATGTCGGTATAAGTTTTACAAAATGTATGGAATAAATAAAATGATATGTGACTTTTCCTTTGTATGCATAATTTTCCCTTCATTCGGAGCAAATCTTTCTTTGGTACCATATTTTTCTTTTCCATAACGCGCATTGACATCGCGACGGGCTGTGACAAATTCGACGGTTCTTCTGTTGTGACAAGTGAATAATTCACAGCGTTCAAAGACACAGAAATCGGAGGACATTGCGTATGATATATTTGTAGCCATTTTGAGCGCGCGCACGTGTGTGTGTGTGTGTGTGTGTGTGTGTGTGTGTGTGTGTGTGTGGGTGTGAAAGGATGATACAAGGGCGGCCCTACAGGGGCAGCAGATAGGAAACATTCCCACCCCTTACATAAATTCGACATGACAAGTTTTGTGAAACCGACAATTCCAAATGATTAGGCCCGAAAAAGACGCCAAATTTACCCAGTCCGGGCCTGAAACTTTGGTTTAGATTTCTTAATTACTAGACGACCAAGATGCAATGAATATTTCCATTGTTTATCTTTTAGATTTATCAGTATTACATGGAGAATTTACATGCAAATATAGAAAACTCATGATTACGGGCTGAACAACGCATTTTAGAGCAAAAGTGCAGATGAAAAAAGTTGTTCAGAATTAAAAACTACACAATATGATGCCCCATTCAGTGCGAAAATATTTCTGTATCGCGAGTAGTACATTTTTGAAATATTGCATTTCGATGACAGCGATATGGGAACTTGACAAGAAGTCGTTTGGTGCTTCTGGGGAAAGAAATATGGGGCCGGGGGGCCGGGGGGGATCAAGCGAAACGAGAACGTAAAGGGGAGAGCCGGATAAACGAGGTTATCGCAAGAACCGTACCATTGACGGATAGGAGTGCAAAATGTTGTATCGAATATCGAGTGTGTATTTGACTGTCATAACACGAGTATTTTTCTGATAACTTCAGTTGAATTCGCGAATCAAAGTCATGGCATATCGATGACTGAACTAGATGGTATTACTAACCTTTGACCCCTCTCGCCCCCTAAGTAACATTAATATTACAATGGCGACGAGATATGCTTTGAAATTTGAACACTGTGATTCTCATGTAAAGACACAATATTTCAAAGGTCGTTTACACTGATAACCAAACGTGTTTCAGCAGTCATTTTAGCTTCATTGTATGTAGTTTTTAATTCTGAACAACTTTCCTTCATACACTATTTGGCGTAAAATGCACTGGAACAGAATTATCGGTACTTTTCAATGAGGAAATATGGAAAAAGAGTCATTTTCAAAATGCACTTTCAATTGTATGTGTGTATAATGTATCCAGCCAAACAACCACTTCACGTCATCACTGCCACATCACTAGGAACTATGACGTCATGGTCGAGTACGTTTACACACGAGTTCTAAAACGGATTAAAACAATTTACACATTTACAGAGTACGAGAAACGTCTACTATAAACGTGTGATATTTGTTTCGCCATAAGTAAAAATAATCTCGTGAAAAATGAACGAAAAATAGTTTAATATCAACGTTTATTAACATTATTAGTTACATTACATGGTATTTTGGTGTCCATATTAATACTAAAATTCCAATGAAATGTCGATTAAAAAATATATTTACAAATATAGAGTGATATTTAATGCTTGTCAGGTTTTTGCTAAACGATGACGTGATTGGTTATTTGGCTGGATACAGTATATGTATGTAACTAAATAGAAGATTACAGCGATAATACATATTACATGTCATTACCTGTGACATCAAATATTCATAAACTCGATGTACATTAAATGTTTGTCAGCATGTAAGGCAAATTCCACTTCACATTCCCAAGAACTTTATATATTGTGGTGGTCTCACCTGAATGTATTTCAATGTGAATCCAATATTAATATTCCCACCTAGCCGAAATCACGTTCCTTATTTTATTTAGAGCAAAAGTTGTTTGTATAAATATTGTGCAGAATCAAAACCGGCATCAAGTAGGCCAGTCTTTGTCCTTTGAATGTCATTCACAATGGAGAAAAATGGAGAAAATAATGAAATTTTCCCGTAAAGCATTAGCTAGCTATAGAGAACAAGACGATGACAATATCAAACAACCAATTTGTGCTGATTTCATTGTCCATATATTGTGACAAAGTTTATCATACATTTTCGCATGGTTTAAAGAACATTTAAAGACACAAAATGTAGGTCTATTGGAATCAGTTTTTGATTCTGTACAACATTTGTCTAACAACTTTTGCGCGAAATATACCAGCAAACTGTGTTGGCAACAAAAATATCGAAGATTACCAGTGAATTTGCTGTGTAACACAGTTTGGCGGGACACCCTGTATACATGTGTTATTCAGCTGATGGATATCACATCAGACTTTGTATATATTCGATTCTGCTGCGTTATAGCATAATGACACAATATGAATAAATAAAAATAATGAACAGTCATTCAGACGGACATATTACTGAAATCTGAATTGAGTATCTACCGAAAATCCTGGACACATGACCCGCGCCCACCCCCAGTTCCCTTCCAAGGTCAGCGAGCGAATTTTTACAAATAGGATACTCATCAGATCGAAGTAAATTCTGAAAATTAATCACCATTGAATGCTGTTTTTTTGGGTTCCTCTAGTGCCCTGCGGGTAATTGCACTGACCGGAGGGTTAATTAGCGGTCACTGGAAGCTCCGTGACCCGGGCACAAGACTAATTAATGATTAAATCATTACTAACGGTCAGATTTAATGTAGAGCAAAAAAACGGTATCTCGCTAGATGTTACAGAAATAGTGCATCATACAGCGAGGGAACGACGCGTGTTATATTGCCCGAGGTGTAATTGGAAGCCCCCGTGGGCTACAGATACATCGAGGGAAAAATGGCCGCCGCTCTCTCCCGAGGTGTACCTACGATTTTTTCCACGATCTCGCGACTAGAAACACTTAATTTCATACGCAAAGAATTCGAATGATTCGGAGTGAAATCACAATATTTAGAAGCCTTACAAAAAAAAACCTTTGTTATAATGAAAAACTCTCCTAGGGGAAATTGTGTCGTCTTATTTCGTGCCTAGGGAGTAAATACTTTACGTCTGTCACGATTCGGATGCCACAGCAACCGATGTTAGTATTACTACGACAGATTCTGACAAAAATATCACAAATATTTATTAGAAATTTAAAAAAGGCGCAGAATCAGTTTTGCTCGTTCCCGTCCCAAAAAAAAAAAACCTTTGGGTTGAATAATTTATTTTCAAGTAAGTACCCACCGCAAAGTGTAATGGCCCCTTCAGCCCGACCCCGTGCCGCTGTCAATGACAATTACAGGCATCATTGGGTCTAAATTACGGTTCGGGCGGGGCTCGAACCAAGGTCGCTAGCGTATTACATGGTTGGGCTGGCAGAATGTATGCTCATATTTAATGTGTCGTGAGTACCGCAAATGATATACTCCATAGGCGTACGTCTCTCCCAGCCGTGGGACGGGGCCGCGGGTAAATCAATATTTGAACTATTTGTGTCTGTACATGACATTTATGTGATAAAAATATTGATATCTGACGATTGCGATATATGCAGCCTTAAAAATAAAAAGGTGCCCCTTCGCAAAAACACACGCGCACACCCCTGGTTCTTGTATATATAAAGTTTTTTTTTTATGGAAATTTTCAGCCAAATAAATCAAGAGGGAATTTTTTTACATTTGGAAAAAAGAAAAACAGTTTTTCTTGTCATTCAGAAACGTAGCGAAGACTTTTCGGAAATATTTGCCTATACTTGCGTTCTTGAATATTAATCACTAAACCCCCGATTTTGCGAACCGAAATTTAACAGACTCACAGTTGTAATGGACAACATTTGATTTTCGTGAAATCTCGCCATTTTGAATTGTACAATACATTATAAGTGAAATATCTGGTCACCACACCGACTTTCTTATACTCACGTATTTGACATTTTAAATGCGTATTTCTGTAAATATTTTGCCGTTGTTTTATTTTCATAGCAGCATATATATGATATTTCAAATACATGCCTCAATATAAACACATTTTACTCAAAATTGGACAGAGATAGAACAAAAATGCATAGAACATTTTCTCTTAACAATAGTGTTTCCTATAACTTTTATTTCACAACTTTTTCCGTATCTCTGGTATTTTCCCCAGTAATTCGCAATGTTCGAATGGTGATGTTCAGTAAACTTCCTCGTCCGGTTGTGCGATTATATGCTAGAAATCTACTCAGCTCTTCGTATAATCAATAAACTATTAAATTTGACACTTTACTTCATTAATGGACTATCGGTAGTACGGACACCCCCCAGCCCCCGTCTCTGCGGACGTATATTAGTCCGTTAAATCGAGGTTTTTACCGACTGTAGCTATTAATTCTTTACGTTCACTCTGAAATACTTCTGTATTGGTTAAGCCTGCTGCTCTGAAACTATACATCGATCTCCAATGTCCCAGATTTCAGTGGTTGCGTTTAAAGGTCCCTGGGGGCGGCTGAAGGGGGCGGGGGACTGGCCGAGTAAAGGTTCCTGCTTGATTTGTACATGATTGTTCGTTAATTCGTTTCATATTCAGCAATCATGCATACACAAGTCACGCAATGGTTTGTAAACACGCAATGCTTCATGTACTGCACGCGACACGGACCTGCCAGGGCCGGGCTAGCCCGCGTACAGCCCAGACTAGCCCGCGTACAGCCCGTCCAATACAGGTCAATGCTTCATAATCGAATATTTGCACTGCAATCAGTGATATTATCATTAATCAGAGTTAAAAACGTTAAAAGCAAGCTTCATGGATAATGTTTCTGTGAAAAAACTTACAGTCTCAACTGCTAGTGCGACGCCTTAAGGCTTACTGCAGCAGCGCCATTGCAGTTTCGAGTGAGAAATTATTCAACTAAAAGAGAAAAGCAAGAAGAAAAAATCGGCTGTCGTTTGCATAAAATTTTGATACGGGTCTTCAAACGGAATACCCGTTTGTGACACTTTATCCAGGATTCCCGGGCGTCTGGAGACGGCCATAGGCGTGCCAGCGGGGCACCCTACCAGAGCTAAAAGGGCACTGTGTTTTTTAAACTGAAAAAAAATTAAATACACTACAAATCAGCAAATTATTGCCAGAAAAGTTTGCACAATCATTTTGAAAAAAAAAATTCTGCCCCTTACGTTGACGTGCGCCCATGTGTTACGCACAAAATACGCCGAAACCGTAACTACCTTGGGTTTGGCTGGCAAATTGCGTCGTTTCCCCGGATTTCGTTTTTCTTTTGTTCCATGGCCAACCACGTAAATAGTCGCTTGGCAGTTTTATTATTATTATTTAAATCCCTGAGATAAACGTGTCAGTGACGTAGGAGAGAGCGGGGAGAGCGCGGGCCTATAAGAATATAACGACAATAATTGGACTCATTCATAGTAGGCGGTGAGCGCTCGCAATTGTTCAATTGTTATTACGCAGCAGACAATATCGCATCACATGAAGCCTCAAGCGGCCACGGCCTAGTTGATTCTTCTATACAACTACACAGCGCGCGCCGACAATATCGCATCTCATTTACATTCATCGCATGGCATGGCTGTCTTGATACCTAGTGCGTGAATAGTACATTCACCAAGACAATATCGCATCGCTGCATCATTTTTAAATAAGAACAAAATAGCAACGCTGTGCTGTAGAGCAGTAGTTAGCTGTGGAAATAATGGAATGGGCGACAAATGACGTGCAAAGATAAACAAAATAGTGTCAGTTTCCGCAGCGGTAACTAGATTACATTCTCGTACAATGGAAATTTTGTCTGTAGTAATTTTCTTAGTATATTTAGTAGCACAAATTTTCCCGCGGGGAAAATTCAATGAAAATTCCAGAACGGAGGACATTCAAATGTAATTGAGTGAAAAAAAAATTCATTTCTTCCCATCGTAGTTGGCGACGACACAACCCCACATTTAATCACCGTTCGTCTTTTGTCCTTTTGTTTTCGTTTTTTTTTTTATTACAAGCCTTTGGATTGCTGCAATCTCAGCACCGCGCGATTCCGGAGCTCCCGGAGCCGGCGGGCGGGGGGAATGTTCCGGGAGACGGTGCGCCGGCCAAAGGAGGGTTCAGTGTGATTGTAAAAGTGATTCCCGGAACATTCACCGGAATGTTCCGGGTAAAACTCCGGGCAGGGTATAGCGTGAAGCGTTAGGTAGGTTTACTTACTAGTAGCAACGTACAGTCGGTCCCCGGAGCCTCCGGGAGCCCCTGGTGTCGATGTTCATTATCTGAACTGTGTGTTCTTCCGGTGTTTAGTGTTCCGGTTCAATAGTCCGGGTGGTATTTTTTATTCCAGAGCGGCAGCGGCAGCTGGTGGCGAATTTCACAAGCTTTGACGCATTAAGTGATAATCCGAAAAGTTCTGCTATCGATGATATATTAAATAAAAATATTAACACACAGCGGCGTACCGGGCGGGGTTGGGCGTGGAAGGGGCAGAGCTGTGCACCGAATTACCAAATAGTTGAAGTAACAGCAGCCAACTTGATAAGCTCTACAACAATTCACTACTAAAGTTCTGAAGGACCTAAATGTGAAGTGGTTCCTAGTACTGAGGTGGCACAACTACATATAGTCTTACCTATTACCCAGGTAGCAGAACCTTCTAAATTTACCAGTAATCAGAATAAACAACGTTTAACGATCTGAATAAGATTGCATCTAAATGATTAATTATTAACTAATTTTGCAAAAATTTATGCAACTATTTGCAATTGAAAGCGAATTTCAGCCATTTTGGATCTAAAATCCAGCGGTACCTTAACAGCCCTAGCCCGGGCCATTGAACTGATTTTGAATTTCAAATCTGCAGGTCCCAAAAAATCACCAAAACCGCGTAATTTTGTAAAAATTGTCCAAAAACGTAATTTTTTTTATATGAAAATTGCAAATTACTGCCCAAAATTAGTGTCTCTCATGGCCGGCATTTCTACAGCCACTGGTTTAAGTTTAAATCACAGCTGTTAGAACTTATATTGCATTTGTATTGCTTGCATATCCGTCCAAAGGATATACAATAATTTATAGAAAGTGCTTTGGAAGATGCAATAATTTTAGAAAAAACTTTGCACTGCATAAGTGTTTGTTCCAAGTATTGTTCCAAGTATTGCCAACTTAATAAAGTATCTAACCATAGATATTGTGCACACAACATACTTGTTCATAAAGAATTGTTAGCAACAATAATTTTTGGTTGAATTTTTCATCAAGAGGTTGTAGTTTTATTAGCGTAAGTTAGACTATGCACAGAGGATAAAGATATAGCATTAAAACATGCAGATATGTAGGTCTGCGTAGTGTAATGTCACGCTTGATTTACCGGCAACACCCGGAAGGTTGCATAACGAATGTTTCAATTTATTCCGGACAGAGATACAGGAATTGTATAAAGAGATGGGATAGGTTGGAAAATGTATCATTGAGAAACAACTGTTCAAGTTCGTGATCTATCTTTCAGTCTATACACGCATACATACTTATATATATATATATATATATATATATATATATATATATATATATATATATATATATATATGCATACAAACAATCGTTGATAGAGTCATACATTCATATTAATACGACAGAAAAACGCTGTTATAAATCTGTATCCGGTAGCAGAATGATTAGAATACATTGTCTACAAGAAAATGCAGCTATCAGATATACCGGATGTCCCGCCTGAAATCCAGGACATAGGAAATTCACACGTGAATCTAGAAAAATCCTGATTGTCGACAGGCTAAACCATAAAAAAAATCGTATATCACAGCCATATGCAATGCTCGACTATTTTCGAGATAAATTAATTTTAAAATATCGCATTTTTATGACACAATAGGAGATTATGAAACAAAATAATCAGATTTAATTGATAAATTCCAATACTTAATATCGTAATAATATCCTAATGGTTAACTTGAATGTTTGAAATTCTGTACAAATGATAACAAACGATAATTGTAGCTGCCAGATATCATTGTATAAAGGACTGTGCCAGTTGTTGAGGGGTGCTTTAGTGTTACAGAACACCAAACAGGGGGCGTGTAAAGGCGCCCTGTACCGCCATAAAGGCAGCTGCAACGATGCTTGTGTACTTAAACTAGACGAATCGCGACACTGGAATGCATAGTACAAAATAACAAGCTTCTTACCCATTCTGTATACTGAGTGTCCCAAATACAACGCTACCAGCACATATAAATATCCAATCTTGTGATTAATTCCAGACCAATACATTGTACCGGCAAAAGTATAAATTGAAAAAGTTGTTCCGAATTAATTAATAGATAGTTTTTTAAAATAATTTTTTAATTTCCCAAGTCTTAGATTACAGTAGAACACCCTGTATATATATATATATATATATATATATATATATATATATATATGATGTATGTATGGCTGCGCGTGTGTGTGTGTGTTTCCGTTTCGGCCTCATTTGAGGACATTTGTCAGTGGCAGAAACTCTCAGTGATGGTAGCGCATTCAGCACACTGTTAGTCTTGACTGAAAATCGTAGAACTTTTCACTTCTTCAGTTTCTTCACAGAAAGCCACAAAGAAGTGTGATTTATACACGCCATTATTTACATTCAGAATATATGTATATATGTATATATATATATATATATATATATATATATATATATATATATATATATATATATATATATATATATATACAGTGAACTTCGCTTATAACGAACCTCAAGGGACCGACGAAAATAGTTCGCTATAAGCGAAGTTCGTAATAAACGATAAACATCAGAAATTCATTTTTTTATGAATGCATAGGTACATGTTTCAAGTAGGTACATAATATGAAGAACTGTTTTGCAAAACTAGACAAATCCAGATTTGTTCAAAATTGAATTAGATATTGTTTTGTAATACATATACATTGTACGCTAACAATACTTTTTATGAAGCTTATTTGAAAAAAATCGTTTATTTTACTTTTGTTTATACTTATTATTATTTTATATTATTTTTATTTATTTAAAGTAAGAGCTTTACATGTTTTCTTCGAAATTGCGTAACTCATAATTGTACTTCTTTAACACATTAAATACAGTGAACAGGGGCGGACAGGACATGTGGAGCATGCTGAAATTTCCGCATGATCCGTTCCAATCGCGGAAAGGTCCGATAATTTTTTTTCATACAATTAAACACATATACACAAGAACCGCAAAAACTGTTACGGCGACCCTACATATGCGGAGTTGAAAGATTTCGAGGAATCCCCTGATTATTTGGTAAAATGCCGTTTGAAGTTCGTTATAACCGAAAACTTTTGCGATTATTACAAAAATTAAGGTTCGTTATACCCGAAAGTTCGTTATAACCGAGTTCGTTATATGCGAAAAAAATAACACACGTTTAATGATACTTTAGTTCGTACTTTACAGATTGGTTCGTTATAAGCGAAAGTTCGCAGTAAGTGGGTTCGTTATAAGCGAAATTCACTGTATATATATATATATATATATATATATATATATATATATACTCTCAACGATTGCATGTGTATATATATATATATATATATATATATATATATATATATATATATATATATATATATATACAGGATGTCTGTTATATCAAAGTTTTACTCAAATACAATGTGCATGTTATTATTATTGGTTTCTGCTACTCTATCTTTCGGGAAATCCGCACTGTTCTTGTGTTACACAAGCCAACGGGACTCTGACACTCCTAGCTAAAGGTACCAGCATCCCAAGGGCCTTTACACAAAAGGTATTTGTAAATAGCAAACATTTGAATTTATGTGGAATATTTCATAATGCAAAATTTCCACCATCAAAACTATTATAATTGGCTTACGCCACCTTCCCCTTATAAAAACTAAGGGTGAGGGAGTGAGGAGTCATGTGGGGGGCCCCTACGCCACCCTTTTGTTCATTACGTACGCCTTGAAATACTCCGCTAGCTGTTTTTTTTTGCTTTATTTTTTCTTAATTACGTTTTTCGCTCTTACGCCGAAAATATCTCATCCCCGGCCCGTTAATAAATAATCTACCGCGTGACCTTCACCACCTTAATTAACCCCCCCAGTACACCCACCCACCCACCATGCGCCGCCCATGGCCCCTTTCTGTAAAAAAACTACGTCGCATTTTGCACTCGTGTTTTTCAGATTAAAAACTTATACGGTGTTTGGCAGTAGTTTGTGTCTATAGACTTTGGTTGCACAGGATTGACCGGAAACTCCGGGGACACACAAACTCCGGGCTCCGCCGCAAACTCCGGTTAAACTCCGGGAGGATGAGAGTTTGTAGTTTAGTTGTGAATTTCGTCACCGGAGTTTACCGCAAAACGATGCCATGAATAATTGGCGCATTTAAAGGTGTTTTGTCGCTCCGGTCAAGTTAACATCGGCCCGGAGCGACTCCGGAGTCGCTCCGGAGTCGCTCCGGAGTCGCTCCGGAACTTGCAAAGGACGAGCACAAGTGTTCAGTGACAGTGCGTAGAACATAAATGCACCACGGGGGGGGGGCAGACAACAGAGGCGTACGTCAATGAAAGGGCCGAAGACATTTCAATAGTGAAACTACCCCTTAACCTCTATTGCTCCGAGGGGCGGGGGGGTGGAAACAGACATGATCTAGCTTGTACCCCAGTACCTATGGAGCGGTACACGTACTGGCCGCTACGCTGAAATACTAGACAGACATTCAGTGATAAATCAGCATTGCATTTTCTTATATTAATAAATTTTGACTTGCTATAAATTAAAGATTAACTACATTTATTATCATTACGGAGCTGCTCACCAGGGCCGGGGCACAGGCGGTTGTTGAATAAATCTGTTACTTAACAAAAGATACAGGGCCGGCGCTATAAATCTAGGAATTTTCTATCAGACAAAAGAACAAGAGTTGTTTTAAGTACGTACATTTCGAAGGTTATGTTAAGATAGTAAATATTAACGTGTTATCCTATGATTTAATATAATATAAATCACATTTAAAGGTACACTGTATCCGGCCAAACAACCAATTCACGTCATCAATGCGCCATGTCACTAGAAATTATTACGTCATATCTGATTACGTTTACACACGAGTTCTAAATCGGATTAAAACAATGTTCTGCCACAGGGAAAATACATTTAGACAGTGCAAGTCGCTAAGAAACGTCTACTATAAACGTGTACTACTTGTGTTCAGCAAAATAGAAATAATTTGATGAAAAATGAACGAAACATAATTTTCATAGAAATGTTTATGAACATTACGAGTGATATTCAATGGGTTTTTCGAGTATATTAATAATAAAATGTCGACTAAAAATATGTTTACAAATATATATAGTGATATTTATGCTTGTTAGGCTTGCCCCTAAATAATGACGTAAATTGATTGTTTGGCTGGATACAGTATATGAGTGTATGTATTTAAATTCGCAAAATGTTAGTCTGTTAACTGAATACAACACTTGAAGTTTGTCCCGCTTGACGTTAATTAAATTTCTGACAACATCACACATCAACACACACACACACACACGACACATACATACATATATACCGGGTGTGCCAAAAGATCGAGCGACCTGCGCAGTTTTTAATTCTAAACAACTTTTTACTTTCTTATGCGTAGTATAAAGGAAGTATATGATTGCGAGATTTTGATGGAAATACATGTTTTGAGGTCCCCTAAATGACGTCTGTGTGTGTGTGTGTGTGTGTATGTTCATTATCTTAAAGACGAGCAAAGACAGAACAATGAAACCTCATATTGATTACACGAAGAGCTGATTAGATTTCTAGCATAAAATCGCACAACCGAACGGAGGAAGTTTACTGAACATCCCCATCGAACATTGCGAATTACTGGGGAAAATAAAAGAGATATGGAAAAAGTTCTGAAATAAAAGTTATAGGAAACAGTACTGTTAAGAAAAAATGTTCTATGCATTTTCGTTCTATCTCTATCCGATTTTGAGTAAAATGCGTTTATATATTGGCATGTATTTAAAATATCATCAATACTCTGACAACAAAATTAATTGTAAGACAAAATATTTACAGAAATACGCATTTGAAAGGTCAAATGTGTGCCAATTTAAAGTGAGTATAAGAAAGTCGTGTGTTTGTGGTGACCACATCAGATTTTTTACTAACACTTTTGCTCTAAAATGTATTAGTCAGCCCATAATCATGATTTTCCTATATTTGTATGTTAATTCCCTGTGTCCCACATTTGACGGACACCCGGTATAACATGTGTGTGTGAGTGTGTGTGTTTGGAGATCCTACGCATAAAACGACAACAGCAGCAGCTGTAGCTACAGTAGTAGCAGGTACACACAAAAATCAATAAAGCAAATTACGGGAACACAAATAGCAGATGAACTTTGCTAAAATATTATTTATATAAACCGTAGTATGTATGTGTGTATATATATATATATATATATATATATATATATATATATATATATATATATATATATATATATATATCATAGAACAACCGCGTTATAACGAAAGAGCGTTAACGTAACGTACTGTTATACCTGGAGAATATACTGACTTTTTTCAACACATTTGTGGGCTATAATTTTTTTGTCATACGTATTTTGGGGGTGAAAAAAACTATGGAAGGGTGGCTAAATATCACCTAATGAAGCCGGTACTTAGTGTCCGCTCCCCCGCCTTACCCCTACCCCAACCCTTGCCCAGCGAACCGTTAAAACACTGTACTTAAATACCAATTTACGTACCACGAAACGGCCGCAACTGCAAACACACAAAAAAAAACGGACGTTTCGTGCAAAAATGTGTACATTTAAATGTCACTCATTTGAAAACAATTAAAAAACCTTCCCTTGCAGCCCCCCACCCCCACGCCCCTAAACACGTAGCATTTTTGACAGAAAGTTGCCCCAACTCACCACTAATTAAATTGAAGACAATTTTAGTGCGCGGCCGAAGTTGTTTCTATGGCCTCCAAATGGTGACAGATATAAAGCATTTACTCCCGAGGGATGAAATAAGAAGACACAATTTATCCCGGGGGATGTTTTTATAACAAAGGCGTTTGTAAACAAATGTCTGTGGAAAAATTGTAGTTACACCTCGGGAGAGCGAGCACCACTTTTCCCTCGATGTATCTGTAGCCCTCGTAAGACGTTTCTCTCCCATGGTGTACTATTCATTATCTGCTTTGTCAGTCAGTCGAGTTCTTAACGAGAACCAACAATTGCGGAAAGTACGGATGAATATTTCATTTGAAACACTTGAACTAGGAGTACAACACTAGCCAAGTGCCGCGGCCATGATGGATTGTCTGTCAAATGTGAGTTACACATGTAATTTTCAGCGATTTCCCGGCGAGCCAGCGGAAAAACTGCAAGAGACACAGCCCTGGTCATTTTTTGTCTACTTCTTTCATTTGGTGCCAATTGTGAATTTTAATAAATGTCGTATGTTCAGTGTGTGTATGTATGTAGTTTGAAGGTCACGTGCATGGCGGTTTAAGTCATGTTAGGTCTCTTCTTCATGTTATAGCAGTAGAATTATTGACTAGCTTTTCTTCTGTATGTATAATATGCATGTGTGTGTGTGTATGTATCTGCATAACATGCATAATGCATGTATATTTACGTACTGACGTACCAAACTCGCTCGTTTATAAATATTCCCTCGATTCATTTTATGCATAGGTACATACATAAATACAGGGTGTCCCACGAAATCCGGGACACCGGGAATTAACATGTAAATATAGAAAAATCCCGATTACAGGCTGAACAACGCATTTTAACACTAATACGCTCACATTTTTCTCAGACAATTTTCCACAATTTCCGTCATAATTGTCGTTAAAATTTGTACTACAAGGAAATCTCTACTTTCACAATTACGCTCTTTTCATGATTACGCTCGCGAGCGTTATCGCGAATCATCGTAAACCTATCGCTTTTATCGTGGGACGTGAAACCGCAAATCTGCTTTTAGAATTTAATTCCTTGAATTTCATTCGCCCACAACTAAGTAGCTTGATACCTTGAGAACATTTTTAATTGAAATGAAATAAAGAAAAAAAAATCGCGGATAAATAAGGCCCATTAAACCGCCCCTGTGTCTTCCTCTATTCCCTCATTCTCTCGTTCGCATTAATGCCTGATCTTATTTTACCCATTTTCAGATTTCCTTTTGAACTGCATCCTACTTTGGATTCGTGAAAAAAACAAGAATTAGAAGGTGAAAAGAGGCGGATGGAAAGAGGAAGAGACAGAGAGAGGACGGGTAAAGAATTACAAGGTAAGGACTGAAATCGGATTATGTAGCCCCTGAGAATTTAAAAAAGCAAAATATAGCAAAAAAAAAAAGATAGATTTTATTCATTAAAGAAAAATTCAATCTCTCTCTCGGCGTCATAATTAACTTTCTTATTAATTATCTCGGTTTAGTGCCCCCACAATCCCCGCCCCAGTACGGCGCCCTGCCGCCCGAAGGCTTGGAAAATTATTATTTTCATTTAGCGCTTGTGGAAATACACGCAAATGAGCAACGTATTTGCATTTTAAAAATATACAACCCCGTTTGCAGCCGTTAAAATGCAATTTTTAACAAAAATACTCGTACAGTTTAAATTATTGTGTGTGTTTTTTTTTTCTTCAGTGGAATTAAAAAGTTATATACCGGGTGTCTCATGTTATCTAGGACATACGAAATGTTAATTGTTCATTAAAAAACCCGAAATAAATTAAATTATATTCCATTTACCCGTGCCGGACGGCAAGAATTTCATTCCAGAAATAACGGTTTCTGCATTAATTTAGGGGTGCGGGGGTCAGAATCTTCCCGGTACAGGGTCGTACGCCAGTGGACGGGGCACAAATCGATCAAATTGTCGCCCCTAAACTATGTATGGCACGTATGATGTGCTAATTCTTCTTTCACATTCGACAAAAGTATTACGATGGAAAAAACTTTTGTCAATGCAGTATTGGAATGCTCGCCTAAGTCGTCTGCATGGATGTACCGCCATTTTGTTCAGTTATAAATGCACAACTGTGCATACCGTCTCTAGCTTCCCTCCGTTCGTCGCCAGCCCCCCCTCCTCTTCATACGACCTTCATTCAGCTGGAATTCTTCGCATTTCTTTTCTTATTTATTCCATCCAACTTTTTTTCCATGTCACTTTTGCTAAGCCCTACATACACACATACATACAGACATACGTGAAAGCGAGTATTTTTTCGTGATGCTTTCTAATATTCCACGGAGATCTTCCATTGCTCGCTGGCTGAATACTTGCGTTAGATCGTCAGAAATGAGAAAATAGATCGTTGAATACGCACACATGGTCCACCATTCTTGTCTTGCTATCTTTTTGTGTTGGGGATTTTTTTTCCCCCGTGGCATTGGTACACCTGCTCGAAGGGTCGAACATTCTGCTTATCAAATATTTTACCAGCGATTTTCGTCATATACGAATATTTATTTATTTTGTTATCGGAAATACAGAACAACGACTACAAATTCTCCATTGTACCAGTGCCCCATTTTGAAGTATTTTGAGAAGATGGAGCTTGTCTGACGACCGAAATACACACCATCTAATATATTTGGAACACACGATTCAGGCTTGAGAACATGCAAAGTCGACTTATTAGATGCAAGGGAAATCAAAATTGCAAAAGCCGCAGGAAAAATTCATCGTAAAAAGAGAATATCAAATGTGAAATTCAAATAATGCAAATTTTAATATAACTGCACAACCCGCTCAGGTATGAGCGGGTGGGGTGCTTTAGGGGCTGGGGGTGCGGGGATCCTTTATATTGTGTGTGTTTGGAGTTTATGCATTAATATACTGCAAACACAACATTCCATCTCACTTCCACCGTTGCCTCAGCTCTCGGTACCGATTAAAATATGTAAATACACCTGGAGCATAGCCGCACGTGCTCGGCAGGGGCACAGCACACTCTCGTGCCCGGGCATCTCAAGTATTTCATATACTTCCAGGTATGTCATATTTTTTTTCGGTCCCCGGTTAATATTAAAACAGATATATCACATAACCATTTTCAATGTCAGAACATGCATATGTGGTTCAAGGGCTCCGTTATGAAATGAAGGCGACAACATACCAGGCGGGCATAACACAGCGTTTACACACAGAACGTAATACGACCGGCCGGAGAACCAGGTGGCCGGATAATCAAGCATCCGAATAATCGAGATGCCGGATAATCAAGCTGAGAGATAGTTGAGATGCCGGGTAATCGAGCACCTGGTTAATCAAGTTGCCGGTTAATCAAGATGCCGGTTAATCAAGATGCCGGATAATCGAGCATCCAGATAATCGAGAGTCCGGTTAATCAAGATTCCAGATAAGCGAGAGTCCGGATAATCAAGAAGCCGGATAATCGAGCGTCCGGTTAATCGAGTTTTCGGTTAATCGAGAGTCCAGTTAATCGAGAGTCCGGATAATCGAGTGTCCGGTTAATCAATATTGCGGTTAATCGAGAGTCCGGATAATCAAGAAGCCGGATAAGCGGGAGTCCGGATAATCGAGAGAGTCTGATTAACCGAGAGTCCGGATAATCGAGTGTCCGGTTAATCAATATTGCGGTTAATCGAGAGTCCGGATAATCAAGAAGCCGGATAAGCGAGAGTCCGGATAATCGAGCGGCCGGTTAATCGAGGTTCCGGATAATCGAGCAACCGGATAATCGAGCGACCGGTTAATCGAGGGTCCGGTTAATCGAGAGTCCGGTTAATCGAGAGTCCGGTTAATCAAGAGTCCGGATAATCAAGCGGCCGGATAATCGAGCGACCGGATAATCGAGCGGCCGGATAAACGAGCGGCCGGATAAACTAGCGGCCGGATAAACTAGCGGCCGGATAATCGTGTGGACGGGCTATGGGATACTTAGTAATTTAAACAAAATAAAACATTCTTTTTTGAACGAAAGAAAAACCACCACCGTATTTTATCGTATTTGTAAGCAGTGGTGGAGCTTCAATCATCGAGAGCTTTTGCATGCAAATATCGTTTGATGCGTGATGGTTGGCGCGTTTGTTTGATTGCACTTTTGTTAGCGCGCTCTGGTTCGACTCGCTAAGCGTCAGCGTTGAACGAAACAGCGTTAACGCGAGGTCATTTTAAATACCGCACCGGGTTCTCTGAATTGATGATGCACAATTTCCGTAATAATTGTGTACATGTGCATGAACCGCGTTCGAACGAATCATTGTACATTTAGCGGCACGGAAAAACCGCGTTATAGCGAATCAGCGCGCAATTCAGGGAGCGTTAAGCGCGAGCCTGACTGCACTTAGCGTTCATATACGCAGTGGAGAGGCTGGCAGGATGCAAAGTGGACGAAAGTTCGTGAAAATGTTGAATAAAAATCCGTGAATGCGTGTAAAAAATATGGGTTGAGTTCGACAGCTGAATGATGATATGAAGGAAATGAGTACCAAACACACAATCAAAGGAATACCGGAAATCAGTCAATTTCTCTCTCTCCCTCTGCTCTCTCTCTCTCCACTCTCTCTCTTGAAAGTGTCCAGGATGTGAAGAATTTACATAGCTCCCACATATTTGTGTCTGGAATAAAACATCTCGTATATGGAAAAACTAAGGACGTATAGACTTCAGCCGAATGAAAATATGGACGTCACACATTGTGGTTTTCACAGGAAAAAAAAATGTGAAAAGCGAAACATCTCGATGTAAATGGAAATGTAGAGAAAATATACAAATACATCGACAGAATCGTGGCTTTTCTCAAAAATATACAAGTTCTTCGGTCGCAGAAAGCAAAATAGATAACGAAATGTACCTATTTCGCTAATGCTCCATGTTATATTATATTTTTCTGGGGGGTGTTAGATTGCAGCCCCAAGTCTGGTGTGAGTTTCAGAATGTTTTAGGTGAAATTTCCCGCAGTCCAGTACTGTCTAACGGCCCCTAAATACACATATGTTTGAATTACGCTGTGAAATTATGATAGATGCCTAGTACGACTTTCTTGTGGTCTATTACGCAGTATTAACAGCCGTAATTTCGTTTAAGACTTGGTGTGGCAGGAAAATACAATGAGGTCACGCAAGAAACACATCAAAAGTACCTCTACGTAGAAGACACCAAGGTCTTTGGTTGCCCACCCTCCAAATTTTGCCCTTAAAATGCAACATTTCAAAATGGATTCACTGGTTACAGAAACATATCTGAGTGCTGAATATGGCATCATATTGTGCAGTTTTTAATGTGGAACAACTTTTGCTGCTGGTCAGCCCTTAATCACAGGTTCTCTATACACGAAGGGCCGCACTTAGGGCTGCCTCGATCTACGCTAATTCGTTATAACGCGGTTTCTACGCGAACGTCGACAAAAAGCTCTAAATGTACGATGAATCGTTGTAGTGCGGTGCAAAAGCAGACACAATTACGTCAAGTATGGATCAAATTTATAGCAAATGCCGCAGTATTTAAATGACACTCGTACAACGCTGTCTCGCTTAACGCTCTTCCTGTATTTATATGTTAAATACGAATAATCCTGGAGTGTCACGTGCTCATAACATGGCTGTATGTTGTTGGCAGTGCAGGGGGGCTGTAACAAATGGTATTTAGTAATTTGGAAATATTGGTCGAACAATAAAACGCGCTAATTTGGCAAATGAGAGACAAGGAGAGCGCAGGAGGGTGGGAGGGTGTAATATACCACTTATTACGGCCCGTGATCCTTTATTTTACGTGACCCTTTCAGCAGACCGGAACATTTGCAATATTCGTAAAACACAATATATACAAATATATATATATATATATATATATATATATATATATATATATATATATATATATCTGCTTTCCCTGTGGAGCGTCCATAAGGGCGGTCCTGTCCCCCCAACTGGAGTATTAATATCGTACAAGGCAAAACTCATTTCCACCGAATATCGCAATCGTCAATATTGTCGAATAAATTCCGTGTTTCACGGTATACATTTTGTATGCCTAGAAGAAAGGTTACCAGAATTTGCTCCCTAATGTTGGCAATCGTGTCCCCTGTCTGGTTCGCGTGTACGCCGGGAAGAATGGCCCGCAATTAGGGCGCCACTTACCTGCATTAGTTACTAGGGCGGCAAGCAGTAATGTTTGGTTCGCCTTCAAGTAAAAGACACAGACACACATGTGGTGCCTGTCGATCCACTAACGCCGTAACGAATGGACTGCACATTAATAAATCGTCCAAGTGTCATAGCCTCCCAAGCTCAGTCTACGCCACTGAGTACGCCACTGATACAACGACTAACGTCACCAACTAAACGACAAATACTAATAATCAATTTCAATAACACATGATTCGATCAGCTAATTGGAAAAATTCGATTATTTTCATTGCAATTCATTCGGCTCGTTTGCCATTCATCCGTTAACCATGGTTAATCTGTCTTAATCACAGAATTAATAGACATTAATTACGATGCACTGTGACATTCGACAGGAGACATTTCAAGTGGGAATCACCACGAATCGAACCCCAGGTCCGCGCGTAAAAATGATCGCGTTGAAAAGATACTTTCAGTTGTTCTATTTTCACCTTGCAAGCTCTTCCTGAAACTCTGGCGGGGACGGTGGCAATGCAGGCTCGGCTTCAGAGCATATGCGTAAACGTACCAAAGAATATTTATTGTCCAGCGCGAGGCGGGAGAATTGTCTCTTGTAGCGGAAAATTCACTCTGAAGTAAGTGTGTGGACCGGTCAAGTGATGTACGGCATCGTTCAGTTAGTGGGCCGCGTCAACGGATTTCTGAAAAATAAGGG
Organism: Carabus problematicus; assembly: GCA_963422195.1. Classification (NCBI taxonomy): domain Eukaryota; kingdom Metazoa; phylum Arthropoda; class Insecta; order Coleoptera; family Carabidae; genus Carabus; species Carabus problematicus. The sequence continues at coordinate 258,208 of OY728577.1, forward strand.
CGTCCCATGTGGGTATTAAGAATCTTCTCGCCCCCTGCCCCCCACCGCGTGGTACGTAAGCCACTGTGTATACATTATAGGGGAATGGCCGGCCAGTTACACGAATCACCACCAGTGGTCAGTGTGGCGCTGCAATCAGCTTTATGTCGTCTCTTCCTAGGTCGGCGTGATCCTATTATCTTCCCAGTGCGTCTAATTGCGCTGGGCGATGGCGAGATATACAGGGTGTCCAGTAACAGTAACCGGAATACCGTCCTTTGGTCCTTTGAAACGCAGTTTAGAGGAACATTTTACAGGAGAAGGTTGTACAGAATTATACAATTATGCGGAAGTTACTGATACACATCAACACGCATTAATTAGTGATTATAGTTACCGGATATTACATTATGTGGCATTGTGTAATTAAATTAAAGACACACACACACACACACAGCACATGAGATGACAATCAATATGTTGCATGACATAATAATAATATATTACGATCGAATATAATTTAATAAATATAATTATAATGAAATCATGCCCAAAACAAAGGTACCTGGCATTGTTACAAAACAATACAAGATAATCTCTCTTATCAGAACGGCGACCTATTTATTAATTTGCTGAGTACAGCATGACCGGTATATGTATATATATATATATATATATATATATATATATATATATATATATACATATATATATATATATATATATATATATATATATATATATATATATATATATATATATATATATATGTATATATATATGCAGCTACATGGTACTCGAGTACAAGTTAATGGCCTATCCGGACTACGTCAAACGTGGAGCCCACATGCCCGAGCCGAGGTGTCCTGTGAAGCCGGTAATGTCTGTGCTTACTAGGAGGCTCTTACAAAACATTTGCATAGGTGGTGTCCGGCAGCACCCCGTGACCATTCTGTAAAGTCTCAACAGTATCTGCCGACTACTTCTTCAGATACTGTGACTTATGTGGCTGGAGAGCAAGCTGGACTCGGAGGTCCTCCTCTGTTAATGTAGACGTGATAAACTGATGTGAATGAAACTGTACTGATTATGCTTGTGTAATGTTTGCCAGGGCAATTACTCGTTCGCCAATTTGGTCCCAGACATCGGCAATTATCCAGGGAACGTACCATTCCATAATTTCACGATGGAAACCTGGACCGGGACGCAGTTATACGGGAACAGTATACTTAATCCCTTAGTAACATCTAACAGAATTATATATATTAAGTGTTAACATTAGTAGTGTCCTTTTTTTAGAAATTAAAAAATCCGTACCAAAAAGTAGAAGAAATTCGTATGTGATTCGAAAGAAAATTGTCTGCTCTACAAGTTATTGTGTTTGCTTACGTAGTATTATAATAATATCATAAATTCAATTACCCCGAGTCATACAATTTATTCAACGTGCAGATAACTCATCAATGTGTCCTGACGTACACGTCATCTACTGCTGCGCAATTGCACAATTATAAACTTTTTTTTTTCTACAAAATTTTTCACTACAGAATGCAGAAGAAGAACTGAAGCGAATAATTACTAGGAATGGATACTGACATCCATGTCTGTAGCTCATCGACGTATGTCCAATTCTGAATTTATCACAAATTATTTAACTCAATACACAATACAAATCGTAGGTGCCTCGGTCGAAATAAACCAACACATTTAAAACAAGTGCGAAAATATTTTCTTCTGTTGACAAACGCAAAGCACACCAAGCCGACTATATATATGCATTAAACTCCTTTTGTTTAGTTTTTAATTTAAAAATATCTTTTCTTCAATGGTCTTACATAATTGTTGTAATGAGCAATTCATATAAACATTTAGGATGTAGATTCAAATGATATAGGTTTTGGGTATTGCTAGGGACATTCGTTGATCAATGGAAACAGTAAATACACAATATTCTAATGATTTTTTAGCCAACTATTTTAATTTGAAGCGATCTATAATTCTGGTACATGTTCCTACAGGCTCATCCGTACTGTTCCCGTATAACGGCGTCTCGATCAAATGTTCCATAAACCTTCAGTACACTCATTTCCACCTCGCCATGCCAGAATACAGTTTCCATCATGAAATTATGGAATGGTAATGTTGTTGGAAAATTGGAGACGTCTGGTACATAATTGAAGTACGAGTAATTGCCCTGGGAAACATTACACAAGCATAATTAGTATAGTGGTCGGATCAATTTATCACATCTACAGTAACAGGGGAGGACCTCTGAGTCGGGCTTGCTCTCCGCCATAAAAACTAGTCACAAGAAACTGTTGAAACTGTACAGAATGATCAAGGGCTGCTGCCGGACACCACCTATACACCTGTTTTGTAAGAACCTGTGAGTAATTGCAGACATTACCGGCTTCACAGGACATCTCGGCTCGGGCATGTGGGCTCCGATTCTAAGGAAATCTGGGTAGAACATCATCCTGTATTCGAGAACCATAAATTGGCACATATCGCGTTTCAGGTCGATGGCGAATGGTCTGTACTCGTTACTGAGGAACTCATACATCTTCATTCGGGTCTGTAACGGAATTATCGAGTATCAGTTACATCGGCCCAAGGGTTAAAGTTCACCAGCGTGCCCGTACTTTGGTGTCCCGTGGTATGTTGTACATAATGAATTCACCATTCACTGCATTGGTGTTCCGGTTCGGCTTCGTTATCCACACTCGGGCCTCTACATACTCTTTATTAGTTCTTGTAATCTCCGCCCGAGTTACTTTCAGTTTGTAAACAGCCTAGAGAGATGTACCAACAACAATCAACAGAGTCCTCAGGTGCAGCAAAACGGCCGACGATTCATAATTGTTGCAACATTTGCTTACCTTACACTGGACACTGACTGACAACACAGAGCACACGAATAATATTATGAAATGTTTCATGTTTGTAGCCTACGACAGATCTAAATGTGCTGGTGGCGCTGGTACGCACTTATATATGATGCTGTGCTCACCTAAATCAGAGTAGAGATTTGTCGTTGTTTCAGGAGATAGCTGACACGTGCTGTTTTGTAACAATGCCAGGAACTTGTTTGACCCGTATTATATGATCAGATCGTATTTAATTATATTTATGAAATGAGAATTACCCGGAAGCCGGTGCCTAAATTGGTACGCTACGCTTCTGCTGCGTGAGGTCATTTACACCCATCTAATATTATAACGGAGGACACATCTGAGTGCAGCCAGCTCTCCCCCACGTGTCACAATATGTCACTAGGTATACATGTGTGAGAACCTCCAGCAGTTGCAGACATCCGAATTCTCGCGTGATGTTTGTAAGCGTTACTCGCCGTCTTCCACACACACACTGGAGTCATACGATCTGAGTCTCTAGATTTCAATCTTTTGGCCTGTTTATTGCAAATCAGAATGCACCTGAATCTATCGAAGGGCAACGAATAGAGAATTGTGCGGAAATAATCAGACAGAAACATTCATTTAGGAGCATTTACATCATATCCCCCCTCACGTCGCCAATTATCCAACGAATCCATAATTTCATGATGGAACTTGGAATCTGGCAGGGCCCGGTGGAAATGGCCGTAATGAAGGTGTATGGAGCATAAACTGTCGTTGGAAAATGATTCAGTGCCAAATACCAAATACTATCAGAACCTAAACAACATTCTGTATAAATATGATGTCTAGCTGTAGAAACGTCCAGATCTTTTGCATAATACTTCTTCAAAATTGTTTACATATTACCGAAAAAATATTTATTGTCCAGCGAGGCGGGAGAATTTTCTTTTGTAGCGGAAAATTCACTGTGAAGTAAGTACGTGGAACGGTCAAGTGATGTACAGCATCGTTCAGTTAGTGGGCCGCGTTAACGGATTTCTGAAAAATAAGGGCGTCCCATGTGGGTATTAAGAATTTTCTCGCCCCCTGCCCCCACCGCGTGGTACGTAAGCCACTGTGTATACATTATAGGGGAATGGCCGGCCAGTTACACGAATCACCACCAGTGGTCAGTGTGGCGCTGCAATCAGCTTTATGTCGTCTCTTCCTAGGTCGGCGTGATCCTATTATCTTCCCAGTGCGTCTAATTGCGCTGGGCGATGGCGAGATATACAGGGTGTCCAGTAACAGTAACCGGAATACCGTCCTTTGGTCCTTTGAAACGCAGTTTAGAGGAACATTTTACAGGAGAAGGTTGTACAGAATTATACAATTATGCGGAAGTTACTGATACACATCAACACGCATTAATTAGTGATTATAGTTACCGGATATTACATTATGTGGCATTGTGTAATTAAATTAAAGACACACACACACAGCACATGAGATGACAATCAATATGTTATATGACATAATAATAATATATTATTAATTTAATAAATGTAATTATAATGAAATCATACCAAAAAAAAGTACCTGGCATTGTTACAAAACAAATCAGGATAATCTCTCTTATCAGAACGACGATCCATTTATTAATTATACATGTACGGTATATATATATATATATATATATATATATATATATATATATATATATATATAAATAGTGTGGAACAAGCATATATTCATTTATATTTGTTGCAAGGTGTTCCCAAATATGAAACGTGTGATAATTCTGCTGCTCTGTTCTGTGTTGTCAGTGAGTGTCCAGGCTAAGGTAAGCAAATATTGGCACAAATGTTGCCCGTCGGTCGTTCTGTAGCGGTTGTTGGTTATATTTTTAGCCTATGTTCAAACTGACAGTAACTCGAGTGCTGGTTATAAATTATAATAAAACCTACGTAGAAGCCAGGGCGTGGATGACGAAGCCGGACAGGTACACCAATGCGATGAACGCTGAATTCAAAATACACTACGTACCACAGAGCACCAAAGTACCATGACACACCGGTGACTTTTGATAGAATGTAACTTATAGTTGATAATTCCATTACAGGTCACAGTAAAGTTGTACGAATTCCTCAGTAACGAGTACAGACCATACGCCATCAACCTGGAACGCGATCTGTGCAGCTACATGGTACTAGAGTACAAGATGATGCTCTACCCGGATTACTTAAAACGCGGAGCCCACATGCCGGAGCCGAGGTGTCCTATAACGCCGGTAATGTCTGTGATTACTAGGAGGTTTTTTTTTTACAAACTACTACTACTTCCTCAGATACTGTGACTTATGTGGGTGGAGAGCAAGCTGGACTCGGAGGTCCTCCTCTGTTAATGTAAACGTGAAAAACTGATACGAAACTGTACTGATTATGCTTGTGTAATGTTTCCCAGGGCAATTACTCGTTCGCCAATTTGGTCCCAGACATCGGTAACTATCCAGGGAATGTACCTTTCCATAATTTCATGATGCAACTTGAATACTGGCATGGCCCGGTGGTAATGCTGACAATGCAGTTCCATGGAACCCTGGATCGAGACGCAGTTATACGGGAACAGTACAGCTGATCCCTTAGTAACATCTAACAGAATTATATATTAGGTGTTAACATTAGTAGTGTCCATTGTTTAGAAATTAAGAAATTCGTAGCAAAAGTAGAAGAAATTCGTAAATGATATGTGTATTTGGAAAGAAAATTGTCTGCTCTACAAGTTATTGTGTTTGCTTTTTCGTTACAACCATTAATCTATTTCATTAGGGGCCTTCAAAATGCAATGTTGTCATGTAGACAAAAATGACACATTCCTTAGGTCGCATTCAATCAAAGCAATCAAACTCCCAAAAGCAATTCACGATATTTACGCAGTGTACGAAGACGATGCTATGAATGAAAGGACAGCTCCTAGTTGGTTTTCGCATTTCAAACAGATCGCTTTTGCTTCGATAATAACGTCGAATTGCGGACAAGATTGGCCGAATTTCTGCACAACAGAGCCATCGAAAAAATAATGTACGAGAATAGCCTATTAACTATGTTGAGGTAATTTTTTGGAATATGGAAAATTATGTCCTCTCAATACGGCCAGAACGTATGTTAACACCTAATAGATCACTGGTGTACGGGTTTGGTCAATGTCATTATCATATTGAGCACAGTTTGGTACAATCGTTACAATGTTCTGTATTTAGTGTTTCCATGTATCGCTCAGAAATAAAACGTGTACAAAAAAAAAAAATCGGTATTTAGAACCTTATTCAACACTAACGACACACGTGTTTTATATTCAAGATTAGAATGCGCGATGGCGAGATATACAGGGTGTCCAGCAAAAGTAACCAGAATAATAGTACATTATACACCAAGGGAGAGAAACCACTTATTTTTCCTGAGGTGTAGTTTGAAGCCCGAGGGCGAAGCCAGAGGGCCACAAATACATCGAGGGAAAAATAAGTGGTTTCTCTCCCTTGGTGTATATACTATTTTTTCCACGTTCGGGAGTAGAAACACTTGATTTCATAAATAATGCATTATAATAAATCGGAGCGAAATTGCAATATTTAGAAGCCTTTGGAAATGTTTCCATGCAACGCGTACCATGACAACACACATTTATTTACAAAAACCTTTGTTATAATAAAAACTCCCTTCCGAAAAGTGTTTTCGTCCCTAGGGAGTAAATGCTTCATTTCTGTCCCGCGTTTGACGCCATAGAAACCGACTTCTACTCCCGGACGTGTAAAAAGGAACATTTTATAGGAAAAAGTTGTTTCGAATCAGATAATACTACCGAGGTTAATGATACACATTTATTAGTTATCTGAATGTTGAATGAATTGCATACAATATTGCACTGGTGCACTAAAGTACTATGACGCTGGTGAACTTTAACACTTGCTCCAATGTCTCTTGTAGTTGATAATTCCATTACAGGTCAAAGTAAAGTTGTATGTATTCCTCAGTAACGAGTACAGACCATTCGCCATCGACATGGAACGAGATCTGTGCCATTTGATAGATCTCGAGTACAAGATGATGGTCTATCCGGATTTTCTCCAAGCTGGAGCCCAAATGCCGGAGCCGAGATGTCCTGTGAAGCCGGTAATATCGGTAATTACTAGAGGTTCTTACGAAACCCGTGTATACTCGTTTACCAGGGGAACTACTCCGTCGCCAGTTTGATACCAGACGACACCAATTATCCAGCACCTTTGCCATTCCATAACTCCACGTTGGAACTTCCATACTGGCACGAGACGGAGGAAATGACACTACTGAGGATTTATGGAACACTGATCCAAAGCACAGTTATTTGGGAACAGTACGGATGATCCCGTAGGAACATGTAGCAGAATTACAGATCGCTGGTGTGCATGGGTTTGGTCACTGTCATGATCATATTGAACACAGTTTGGTACAATCGTTACAATGTTCTATATTTACCGTTACCAGACCAGTGTCCAAATCTGTATCAGCCAAAAATAAAAACTGTACAAAATTACCATAGTCTCTCTAACCATATTTTTACGGCTATTAAAAGAGAGCATCGTTTAGTTACGGGCGCCTCCAAAGGATTTTTTAAAAAACAAGGGCGTCCCATATGAGTTTTATGTACCCAAGCCTTCGAAATGCACTTTAGAGGAAAACTTTATGGGAAAAGGTGATTCGGAATCAAATAATACCGTACCGAAGTGAATGATACACGTCATTACACATTGGTTAGTTGCACAAATTGCATGCAACATTGCAATGTTGTTAACGAACATCACATTATGCAGTGTTGTGTAATGCACTTGCACACAAACACATCAAAGATACGAACCGATATTTCATATAATACGCCAGTTGTATGATGCAAAAATCTAACGTCCTAATATATTAGAGTAGCATATACTCGTACAATATTTTGGACACAGGCCAACAAATTAATTGGCTTAACTCAAAATAAAACCAAAATGGATAGAATATTTGGTCCATGGAAACAGTAAATACAAAACATTGTAATGATTGCGCCACACTGCGTTTAATTTCATATTTACAATGACCAAATGCACACAACAAGTGATCTATAATAACTGCAGGCTCATCCGTACTGTTCCCGTATAACGGCGTCTCGATCGAATGTGCCATACGCCTTCACTACACCTACTTCCAGCTCGCCATGCCAGAATACAACTTCTAACATGAAATTATGGAATGGTAATGTTGCTGGAAAATTGTCAACGTCTGGTACATAATTGGCGTACGAGTAATTGCCCTGGTAAACATTACACAAGCATAATTAATATGGTGGTCGTATCAGTTTATCACATCTACATTAACAGGGGAGGCCCTCCGAGTCGAGCTTGCTCTCCGCCATAAGAGCTAGCCACAAGAAACTGTTGAAACTGTACAGAATGATCAAGGGTGTGCTGCCGTGTTGTAAGAACATCTAGTAATTGCAGACATTACCGGCTTCACAGGACATCTCGGCTCGGGCATATGGGCTCCGGTTTTGCGAAAATCTGGGTAGAACATCACTCTGTATTCGAGAACCATAAATTGGCACAGATCTCGTTCCACGTTGATGGCGAATGGTCTGTACTCGTTACTGAGGAACTCGTACATCTTCAGTTTGATCTGTAATGGAATTATCAACTATCAGTCACATCGGACCAGGTGTTAAACGTCACCAGCGTCACACAGTACTTTGGTGTCCCGTGGTACGTTGTATAGAGTGAATTCAGCGTTCAGTGCATTGGTGGACCTGTTCGGCTTCGTCATCCACATTCGGCCCTCGGCATACACTTTATTAGATCTTATAACCTCCGCCCGAGTTAACTTCAGTTTGTAAACAGCCTAGAGAGATGTACCAACAACAATCAACAGAGTCCTCAGGTGCAGCAAAACGGCCGACGATTCATAATTGTTGCAACATTTGCTTACCTTGCACTGGACACTGACTGACAACACAGAACACACGACGAGAACCAGGAAATGTTTCATGTTTGTAGCCTGCGACAGATCTGAATATGCAAATGTTGGTGGCGCCGTACGCACTTATATATGATGCTGTGCTCAGATAAATCAGAGTACAGATTTGTCGTTGTTACAGGAGATAGCTGACACGTGCTGTTTTGTAACAATGCCAGGAACTTGTTTGACTGTATTATATGATCAGATCGTATTATACTCGTATTTAATTATATTTAATTTAATTAACTCGTTTTACCGGAAGTCGAGCCCATGTTGGTACGCTGCTATCGCTTGAGGTCATGTCCGCCCATTTATATTATGGACGGAGGACATCTGAGTGCAGCCGGCATAAGTCCCGCATAAGTCACAAAATCTCAATATCTATCCTGGTCAGGTATGCATGTGTTCTGTGAGTTGCAGATATTATCGGCATCAACATTCACCGCATGTTACTCTGCAGAACGTCGTCGTCACAGAAGACAATACAAACTCTCGCATATTTATAACGATTCGCCTTCGAAGCTGAGAATGGTGATAGCTTCGTACAATTGCTGTAACTGTGGTATTGTTTTGTACTTTCCTCGTACATTAGTATAAGGAAAGTATAGGAATCATGAAAAATTTCGATTGCGAGATTTTGATGGAAATACACGTTTTGAGGACCCCTGAATACGTTTTGACTATTTTCTCAATGACGTCTGTGCGTATGTATGTATGGATGTGTGACCGTATGTTCGTTATATCAAAATCGAATAAAGCTAGAGTAATGAAACTTCATATTTACAAGTTACTGGGATTGACGAAGAGCTGATTAGATTTTGAGTATAATTAGAGAACCGGAAGAGGAAGTTTACAGAACACACAAATTGTAAATTTCAAATTATTTAAAAAAAAAGTTGTAGCGAATATTATTATGAAGAAAAGAATGTTCCTTACATTTTTCGTCTATCTTTATCCAATTTTGAGTAAAATGTATTTATATATTGGCATGTATTTAAAATATCATCTATGCTATGAAAACAAAACAAAGGTAAAATATTTACAGAAATACGCATTCTCACATATGTATGTGCTAATTTAAATTGAGTATAAGAAAGTCGTGTGATGACCACACCAGATTTTTTCTCATTCCTAAAAATACACTAACCCTATTGTATTGAAAGGGCATAAACAAATTTTAAAAAATATCATCTGTATTCAAAATATTTACGAATATTCGGAAATAATAAATAATAATATAATGCCCCCCTGCATTATTTGATGTATGTTACTTGATATTATTATAATTATTAATCTAGCCAACATGATCAACATTGATGACAGTGGAATATAAAAAATAACAATGTACTCGTACTATTAATATCATAAATTCAATTGCCCCGAACCATGCAATATATCCAACGGTCAGATAACTCACTAATGTGTCCCGACCTATACATCATTCTAAACGTTTCTTTCCTGCAACATTGTCCACTACATGAGACGCCCTTATTTTTCAGAAATCCTTTGTAAGGGCCCGTAAATTAACTTGCAAAAAAAATCATTTATAGATTACCGAATGCAGAAGAACGACTAAAGCGAATAGTTAAAATGAATAAAAAAAATAAACTAGGAATGGGTAAAGCCATACAGTCCAGCTTGCCCTCTCCCCATAAGTTACAGTATCTGAAGTAACAACCTCTAGCAATTACAGACATTACCAGCATCACATTCGCTATGCAGAACGATATCGTCACAGAAGCCATCGGAATTCTCGCGTATTTGTAAGCGTAACTGCGCGCCTACGAGCCACTGGTCTCGTACGACCTGTGTCTTCAGATTTCAGTCCGTTGGCCGTTTATTTTTGGGGACATTTCAAGGCACCTGAATCTGTCGAAAGTCAAGAAAAACCAATAGCAAATTGTGGTGAAACAGTCGAGACCGGAGAACTCATCTAGGAGGACTTGCACCATATCACTCATTCGGCGGGCTGCAGTATGGCAAGCTGAGGATGGTCATAGCTTCGAACAATTTCTGTAAATGTGGTATACAAGGTAGCAGTATGTTGCAGGCCACACGATCAACATTAATGACAGTGGAATATCAAAATAAACAACAATGTGCCCGTAAGTATTATTAGTGTCATACATTCAGATACCTAACTAATGTGTGTCATTAACTCCTGTATTGTTATCTGATTCGAACAAACTTTTCCCTAGAAAATTTGTATGTGGAACAGTCAAGGGATGTACGGCATCGTTTGGTTACGGGCTCCACCAAAGGATTTTCTGAAAAATAAGGGCGTCCCATGTGAGCTCTATGTACTCAGGCCTTCGAAATGCAGTTTAGAGGAAAACTTTATGGGAAAAGGTGATTCGGAATCAAATAATACCGTACCGAAGTGAATGATACACGTCATTACACATTGGTTAGTTGCACAAATTGCATGGAACAATTCACCGTTGTTATCGAACATTACATTGTGCAGTGTTGTGTAATGCACTTGCACACAAACACATCACAGATACGAACAGATATTTCATATAATACGCCAGTTGTATGATGCAAAAATGCTACGTCCTAATATATTAGAGCAGCATATACTCGTATAATATTTTGGACACAGGTCAACAAATTAATTTGCTGAACTCAAAATAGAACCAAAATGGATAGAATAATATTTTTTCTTCGGAATATTGTTTCCTACAACTGTCATTTGAAAGCTCTTTCCATATCTCAAACAAACGGCAAGAGCACATTTCCGACAATGATCAAATTTATTTCTTATTGCTTAGATTCGTGAAGCATTTTACTGGGCATCTAACAAAACGAATGAACGACAACCAGAGCAACTGACAGATGTTACTTCTAGATCAGCAGCACACTGACTGTGTTTAGTCCATCATTCATCTAGGTTTAAATGATACAGGTTTTGGACACTATTAATGACAGTATTTGATCAATGGAAACAGTAAATACAGAACATTGTAATGAGATCACCAGCACACTGAGTCTATCATCTAAGTTTAGATGATACAGGTTTTGGACAGTAAATACAGAACATTGTAATGATTGCGTCAATCTGTGTTTAATTTCATATTTACAATGACCAAATACACGCAACAAGTGATCTATAATAACTACAGGCTCATCCGTACTGTTCCCGTATAACGGCGTCTCGATCAAATGTTCCATACGCCTTCACTACACCCATTTCCACCTCGCCATGCCAGAATACAGTTTCCATCATGAAATTATGGAATGGTAATGTTGTTGGAAAATTGGAGACGTCTGGTACATAATTGAAGTACGAGTAATTGCCCTGGTAAACATTACACAAGCATAATTAGTATAGTGGTCGTATCAGTTTATCACATCTACAGTAACAGAGGAGGACCTCTGAGTCGAGCTTGCTCTCCTCCATAAGAACTAGCCACAAGAAACTGTTGAACCTGTACAGAATGATCAAGGGCTGCTGCCGGACACCACCTATACACCTGTTTTATAAGAACCTGTGAGTAATTCCAGACATTACCGGATTCACAGGACATCTCGGCTCGGGCATGTGGGCTCCGATTCTAAGGAAATCTGGGTAGAACATCATCCTGTATTCGAGAACCATAAATTGGCACATATCGCGTTTCAGGTCGATGGCGAATGGTCTGTACTCGTTACTGAGGAACTCATACATCTTTATTTTGGCCTGTAATGGAATTATCGAGTATCAGTTACATCGGCCCAAGGGTTAAAGTTCACCAGCGTGCCCGTACTTTGGTGTCCCGTGGTATGTTGTACATAATGAATTCACCATTCACTGCATTGGTGTGTCTGTTCGGCTTCGTTATCCACACTCGGGCCTCTACATACTCTTTATTAGTTCTTGTAATCTCCGCCCGAGTTACTTTCAGTTTGTAAACAGCCTAGAGAGATGTACCAACAACAATCAACAGAGTCCTCAGGTGCAGCAAAACGGCCGACGATTCATAATTGTTGCAACATTTGCTTACCTTACACTGGACACTGACTGACAACACAGAGCACACGAATAATATTATGAAATGTTTCATGTTTGTAGCCTACGACAGATCTAAATGTGCTGGTGGCGCTGGTACGCACTTATATATGATGCTGTGCTCACCTAAATCAGAGTAGAGATTTGTCGTTGTTTCAGGAGATAGCTGACACGTGCTGTTTTGTAACAATGCCAGGAACTTGTTTGACTGTATTATATGATCAGATCGTATTTAATTATATTTATGAAATGAGAATTACCCGGAAGCCGGTGCCTAAATTGGTACGCTACGCTTCTGCTGCGTGAGGTCATTTACACCCATCTAATATTATAACGGAGGACACATCTGAGTGCAGCCTGCTCTCCTCCACGTGTCACAATATGTCACTAGGTATACATGTGTGAGAACCTCCAGCAGTTGCAGACATCCGAATTCTCGCGTGATGTTTGTAAGCGTTACTCGCCGTCTTCCACACACACACTGGAGTCATACGATCTGAGTCTCTAGATTTCAATCTTTTGGCCTGTTTATTGCAAATCAGAATGCACCTGAATCTATCGAAGGGCAACGAATAGAGAATTGTGCGGAAATAATCAGACAGAAACATTCATTTAGGAGCATTTACATCATATCCCCCCTCACGTCGCCAATTATCCAACGAATCCATAATTTCATGATGGAACTTGGAATCTGGCAGGGCCCGGTGGAAATGGCCGTAATGAAGGTGTATGGAGCATAAACTGTCGTTGGAAAATGATTCAGTGCCAAATACCAAATACTATCAGAACCTAAACAACATTCTGTATAAATATGATGTCTAGCTGTAGAAACGTCCAGATCTTTTGCATAATACTTCTTCAAAATTGTTTACATATTACCGAAAAAATATTTATTGTCCAGCGAGGCGGGAGAATTTTCTTTTGTAGCGGAAAATTCACTGTGAAGTAAGTACGTGGAACGGTCAAGTGATGTACAGCATCGTTCAGTTAGTGGGCCGCGTTAACGGATTTCTGAAAAATAAGGGCGTCCCATGTGGGTATTAAGAATTTTCTCGCCCCCCTGCCCCCACCGCGTGGTACGTAAGCCACTGTGTATACATTATAGGGGAATGGCCGGCCAGTTACATGAATCACCACCAGTGGTCAGTGTGGCGCTGCAATCAACTTTATGTCGTCTCTTCCTAGGTCGGCGTGATCCTATTATCTTCCCAGGGCGTCTAATTGCGCTGGGCGATGGCGAGATATACAGGGTGTCCAGTAACAGTAACCGGAATACCGTCCTTTGGTCCTTTGAAACGCAGTTTAGAGGAACATTTTACAGGAGAAGGTTGTACAGAATTATACAATTATGCGGAAGTTACTGATACACATCAACACGCATTAATTAGTGATTATAGTTACCGGATATTACATTATGTGGCATTGTGTAATTAAATTAAAGACACACACACACAGCACATGAGATGACAATCAATATGTTATATGACATAATAATAATATATTATTAATTTAATAAATGTAATTATAATGAAATCATACCAAAAAAAAGTACCTGGCATTGTTACAAAACAAATCAGGATAATCTCTCTTATCAGAACGACGATCCATTTATTAATTATACATGTACGGTATATATATATATATATATATATATATATATATATATATAAATAGTGTGGAACAAGCATATATTCATTTATATTTGTTGCAAGGTGTTCCCAAATATGAAACGTGTGATAATTCTGCTGCTCTGTTCTGTGTTGTCAGTGAGTGTCCAGGCTAAGGTAAGCAAATATTGGCACAAATGTTGCCCGTCGGTCGTTCTGTAGCGGTTGTTGGTTATATTTTTAGCCTATGTTCAAACTGACAGTAACTCGAGTGCTGGTTATAAATTATAATAAAACCTACGTAGAAGCCAGGGCGTGGATGACGAAGCCGGACAGGTACACCAATGCGATGAACGCTGAATTCAAAATACACTACGTACCACAGAGCACCAAAGTACCATGACACACCGGTGACTTTTGATAGAATGTAACTTATAGTTGATAATTCCATTACAGGTCACAGTAAAGTTGTACGAATTCCTCAGTAACGAGTACAGACCATACGCCATCAACCTGGAACGCGATCTGTGCAGCTACATGGTACTAGAGTACAAGATGATGCTCTACCCGGATTACTTAAAACGCGGAGCCCACATGCCGGAGCCGAGGTGTCCTATAACGCCGGTAATGTCTGTGATTACTAGGAGGTTTTTTTTTTACAAACTACTACTACTTCCTCAGATACTGTGACTTATGTGGGTGGAGAGCAAGCTGGACTCGGAGGTCCTCCTCTGTTAATGTAAACGTGAAAAACTGATACGAAACTGTACTGATTATGCTTGTGTAATGTTTCCCAGGGCAATTACTCGTTCGCCAATTTGGTCCCAGACATCGGTAACTATCCAGGGAATGTACCTTTCCATAATTTCATGATGCAACTTGAATACTGGCATGGCCCGGTGGTAATGCTGACAATGCAGTTCCATGGAACCCTGGATCGAGACGCAGTTATACGGGAACAGTACAGCTGATCCCTTAGTAACATCTAACAGAATTATATATTAGGTGTTAACATTAGTAGTGTCCATTGTTTAGAAATTAAGAAATTCGTAGCAAAAGTAGAAGAAATTCGTAAATGATATGTGTATTTGGAAAGAAAATTGTCTGCTCTACAAGTTATTGTGTTTGGTTTTCCGTTACAACCATTCATTTATTTCACTAGGGGCCTTCAAAATGCAATGTTGTCATGTAGACAAAAGTGACACGTTCCTTAGGTCGCATTCAATCAAAAGAATTGAACCCCAAAGCAATTCACGATATTTGCACGCAGTGTACGAAGACGATGCTATGAACGAAAGGACAGCTCCTAGTTGGTTTTCGCATTTCAAACAGATCGCTTTTGCTTCGATAATAACGTCGAATTGCGGACAAGATTGGCCGAATTTCTGCACAACAGAGCCATCGAAAAAATAATGTACGAGAATAGCCTATTAACTATGTTGAGGTAATTTTTTGGAATATGGAAAATTATGTCCTCTCAATACGGCCAGAACGTATGTTAACACCTAATAGATCACTGGTGTACGGGTTTGGTCAATGTCATTATCATATTGAGCACAGTTTGGTACAATCGTTACAATGTTCTGTATTTAGTGTTTCCATGTATCGCTCAGAAATAAAACGTGTACAAAAAAAAAAAATCGGTATTTAGAACCTTATTCAACACTAACGACACACGTGTTTTATATTCAAGATTAGAATGCGCGATGGCGAGATATACAGGGTGTCCAGCAAAAGTAACCAGAATAATAGTACATTATACACCAAGGGAGAGAAACCACTTATTTTTCCTGAGGTGTAGTTTGAAGCCCGAGGGCGAAGCCAGAGGGCCACAAATACATCGAGGGAAAAATAAGTGGTTTCTCTCCCTTGGTGTATATACTATTTTTTCCACGTTCGGGAGTAGAAACACTTGATTTCATAAATAATGCATTATAATAAATCGGAGCGAAATTGCAATATTTAGAAGCCTTTGGAAATGTTTCCATGCAACGCGTACCATGACAACACACATTTATTTACAAAAACCTTTGTTATAATAAAAACTCCCTTCCGAAAAGTGTTTTCGTCCCTAGGGAGTAAATGCTTCATTTCTGTCCCGCGTTTGACGCCATAGAAACCGACTTCTACTCCCGGACGTGTAAAAAGGAACATTTTATAGGAAAAAGTTGTTTCGAATCAGATAATACTACCGAGGTTAATGATACACATTTATTAGTTATCTGAATGTTGAATGAATTGCATACAATATTGCACTGGTGCACTAAAGTACTATGACGCTGGTGAACTTTAGCACTTGATCCAATGTCTCTTGTAGTTGATAACTCCATTACAGGTCAAAGTAAAGTTGTATGTATTCCTCAGTAACGAGTACAGACCATTCGCCATCGACATGGAACGAGATCTGTGCCATTTGATAGATCTCGAGTACAAGATGATGGTCTATCCGGATTTTCTCCAAGCTGGAGCCCAAATGCCGGAGCCGAGATGTCCTGTGAAGCCGGTAATATCGGTAATTACTAGAGGTTCTTACGAAACCCGTGTATACTCGTTTACCAGGGGAACTACTCCGTCGCCAGTTTGATACCAGACGACACCAATTATCCAGCACCTTTGCCATTCCATAACTCCACATTGGAACTTCCATACTGGCACGAGACGGAGGAAATGACACTACTGAGGATTTATGGAACACTGATCCAAAGCACAGTTATTTGGGAACAGTACGGATGATCCCACAGGAACATGTAGCAGAATTACAGATCGCTGGTGTGCATGGGTTTGGTCACTGTCATGATCATATTGAACACAGTTTGGTACAATCGTTACAATGTTCTGTATTTACCGTTACCATGTCAGTGTCCAAATCTGTATCAGCCAAAAATAAAAACTGTACAAAATTACCATAGTCTCTCTAACCATATTTTTACGGCTATTAAAAGAGAGCATCGTTTAGTTACGGGCGCCTCCAAAGGATTTTTTTTTAAAATAAGGACGTCCCATGTGTGCTCTATGTACCCAAGCCTTCGAAATGCACTTTAGAGGAAAACTTTATGGGAAAAGGTTGTTCAGAATCAAATAATACCGTACAGAAGTGAATGATACACGTCATTACACATTGGTTAGTTGCACAAATTGCATGCAACATTGCAATGTTGTTAACGAACATCACATTATGCAGTGTTGTGTAATGCACTTGCACACAAACACATCAAAGATACGAACAGATATTTCAAGTAATACGCTTGTTGTATGATGCAAAAATCTAACGTCCTAATATATTAGAGTAGCATATACTCGTACAATATTTTGGACACAGGCCAACATACTAATTTGCTTAACTCAAAATAAAACCAAAATGGATAGAATATTTGGTCCATGGAAACAGTAAATACAAAACATTGTAATGATTGCGCCACACTGCGTTTAATTTCATATTTACAATGACCAAATGCACACAACAAGTGATCTATAATAACTGCAGGCTCATCCGTACTGTTCCCGTATAACGGCGTCTCGATCGAATGTGCCATACGCCTTCACTACACCTACTTCCAGCTCGCCATGCCAGAATACAACTTCTAACATGAAATTATGGAATGGTAATGTTGCTGGAAAATTGTCAACGTCTGGTACATAATTGGCGTACGAGTAATTGCCCTGGTAAACAGTACACAAGCATAATTAGTATAGTGGTCGTATCAGTTTATCTCATCTACATTAACAGAGGAGGAGGACCTCTGAGTCAAGCTTGCTCTCCGCCATAAGAGCTAGCCACAAGAAACTGTTGAAACTGTACAGAATGATCAAGGGTGTGCTGCCGTGTTGTAAGAACCTCTAGTAATTGCAGACATTACCGGCTTCACAGGACATCTCGGCTCGGGCATATGGGCTCCGGTTTTGCGAAAATCTGGGTAGAACATCGAGAACCATAAATTGGCACAGATCACGTTCCACGTTGATGGCGAATGGTCTGTACTCGTTACTGAGGAACTCGTACATCTTCAGTTTGATCTGTAATGGAATTATCAACTATCAGTCACATCGGACCAGGTGTTAAAGGTCACCAGCGTCACACAGTACTTTGGTGTCCCGTGGTACGTTGTATAGAGTGAATTCAGCGTTCAACGCATTGGTGTTCCGGTTCGGCTTCGTCATCTACATTCGGCCCTCGGCATACACTTTATTAGATCTTATAACCTCCGCCCGAGTTAACTTCAGTTTGTAAACAGCCTAGAGAGATGTACAAACAACAATCAACAGAGTCCTCAGGTGCAGCAAAACGGCCGACGATTCATAATTGTTGCAACATTTGCTTACCTTGCACTGGACACTGACTGACAACACAGAGCACACGAATAATATTATGAAATGTTTCATGTTTGTAGCCTGCGACAGATCTGAATATGCAAATGTTGGTGGCGCCGTACGCACTTATATATGATGCTGTGCTCAGCTAAATCAGAGTACAGATTTGTCGTTGTTACAGGAGATAGCTGACACGTGCTGTTTTGTAACAATGCCAGGAACTTGTTTGACCCGTATTATATGATCAGAGTAATTATACTCGTATTTAATTATATTTATTAAATGAGAATTTCCCCGGAAGCCGGTGCCTGAGTTGCTACGCTACGCTTCTGCTGCGTGAGGTCACTTTATGTCCATCTATATTATCTGGACATCTACTGTCCTCCACGTGTCACAATATGCCACTAGGTAGGTATACATGTATGAAGATCTCCAGCAGTTGTAGACATCCGATTTCTCGCGGGTTTGTAAGCGTTACTCGGCACCTTCCAGACACACTGGAGTCATACGACTTGAGTCTCCAGATTTCAAGCTTTTGGCCTGTATATTTTTGGCTACATTTCAAGTCACTCGTGTACCCCCAAATCAAAATGCACCTGAATCTATCGAAGGGCAACGAATAGAGAATTGTGCGGAAATAATCAGACAGGAAAATTCATTTACGTGAAGTTGAGAATGGTCACACCTTCGAACAATTTCTGTAAATGTGATATAATAATAATAATAATACTAATGCAGGGGTATTTAACTTGTGTTGCTTGATATTATTATAATTACTAACGTAGCCACCATGATCAACATTAATGACAGCGGAATATAATAATAAACAACAATGTCCACGTGGTATTATAATAATAACACAAATTAAATTACCCTAAGTCATGCAATTTATTCAACGTGCAGATAAGTAACTAATGTGTCCTGACGTACACATCATTCACTACTGCGTATTTGTAAAAAAATATATATAAAGCGAATAATTAAAACTAGGAATGGATACAGACATCCACGCCTACAGTAGCTCATCCACGTCGATTTCCAATTCTGAATTTATCACAAATTATCTACCTAAATACACTTTTCAAATCGTAGTGCGCAAACATTTCCGTCTGTTTTATTGCGTTTTTAATTAGAAAATATTTTTTTCTTCAATATATAGGAAAATAATGTTTCATTTCCTGCATATGCAAGAAAATTTTGAACACAGTTGTGTGGAAAATAAAGGAGAAAAAATAACAAAAACTGAAAACATTTTGAAAAATATTTTCTTTCTCCAAAGGAAAAACAAAAAAGAATATAAACAAAAGCGTGGGGCGCGAATGTTGTAATGAGCACTGTGTCTAAACATTCAAGATGTAGGTTCAAATGTTGGGTATGGTGGTAGGGACATTATTTGATGTGTGGAAACAGTAAAGACACAACATTGTAATGATTTTAGCCAACTATTTTAATTTGCAATTATTTACAATTGTGCCGCATATAACTACAGGCTCATCCGAACTGTTCCCGTATAACGGCGTCTCGATCCAGTGTTCCATAAGCCCTCAGTGCACCCATTTCCACCTCGCCATGCCACACTCCAAGTTCCATCATGAAATTATGGAATGGTGCATTCGCTGGATAATTGGCGACGTCTGGTACATAATTGGTGAACGAGTAATTGCCCTGGTAAACATGACACAAGCATAATTAATACAGTGGTCGTATCAATCTACCACATCTACATTAACAGTGGAGGACGTCTGAGTCGAGCTTGCTCGCCCGGATAGGATAAGCCACAATATCTGAGAACCTGGTCAGCAGATACTGTCGAGAATGATCACGGGTGCTGCCGGACAAGTGTTTTGTAAGAACCTGTGAGTAATTACAGACATTACCGGCTTCACAGGACACCGCGGCTCGGGTATGTGGGCTCCGCTTCTAAGCAAATCCGGGTACAGCATCATCTTGTACTCGAGTTCTGCAAACTGGCACACATCTCGTTCCAGGTTGATGGCGAATGGTCTGTACGCGTTACTGAGGAACTCGTACATCTTTACTTTGGCCTGTAATGGAATTATCAACTATCAGTTACATCGGACCAGGTGTTGAAGTTCACCAGCAGCGTGCCCGTACTTTGGTGTCGCGTGGTATGTTGAATAGAGCGATTTCACCGTTCAGTGCATTGGTGTTCCTGTTTGGCTTCGTCAGCCATATTCGGCCCTCGCCATACAGTTTATTAAATCTTAGCAACTCCGCCCGAGTTATCTTCAGTTTGTAAACAGCCTAGAGATGTATAAACAACAATCAACACAGCCCTCATCAACCGCAAAATGGCCGACGAGCAATAATTGTTGCAACATTTACTCACCTTGCACTGGACACTGGCTGCCAACACAGCACACACGAACAGAACTAGGAAATGTTTCATGTTTGTAGCCTGCAACTGAATGTGCCTGTGCTAGTTCTACAGTATTTATATGATATGCAGCTCATCCTGTGGCCAGCCAGTCAGAGTACAGATTGTCGTTTTGACAAGAGATGATAGTCCTTACATGCAATGTTGTTGTTTAATAATGCAGGGGTATTTGTTGTGTGTTGCTTGATTTTCATTTAATTACTAACCTAGGCAACATGATCAACATTAATGACAGCGGAATAATCAAATATACACCAATGTCCACGTACGTAGTATTATAATAATATCATAAATTCAATTACCCCGAGTCATACAATTTATTCAACGTGCAGATAACTCATCAATGTGTCCTGACGTACACGTCATCTACTGCTGCGCAATTGCACAATTATAAACTTTTTTTTTTCTACAAAATTTTTCACTACAGAATGCAGAAGAAGAACTGAAGCGAATAATTACTAGGAATGGATACTGACATCCATGTCTGTAGCTCATATATCATATCCCCCCTCACGTCGCCAATTATCCAGTGAATCCATAATTTCATGATGGAACTTGGAATCTGGCATGGCCCGGTGGAAATGGCCGTAATGAAGGTGTATGGAGCATAAACTGTCGTTGGAAAATGATTCAGTGCCAAATACCAAATACTATCAGAACCTAAACAACATTCTGTATAAATATGATGTCTAGCTGTAGAAACGTCCAGATCTTTTGCATAATACTTCTTCAAAATTGTTTACATATTACCGAAAGAATATTTATTGTCCAGCGCGAGGCGGATGAATTTTCTTTTGTAGCGGAAAATTCACTGTGAAGTAAGTACATATGTGGACCGGTCAAGTGATGTACAGCATCGTTCAGTTAGTGGGCCGCGTCAACGGATTTCTGAAAAATAAGGGCGGCCCATGTGGGTATTAAGAATCTTCTCGCCCCCTGCCCCCACCGCGTGGTACGTAAGCCACTGTGTATACATTATAGGGGAATGGCCGGCCAGTTACACGAATCACCACCAGTGGTCAGTGTGGCGCTGCAATCAGCTTTATGTCGTGTATTCCAAGGTCGGCGTGATCCTATTATCTTCCCAGGGCGTCTAATTGCGCTGGGCGATGGCGAGATATACAGGGTGTCCAGCAACAGTAACCGGAATACCGTCCTTTGGTCCTTTGAAACGCAATTCAGAGGAACATTGTACAGGAGAAGGTTGTACAGAATTATACAGTTATGCGGAAGTTACTGATACACATCAACACGCATTAATTAGTGATTATAGTTACCGGATATTACATTATGTGGCATTGTGTAATTAAATTAAAGACACACACACACAGCACATGAGATGACAATCAATATGTTATATGACATAATAATAATATATTATTAATTTAATAAATGTAATTATAATGAAATCATACCAAAAAAAAGTACCTGGCATTGTTACAAAACAAATCAGGATAATCTCTCTTATCAGAACGACGATCCATTTATTAATTATACATGTACGGTATATATATATATATATATATATATATATATATATATATATATATAAATAGTGTGGAACAAGCATATATTCATTTATATTTGTTGCAAGGTGTTCCCAAATATGAAACGTGTGATAATTCTGCTGCTCTGTTCTGTGTTGTCAGTGAGTGTCCAGGCTAAGGTAAGCAAATATTGGCACAAATGTTGCCCGTCGGTCGTTCTGTAGCGGTTGTTGGTTATATTTTTAGCCTATGTTCAAACTGACAGTAACTCGAGTGCTGGTTATAAATTATAATAAAACCTACGTAGAAGCCAGGGCGTGGATGACGAAGCCGGACAGGTACACCAATGCGATGAACGCTGAATTCAAAATACACTACGTACCACAGAGCACCAAAGTACCATGACACACCGGTGACTTTTGATAGAATGTAACTTATAGTTGATAATTCCATTACAGGTCACAGTAAAGTTGTACGAATTCCTCAGTAACGAGTACAGACCATACGCCATCAACCTGGAACGCGATCTGTGCAGCTACATGGTACTAGAGTACAAGATGATGCTCTACCCGGATTACTTAAAACGCGGAGCCCACATGCCGGAGCCGAGGTGTCCTATAACGCCGGTAATGTCTGTGATTACTAGGAGGTTTTTTTTTTACAAACTACTACTACTTCCTCAGATACTGTGACTTATGTGGGTGGAGAGCAAGCTGGACTCGGAGGTCCTCCTCTGTTAATGTAAACGTGAAAAACTGATACGAAACTGTACTGATTATGCTTGTGTAATGTTTCCCAGGGCAATTACTCGTTCGCCAATTTGGTCCCAGACATCGGTAACTATCCAGGGAATGTACCTTTCCATAATTTCATGATGCAACTTGAATACTGGCATGGCCCGGTGGTAATGCTGACAATGCAGTTCCATGGAACCCTGGATCGAGACGCAGTTATACGGGAACAGTACACATGATCCCTTAGTAACATCTAACAGAATTATATATTAGGTGTTAACATTAGTAGTGTCCATTGTTTAGAAATTAAGAAATTCGTAGCAAAAGTAGAAGAAATTCGTAAATGATATGTGTATTTGGAAAGAAAATTGTCTGCTCTACAAGTTATTGTGTTTGCTTTTTCGTTACAACCATTCATTTATTTCACTAGGGGCCTTCAAAATGCAATGTTGTCATGTAGACAAAAGTGACACGTTCCTTAGGTCGCATTCAATCAAAAGAATTGAACCCCAAAGCAATTCACGATATTTGCACGCAGTGTACGAAGACGATGCTATGAATGAAAGGACAGCTCCTAGTTGGTTTTCGCATTTCAAACAGATCGCTTTTGCTTCGATAATAACGTCGAATTGCGGACAAGATTGGCCGAATTTCTGCACAACAGAGCCATCGAAAAAATAATGTACGAGAATAGCCTATTAACTATGTTGAGGTAATTTTTTGGAATATGGAAAATTATGTCCTCTCAATACGGCCAGAACGTATGTTAACACCTAATAGATCACTGGTGTACGGGTTTGGTCAATGTCATTATCATATTGAGCACAGTTTGGTACAATCGTTACAATGTTCTGTATTTAGTGTTTCCATGTATCGCTCAGAAATAAAACGTGTACAAAAAAAAAAAATCGGTATTTAGAACCTTATTCAACACTAACGACACACGTGTTTTATATTCAAGATTAGAATGCGCGATGGCGAGATATACAGGGTGTCCAGCAAAAGTAACCAGAATAATAGTACATTATACACCAAGGGAGAGAAACCACTTATTTTTCCTGAGGTGTAGTTTGAAGCCCGAGGGCGAAGCCAGAGGGCCACAAATACATCGAGGGAAAAATAAGTGGTTTCTCTCCCTTGGTGTATATACTATTTTTTCCACGTTCGGGAGTAGAAACACTTGATTTCATAAA
Source organism: Carabus problematicus (assembly GCA_963422195.1). Taxonomy (NCBI): domain Eukaryota; kingdom Metazoa; phylum Arthropoda; class Insecta; order Coleoptera; family Carabidae; genus Carabus; species Carabus problematicus. The sequence continues at coordinate 282,765 of OY728577.1, forward strand.
TAATGCATTATAATAAATCGGAGCGAAATTGCAATATTTAGAAGCCTTTGGAAATGTTTCCATGCAACGCGTACCATGACAACACACATTTATTTACAAAAACCTTTGTTATAATAAAAACTCCCTTCCGAAAAGTGTTTTCGTCCCTAGGGAGTAAATGCTTCATTTCTGTCCCGCGTTTGACGCCATAGAAACCGACTTCTACTCCCGGACGTGTAAAAAGGAACATTTTATAGGAAAAAGTTGTTTCGAATCAGATAATACTACCGAGGTTAATGATACACATTTATTAGTTATCTGAATGTTGAATGAATTGCATACAATATTGCACTGGTGCACTAAAGTACTATGACGCTGGTGAACTTTAACACTTGATCCAATGTCTCTTGTAGTTGATAACTCCATTACAGGTCAAAGTAAAGTTGTATGTATTCCTCAGTAACGAGTACAGACCATTCGCCATCGACATGGAACGAGATCTGTGCCATTTTGCAGGTCTCGAGTACAAGATGATGGTCTATCCGGATTTTCTCCAAGCTGGAGCCCAAATGCCCGAGCCGAGATGTCCTGTGAAGCCGGTAATATCGGTAATTACTAGAGGTTCTTGTATACTTGATTACCAGGGGAACTACTCCGTCGCCAGTTTGATACCAGACGACACCAATTATCCAGCACCTTTGCCATTCCATAACTCCACGTTGGAACTTCCATACTGGCACGAGACGGAGGAAATGACACTACTGAGGATTTATGGAACACTGATCCAAAGCACAGTTATTTGGGAACAGTACGGATGATCCCGTAGGAGCATGTAGCAGAATTACAGATCGCTGGTGTGCATGGGTTTGGTCACTGTCATGATCATATTGAACACAGTTTAGTACAATCGTTACAATGTTCTGTATTTACCGTTACCATGTCAGTGTCCAAATCTGTATCAGCCAAAAATAAAAACTGTACAAAATTACCATAGTCTAACCATATTTTTACGGCTATTAAAAGAGAGCATCGTTTAGTTACGGGCGCCTCCAAAGGATTTTTTTTTTAAATAAGGACGTCCCATGTGTGCTCTATGTACCCAAGCCTTCGAAATGCACTTTAGAGGAAAACTTTATGGGAAAAGGTTGTTCAGAATCAAATAATACCGTACAGAAGTGAATGATACACGTCATTACACATTGGTTAGTTGCACAAATTGCATGCAACATTGCAATGTTGTTAACGAACATCACATTATGCAGTGTTGTGTAATGCACTTGCACACAAACACATCAAAGATACGAACCGATATTTCATATAATACGCCAGTTGTATGATGCAAAAATCTAACGTCCTAATATATTAGAGTAGCATATACTCGTACAATATTTTGGACACAGGCCAACAAATTAATTTGCTTAACTCAAAATAAAACCAAAATGGATAGAATATTTGGTCCACGGAAACAGTAAATACAAAACATTGTAATGATTGCGCCAAACTGTGTTTAATTTCATATTTACAATGACCAAATCCACACAACAAGTGATCTATAATAACTGCAGGCTCATCCGTACTGTTCCCGTATAACGGCGTCTCGATCGAATGTGCCATACGCCTTCACTACACCTACTTCCAGCTCGCCATGCCAGAATACAACTTCTAACATGAAATTATGGAATGGTAATGTTGCTGGAAAATTGTCAACGTCTGGTACATAATTGGCGTACGAGTAATTGCCCTGGTAAACAGTACACAAGCATAATTAGTATAGTGGTCGTATCAGTTTATCTCATCTACATTAACAGAGGAGGAGGACCTCTGAGTCAAGCTTGCTCTCCGCCATAAGAGCTAGCCACAAGAAACTGTTGAAACTGTACAGAATGATCAAGGGTGTGCTGCCGTGTTGTAAGAACCTCTAGTAATTGCAGACATTACCGGCTTCACAGGACATCTCGGCTCGGGCATATGGGCTCCGGTTTTGCGAAAATCTGGGTAGAACATCGAGAACCATAAATTGGCACAGATCACGTTCCACGTTGATGGCGAATGGTCTGTACTCGTTACTGAGGAACTCGTACATCTTCAGTTTGATCTGTAATGGAATTATCAACTATCAGTCACATCGGACCAGGTGTTAAAGGTCACCAGCGTCACACAGTACTTTGGTGTCCCGTGGTACGTTGTATAGAGTGAATTCAGCGTTCAACGCATTGGTGTTCCGGTTCGGCTTCGTCATCTACATTCGGCCCTCGGCATACACTTTATTAGATCTTATAACCTCCGCCCGAGTTAACTTCAGTTTGTAAACAGCCTAGAGAGATGTACAAACAACAATCAACAGAGTCCTCAGGTGCAGCAAAACGGCCGACGATTCATAATTGTTGCAACATTTGCTTACCTTGCACTGGACACTGACTGACAACACAGAGCACACGAATAATATTATGAAATGTTTCATGTTTGTAGCCTGCGACAGATCTGAATATGCAAATGTTGGTGGCGCCGTACGCACTTATATATGATGCTGTGCTCAGCTAAATCAGAGTACAGATTTGTCGTTGTTACAGGAGATAGCTGACACGTGCTGTTTTGTAACAATGCCAGGAACTTGTTTGACCCGTATTATATGATCAGAGTAATTATACTCGTATTTAATTATATTTATTAAATGAGAATTTCCCCGGAAGCCGGTGCCTGAGTTGCTACGCTACGCTTCTGCTGCGTGAGGTCACTTTATGTCCATCTATATTATCTGGACATCTACTGTCCTCCACGTGTCACAATATGCCACTAGGTAGGTATACATGTATGAAGATCTCCAGCAGTTGTAGACATCCGATTTCTCGCGGGTTTGTAAGCGTTACTCGGCACCTTCCAGACACACTGGAGTCATACGACTTGAGTCTCCAGATTTCAAGCTTTTGGCCTGTATATTTTTGGCTACATTTCAAGTCACTCGTGTACCCCCAAATCAAAATGCACCTGAATCTATCGAAGGGCAACGAATAGAGAATTGTGCGGAAATAATCAGACAGGAAAATTCATTTACGTGAAGTTGAGAATGGTCACACCTTCGAACAATTTCTGTAAATGTGATATAATAATAATAATAATACTAATGCAGGGGTATTTAACTTGTGTTGCTTGATATTATTATAATTACTAACGTAGCCACCATGATCAACATTAATGACAGCGGAATATAATAATAAACAACAATGTCCACGTGGTATTATAATAATAACACAAATTAAATTACCCTAAGTCATGCAATTTATTCAACGTGCAGATAAGTAACTAATGTGTCCTGACGTACACATCATTCACTACTGCGTATTTGTAAAAAAATATATATAAAGCGAATAATTAAAACTAGGAATGGATACAGACATCCACGCCTACAGTAGCTCATCCACGTCGATTTCCAATTCTGAATTTATCACAAATTATCTACCTAAATACACTTTTCAAATCGTAGTGCGCAAACATTTCCGTCTGTTTTATTGCGTTTTTAATTAGAAAATATTTTTTTCTTCAATATATAGGAAAATAATGTTTCATTTCCTGCATATGCAAGAAAATTTTGAACACAGTTGTGTGGAAAATAAAGGAGAAAAAATAACAAAAACTGAAAACATTTTGAAAAATATTTTCTTTCTCCAAAGGAAAAACAAAAAAGAATATAAACAAAAGCGTGGGGCGCGAATGTTGTAATGAGCACTGTGTCTAAACATTCAAGATGTAGGTTCAAATGTTGGGTATGGTGGTAGGGACATTATTTGATGTGTGGAAACAGTAAAGACACAACATTGTAATGATTTTAGCCAACTATTTTAATTTGCAATTATTTACAATTGTGCCGCATATAACTACAGGCTCATCCGAACTGTTCCCGTATAACGGCGTCTCGATCCAGTGTTCCATAAGCCCTCAGTGCACCCATTTCCACCTCGCCATGCCACACTCCAAGTTCCATCATGAAATTATGGAATGGTGCATTCGCTGGATAATTGGCGACGTCTGGTACATAATTGGTGAACGAGTAATTGCCCTGGTAAACATGACACAAGCATAATTAATACAGTGGTCGTATCAATCTACCACATCTACATTAACAGTGGAGGACGTCTGAGTCGAGCTTGCTCGCCCGGATAGGATAAGCCACAATATCTGAGAACCTGGTCAGCAGATACTGTCGAGAATGATCACGGGTGCTGCCGGACAAGTGTTTTGTAAGAACCTGTGAGTAATTACAGACATTACCGGCTCCACAGGACACCGCGGCTCGGGTATGTGGGCTCCGCTTCTAAGCAAATCCGGGTACAGCATCATCTTGTACTCGAGTTCTGCAAACTGGCACACATCTCGTTCCAGGTTGATGGCGAATGGTCTGTACGCGTTACTGAGGAACTCGTACATCTTTACTTTGGCCTGTAATGGAATTATCAACTATCAGTTACATCGGACCAGGTGTTGAAGTTCACCAGCAGCGTGCCCGTACTTTGGTGTCGCGTGGTATGTTGAATAGAGCGATTTCACCGTTCAGTGCATTGGTGTTCCTGTTTGGCTTCGTCAGCCATATTCGGCCCTCGCCATACAGTTTATTAAATCTTAGCAACTCCGCCCGAGTTATCTTCAGTTTGTAAACAGCCTAGAGATGTATAAACAACAATCAACACAGCCCTCATCAACCGCAAAATGGCCGACGAGCAATAATTGTTGCAACATTTACTCACCTTGCACTGGACACTGGCTGCCAACACAGCACACACGAACAGAACTAGGAAATGTTTCATGTTTGTAGCCTGCAACTGAATGTGCCTGTGCTAGTTCTACAGTATTTATATGATATGCAGCTCATCCTGTGGCCAGCCAGTCAGAGTACAGATTGTCGTTTTGACAAGAGATGATAGTCCTTACATGCAATGTTGTTGTTTAATAATGCAGGGGTATTTGTTGTGTGTTGCTTGATTTTCATTTAATTACTAACCTAGGCAACATGATCAACATTAATGACAGCGGAATAATCAAATATACACCAATGTCCACGTACGTAGTATTATAATAATATCATAAATTCAATTACCCCGAGTCATACAATTTATTCAACGTGCAGATAACTCATCAATGTGTCCTGACGTACACGTCATCTACTGCTGCGCAATTGCACAATTATAAACTTTTTTTTTTCTACAAAATTTTTCACTACAGAATGCAGAAGAAGAACTGAAGCGAATAATTACTAGGAATGGATACTGACATCCATGTCTGTAGCTCATATATCATATCCCCCCTCACGTCGCCAATTATCCAGTGAATCCATAATTTCATGATGGAACTTGGAATCTGGCATGGCCCGGTGGAAATGGCCGTAATGAAGGTGTATGGAGCATAAACTGTCGTTGGAAAATGATTCAGTGCCAAATACCAAATACTATCAGAACCTAAACAACATTCTGTATAAATATGATGTCTAGCTGTAGAAACGTCCAGATCTTTTGCATAATACTTCTTCAAAATTGTTTACATATTACCGAAAGAATATTTATTGTCCAGCGCGAGGCGGATGAATTTTCTTTTGTAGCGGAAAATTCACTGTGAAGTAAGTACATATGTGGACCGGTCAAGTGATGTACAGCATCGTTCAGTTAGTGGGCCGCGTCAACGGATTTCTGAAAAATAAGGGCGGCCCATGTGGGTATTAAGAATCTTCTCGCCCCCTGCCCCCACCGCGTGGTACGTAAGCCACTGTGTATACATTATAGGGGAATGGCCGGCCAGTTACACGAATCACCACCAGTGGTCAGTGTGGCGCTGCAATCAGCTTTATGTCGTGTATTCCAAGGTCGGCGTGATCCTATTATCTTCCCAGGGCGTCTAATTGCGCTGGGCGATGGCGAGATATACAGGGTGTCCAGCAACAGTAACCGGAATACCGTCCTTTGGTCCTTTGAAACGCAATTCAGAGGAACATTGTACAGGAGAAGGTTGTACAGAATTATACAGTTATGCGGAAGTTACTGATACACATCAACACGCATTAATTAGTGATTATAGTTACCGGATATTACATTATATAGTATTGTGTAATTCAATTAAAGACACATCACATCCCATGAGATGACAATCAATATGTTATATGACATAATAATAATATATTATTAATTTAATAAATGTAATTATAATGAAATCATACCAAAAAAAAAGTACCTGGCATTGTTACAAAACAAATCAGGATAATCTCTCTTATCAGAACGACGATCCATTTATTAATTGCATGTACGGTATACCGTGTGTCTCATGACGATCTACACATAGGAACGTTGCATACGCTCTTGATCGTGAAATATTAATTTGATCGTTTTAGTTTTTTACAATTTAGACAGTATAATTGTTAATTTTATACTTACTATTTTATTTCCTTTGATATTCTAGTATAATTTTGTAACATATTCGATGTAATAGTACATTTTCAACGAATTTAAACGTCAAATTGACATTTCAATTACAAAAAAAAAAGACCAAAAACAACCATATTAATATTTTGATTTGAAAATCAAATGAGCGCGCAACGTTCCTATGTGTAGATCGTCATGAGACACACAGTATATATATATATATATATATATATATATATATATATATATATATATATATATATATATATACCGGGTGTTAATTAAAAAAATTGGCCATAGGCGTTTAACATATAAAATCAGTTTTTCCTCCTGCATTAGTTCCCTAATTACTTTAGAGAAAAATACTTTAAATTAAAGTTGTAGAGAATTAAATTCTGCATCTAGGTGAACAATCAGATTTATTGTTTGATATTTCATAACTGAGAGCTTTTTTCTCTAAAATAATTAGGGAAGCAGGAAATTATGAAAATATGATTTTACATGTTAAAGTCCTATGTTCCGGTGTCGCGGTCACCACCCTGTATATAAATAGTGTGGAACAAGCATATATTCATTTATATTTGTCGCAAGTTGTTCCCAAATATGAACCGTGTCATAATTCTGCTGCTCGGATCTGTGTTGTCAGTAGTGAGTGTCCAGGGTAAGGTAAGCAAATATTGGCACAACTGTTGCCCGTCGGCCATTCTGTAGCGGTTGTTGGTTATATTTTTAGCCTATGTTCAAACTAACACTGACTCGAGTGCTGGTTGTAAAATATAATAAAGAGTACGTAGAAGCCAGAGCGTTGACGAAGCCAGATAGGTACACCAATGCGATGAATGCTGAATTCACCGTACACTACGTACCACAGAGCACCAACGTACCATGACGCACCGGTGACACTTGATCCAATGTAACTTATGGTTGATAATTCCATTACAGGTCACATTAAAGTTGCACGAATTCCTCAGTAACGAGTACAGGGCACCTATTCTGTAACTTAGAGCTAGCTTTGTATAGTGCTATCTCTATAACTATGACGTCAAGCAACAGTGACTGTCTCTATTTACAGAATCCGCTCGGTTGCTCTATCTTAGTGATTTTGGTGCCTAGAGGTTGTGCTGATGTAGATTGGCGATTATGTAACAGATGTTGTTATTCAGCTTCAGATTTGTTTAGTTTGTTATTATTAATTACACATATTCATTTTTCATATTTGATTCTATAACGTACCTGCGAATTGACACTAAAAATCGCATACAAAAGTTCTAAATAAAATATAACCTTTTTTAACAAATGTCAACATGAGATTTGAACATAGAGCTATCTCCATGAAGTAACAACACCCAACTAGGTAGCTCTACGGCGCGTAGCAGATAGAGCCTGACATGACGTCATATAGCCCTGTTTCGGCTACTCTCCGCTAGATACCATCACTAAATATGGAGACACCGGCGTTTCAGAGCTAGCTCTAAGTTACAGAATAGGTACCCAGACCATTCGCCATCAACCTGGAGCGACATCTGTGCAGCTACATGCTACTCGAGTACAAGATGATGCTCTATCCGGATTACGTAAACCGTGGAGCCCATATGCCGGAGCCGAGGTGTCCTGTGAAGCCGGTAATGTCTGTAATTACTAGGAGGTTCTTTACAAAACACTTGTATAGGTGGTGTCCGGCAGCACCCGTGACCATTCTGTAAAGTCTCAACAGTATCTGCTGACTACTTCCTCAGATACTGTGACTTATGTGGACGAGAGCAAGTCAAGTAGACAAAAGTGACACGTTCCTTAGGTCGCATTCAATCAAACTCCCAAAAGCAATTCACGATATTTGCGCAGTGTACGAAGACGATGCTATGACTGAAAGGACAGCTCCTAGATGGTTTTCGCATTTCAAACAGAGCCATCGAAAAACTTTTAGCACGTTGGCAAAGTGGTTGTAAATAATGAACGAGAATAGCTTATTAACTATGTTGAGGTAATATTTTGTGTGTGTGGAAAATTATGTCCTCTCAATACGGCCAGAACGTATGTTAACACCTAATAGATCACAGGTGTACGGGTTTGGTCAATGTCATTACCATATTGAGCACAGTTTGGTACAATCGTTACAATGTTCCGTATTTAGTGATTCCATGTATCGCTCAGAAATAAAACGTGTACAAAAAAAAATAATCGGTATTTAGAACCTTATTTAACACTAACGACACACGTATTTTATATTTAAGATTAGAATAGTCGATGGCGATGGCGAGATGTACAGGGTGTCCAGCAAAAGTAACCAGAATAAAGGAACATTTTATAGGAAAAAGTTGTTTCGAATCAGATAATACTACAGAGGTTAATGATACACATTTATTAGTTATCTGAATGTTGAATGAATTGCATACAATATTGCACTGGTGCACTAAAGTACTATGACGCTGGTGAACTTTAGCACTTGCTCCAATGTCTCTTGTAGTTGATAATTCCATTACAGGTCAAAGTAAAGTTGTATGTATTCCTCAGTAACGAGTACAGACCATTCGCCATCGACATGGAACGAGATCTGTGCCATTTTGCAGGTCTCGAGTACAAGATGATGGTCTATCCGGATTTTCTCCAAGCTGGAGCCCAAATGCCCGAGCCGAGATGTCCTGTGAAGCCGGTAATATCGGTAATTACTAGAGGTTCTTGTATACTCGTTTACCAGGGGAACTACTCCGTCGCCAGTTTGATACCAGACGACACCAATTATCCAGCACCTTTGCCATTCCATAACTCCACGTTGGAACTTCCATACTGGCACGAGACGGAGGAAATGACACTACTGAGGATTTATGGAACACTGATCCAGGACACAGTTATTTGGGAACAGTACGGATGATCCCGTAGGAGCATGTAGCAGAATTACAGATCGCTGGTGTGCATGGGTTTGGTCACTGTCATGATCATATTGAACACAGTTTGGTACAATCGTTACAATGTTCTATATTTACCGTTACCAGACCAGTGTCCAAATCTGTATCAGCCAAAAATAAAAACTGTACAAAATTACCATAGTCTCTCTAACCATATTTTTACGGCTATTAAAAGAGAGCATCGTTTAGTTACGGGCGCCTCCAAAGGATTTTTTAAAAAACAAGGGCGTCCCATATGAGTTTTATGTACCCAAGCCTTCGAAATGCACTTTAGAGGAAAACTTTATGGGAAAAAGGTTGTTCGGAATCAAATAATACCGTACCGAAGTGAATGATACACGTCATTACACATTGGTTAGTTGCACAAATTGCATGCAACATTGCAATGTTGTTAACGAACATCACATTATGCAGTGTTGTGTAATGCACTTGCACACAAACACATCAAAGATACGAACCGATATTTCATATAATACGCCAGTTGTATGATGCAAAAATCTAACGTCCTAATATATTAGAGTAGCATATACTCGTACAATATTTTGGACACAGGCCAACAAATTAATTTGCTTAACTCAAAATAAAACCAAAATGGATAGAATATTTGGTCCACGGAAACAGTAAATACAAAACATTGTAATGATTGCGCCAAACTGTGTTTAATTTCATATTTACAATGACCAAATCCACACAACAAGTGATCTATAATAACTGCAGGCTCATCCGTACTGTTCCCGTATAACGGCGTCTCGATCGAATGTGCCATACGCCTTCACTACACCTACTTCCAGCTCGCCATGCCAGAATACAACTTCTAACATGAAATTATGGAATGGTAATGTTGCTGGAAAATTGTCAACGTCTGGTACATAATTGGCGTACGAGTAATTGCCCTGGTAAACAGTACACAAGCATAATTAGTATAGTGGTCGTATCAGTTTATCTCATCTACATTAACAGAGGAGGAGGACCTCTGAGTCAAGCTTGCTCTCCGCCATAAGAGCTAGCCACAAGAAACTGTTGAAACTGTACAGAATGATCAAGGGTGTGCTGCCGTGTTGTAAGAACCTCTAGTAATTGCAGACATTACCGGCTTCACAGGACATCTCGGCTCGGGCATATGGGCTCCGGTTTTGCGAAAATCTGGGTAGAACATCGAGAACCATAAATTGGCACAGATCACGTTCCACGTTGATGGCGAATGGTCTGTACTCGTTACTGAGGAACTCGTACATCTTCAGTTTGATCTGTAATGGAATTATCAACTATCAGTCACATCGGACCAGGTGTTAAAGGTCACCAGCGTCACACAGTACTTTGGTGTCCCGTGGTACGTTGTATAGAGTGAATTCAGCGTTCAACGCATTGGTGTTCCGGTTCGGCTTCGTCATCTACATTCGGCCCTCGGCATACACTTTATTAGATCTTATAACCTCCGCCCGAGTTAACTTCAGTTTGTAAACAGCCTAGAGAGATGTACAAACAACAATCAACAGAGTCCTCAGGTGCAGCAAAACGGCCGACGATTCATAATTGTTGCAACATTTGCTTACCTTGCACTGGACACTGACTGACAACACAGAGCACACGAATAATATTATGAAATGTTTCATGTTTGTAGCCTGCGACAGATCTGAATATGCAAATGTTGGTGGCGCCGTACGCACTTATATATGATGCTGTGCTCAGCTAAATCAGAGTACAGATTTGTCGTTGTTACAGGAGATAGCTGACACGTGCTGTTTTGTAACAATGCCAGGAACTTGTTTGACCCGTATTATATGATCAGAGTAATTATACTCGTATTTAATTATATTTATTAAATGAGAATTTCCCCGGAAGCCGGTGCCTGAGTTGCTACGCTACGCTTCTGCTGCGTGAGGTCACTTTATGTCCATCTATATTATCTGGACATCTACTGTCCTCCACGTGTCACAATATGCCACTAGGTAGGTATACATGTATGAAGATCTCCAGCAGTTGTAGACATCCGATTTCTCGCGGGTTTGTAAGCGTTACTCGGCACCTTCCAGACACACTGGAGTCATACGACTTGAGTCTCCAGATTTCAAGCTTTTGGCCTGTATATTTTTGGCTACATTTCAAGTCACTCGTGTACCCCCAAATCAAAATGCACCTGAATCTATCGAAGGGCAACGAATAGAGAATTGTGCGGAAATAATCAGACAGGAAAATTCATTTACGTGAAGTTGAGAATGGTCACACCTTCGAACAATTTCTGTAAATGTGATATAATAATAATAATAATACTAATGCAGGGGTATTTAACTTGTGTTGCTTGATATTATTATAATTACTAACGTAGCCACCATGATCAACATTAATGACAGCGGAATATAATAATAAACAACAATGTCCACGTGGTATTATAATAATAACACAAATTAAATTACCCTAAGTCATGCAATTTATTCAACGTGCAGATAAGTAACTAATGTGTCCTGACGTACACATCATTCACTACTGCGTATTTGTAAAAAAATATATATAAAGCGAATAATTAAAACTAGGAATGGATACAGACATCCACGCCTACAGTAGCTCATCCACGTCGATTTCCAATTCTGAATTTATCACAAATTATCTACCTAAATACACTTTTCAAATCGTAGTGCGCAAACATTTCCGTCTGTTTTATTGCGTTTTTAATTAGAAAATATTTTTTTCTTCAATATATAGGAAAATAATGTTTCATTTCCTGCATATGCAAGAAAATTTTGAACACAGTTGTGTGGAAAATAAAGGAGAAAAAATAACAAAAACTGAAAACATTTTGAAAAATATTTTCTTTCTCCAAAGGAAAAACAAAAAAGAATATAAACAAAAGCGTGGGGCGCGAATGTTGTAATGAGCACTGTGTCTAAACATTCAAGATGTAGGTTCAAATGTTGGGTATGGTGGTAGGGACATTATTTGATGTGTGGAAACAGTAAAGACACAACATTGTAATGATTTTAGCCAACTATTTTAATTTGCAATTATTTACAATTGTGCCGCATATAACTACAGGCTCATCCGAACTGTTCCCGTATAACGGCGTCTCGATCCAGTGTTCCATAAGCCCTCAGTGCACCCATTTCCACCTCGCCATGCCACACTCCAAGTTCCATCATGAAATTATGGAATGGTGCATTCGCTGGATAATTGGCGACGTCTGGTACATAATTGGTGAACGAGTAATTGCCCTGGTAAACATGACACAAGCATAATTAATACAGTGGTCGTATCAATCTACCACATCTACATTAACAGTGGAGGACGTCTGAGTCGAGCTTGCTCGCCCGGATAGGATAAGCCACAATATCTGAGAACCTGGTCAGCAGATACTGTCGAGAATGATCACGGGTGCTGCCGGACAAGTGTTTTGTAAGAACCTGTGAGTAATTACAGACATTACCGGCTTCACAGGACACCGCGGCTCGGGTATGTGGGCTCCGCTTCTAAGCAAATCCGGGTACAGCATCATCTTGTACTCGAGTTCTGCAAACTGGCACACATCTCGTTCCAGGTTGATGGCGAATGGTCTGTACGCGTTACTGAGGAACTCGTACATCTTTACTTTGGCCTGTAATGGAATTATCAACTATCAGTTACATCGGACCAGGTGTTGAAGTTCACCAGCAGCGTGCCCGTACTTTGGTGTCGCGTGGTATGTTGAATAGAGCGATTTCACCGTTCAGTGCATTGGTGTTCCTGTTTGGCTTCGTCAGCCATATTCGGCCCTCGCCATACAGTTTATTAAATCTTAGCAACTCCGCCCGAGTTATCTTCAGTTTGTAAACAGCCTAGAGATGTATAAACAACAATCAACACAGCCCTCATCAACCGCAAAATGGCCGACGAGCAATAATTGTTGCAACATTTACTCACCTTGCACTGGACACTGGCTGCCAACACAGCACACACGAACAGAACTAGGAAATGTTTCATGTTTGTAGCCTGCAACTGAATGTGCCTGTGCTAGTTCTACAGTATTTATATGATATGCAGCTCATCCTGTGGCCAGCCAGTCAGAGTACAGATTGTCGTTTTGACAAGAGATGATAGTCCTTACATGCAATGTTGTTGTTTAATAATGCAGGGGTATTTGTTGTGTGTTGCTTGATTTTCATTTAATTACTAACCTAGGCAACATGATCAACATTAATGACAGCGGAATAATCAAATATACACCAATGTCCACGTACGTAGTATTATAATAATATCATAAATTCAATTACCCCGAGTCATACAATTTATTCAACGTGCAGATAACTCATCAATGTGTCCTGACGTACACGTCATCTACTGCTGCGCAATTGCACAATTATAAACTTTTTTTTTTCTACAAAATTTTTCACTACAGAATGCAGAAGAAGAACTGAAGCGAATAATTACTAGGAATGGATACTGACATCCATGTCTGTAGCTCATATATCATATCCCCCCTCACGTCGCCAATTATCCAGTGAATCCATAATTTCATGATGGAACTTGGAATCTGGCATGGCCCGGTGGAAATGGCCGTAATGAAGGTGTATGGAGCATAAACTGTCGTTGGAAAATGATTCAGTGCCAAATACCAAATACTATCAGAACCTAAACAACATTCTGTATAAATATGATGTCTAGCTGTAGAAACGTCCAGATCTTTTGCATAATACTTCTTCAAAATTGTTTACATATTACCGAAAGAATATTTATTGTCCAGCGCGAGGCGGATGAATTTTCTTTTGTAGCGGAAAATTCACTGTGAAGTAAGTACATATGTGGACCGGTCAAGTGATGTACAGCATCGTTCAGTTAGTGGGCCGCGTCAACGGATTTCTGAAAAATAAGGGCGGCCCATGTGGGTATTAAGAATCTTCTCGCCCCCTGCCCCCACCGCGTGGTACGTAAGCCACTGTGTATACATTATAGGGGAATGGCCGGCCAGTTACACGAATCACCACCAGTGGTCAGTGTGGCGCTGCAATCAGCTTTATGTCGTGTATTCCAAGGTCGGCGTGATCCTATTATCTTCCCAGGGCGTCTAATTGCGCTGGGCGATGGCGAGATATACAGGGTGTCCAGCAACAGTAACCGGAATACCGTCCTTTGGTCCTTTGAAACGCAATTCAGAGGAACATTGTACAGGAGAAGGTTGTACAGAATTATACAGTTATGCGGAAGTTACTGATACACATCAACACGCATTAATTAGTGATTATAGTTACCGGATATTACATTATATAGTATTGTGTAATTCAATTAAAGACACATCACATCCCATGAGATGACAATCAATATGTTATATGACATAATAATAATATATTATTAATTTAATAAATGTAATTATAATGAAATCATACCAAAAAAAAAGTACCTGGCATTGTTACAAAACAAATCAGGATAATCTCTCTTATCAGAACGACGATCCATTTATTAATTGCATGTACGGTATACCGTGTGTCTCATGACGATCTACACATAGGAACGTTGCATACGCTCTTGATCGTGAAATATTAATTTGATCGTTTTAGTTTTTTACAATTTAGACAGTATAATTGTTAATTTTATACTTACTATTTTATTTCCTTTGATATTCTAGTATAATTTTGTAACATATTCGATGTAATAGTACATTTTCAACGAATTTAAACGTCAAATTGACATTTCAATTACAAAAAAAAAAGACCAAAAACAACCATATTAATATTTTGATTTGAAAATCAAATGAGCGCGCAACGTTCCTATGTGTAGATCGTCATGAGACACACAGTATATATATATATATATATATATATATATATATATATATATATATATATACCGGGTGTTAATTAAAAAAATTGGCCATAGGCGTTTAACATATAAAATCAGTTTTTCCTCCTGCATTAGTTCCCTAATTACTTTAGAGAAAAATACTTTAAATTAAAGTTGTAGAGAATTAAATTCTGCATCTAGGTGAACAATCAGATTTATTGTTTGATATTTCATAACTGAGAGCTTTTTTCTCTAAAATAATTAGGGAAGCAGGAAATTATGAAAATATGATTTTACATGTTAAAGTCCTATGTTCCGGTGTCGCGGTCACCACCCTGTATATAAATAGTGTGGAACAAGCATATATATATTCATTTATATTTGTCGCAAGTTGTTCCCAAATATGAACCGTGTCATAATTCTGCTGCTCGGATCTGTGTTGTCAGTAGTGAGTGTCCAGGGTAAGGTAAGCAAATATTGGCACAACTGTTGCCCGTCGGCCATTCTGTAGCGGTTGTTGGTTATATTTTTAGCCTATGTTCAAACTAACACTGACTCGAGTGCTGGTTGTAAAATATAATAAAGAGTACGTAGAAGCCAGAGCGTTGACGAAGCCAGATAGGTACACCAATGCGATGAATGCTGAATTCACCGTACACTACGTACCACAGAGCACCAACGTACCATGACGCACCGGTGACACTTGATCCAATGTAACTTATGGTTGATAATTCCATTACAGGTCACATTAAAGTTGCACGAATTCCTCAGTAACGAGTACAGGGCACCTATTCTGTAACTTAGAGCTAGCTTTGTATAGTGCTATCTCTATAACTATGACGTCAAGCAACAGTGACTGTCTCTATTTACAGAATCCGCTCGGTTGCTCTATCTTAGTGATTTTGGTGCCTAGAGGTTGTGCTGATGTAGATTGGCGATTATGTAACAGATGTTGTTATTCAGCTTCAGATTTGTTTAGTTTGTTATTATTAATTACACATATTCATTTTTCATATTTGATTCTATAACGTACCTGCGAATTGACACTAAAAATCGCATACAAAAGTTCTAAATAAAATATAACCTTTTTTAACAAATGTCAACATGAGATTTGAACATAGAGCTATCTCCATGAAGTAACAACACCCAACTAGGTAGCTCTACGGCGCGTAGCAGATAGAGCCTGACATGACGTCATATAGCCCTGTTTCGGCTACTCTCCGCTAGATACCATCACTAAATATGGAGACACCGGCGTTTCAGAGCTAGCTCTAAGTTACAGAATAGGTACCCAGACCATTCGCCATCAACCTGGAGCGACATCTGTGCAGCTACATGCTACTCGAGTACAAGATGATGCTCTATCCGGATTACGTAAACCGTGGAGCCCATATGCCGGAGCCGAGGTGTCCTGTGAAGCCGGTAATGTCTGTAATTACTAGGAGGTTCTTTACAAAACACTTGTATAGGTGGTGTCCGGCAGCACCCGTGACCATTCTGTAAAGTCTCAACAGTATCTGCTGACTACTTCCTCAGATACTGTGACTTATGTGGACGAGAGCAAGTCAAGTAGACAAAAGTGACACGTTCCTTAGGTCGCATTCAATCAAACTCCCAAAAGCAATTCACGATATTTGCGCAGTGTACGAAGACGATGCTATGACTGAAAGGACAGCTCCTAGATGGTTTTCGCATTTCAAACAGAGCCATCGAAAAACTTTTAGCACGTTGGCAAAGTGGTTGTAAATAATGAACGAGAATAGCTTATTAACTATGTTGAGGTAATATTTTGTGTGTGTGGAAAATTATGTCCTCTCAATACGGCCAGAACGTATGTTAACACCTAATAGATCACAGGTGTACGGGTTTGGTCAATGTCATTACCATATTGAGCACAGTTTGGTACAATCGTTACAATGTTCCGTATTTAGTGATTCCATGTATCGCTCAGAAATAAAACGTGTACAAAAAAAAATAATCGGTATTTAGAACCTTATTTAACACTAACGACACACGTATTTTATATTTAAGATTAGAATAGTCGATGGCGATGGCGAGATGTACAGGGTGTCCAGCAAAAGTAACCAGAATAAAGGAACATTTTATAGGAAAAAGTTGTTTCGAATCAGATAATACTACAGAGGTTAATGATACACATTTATTAGTTATCTGAATGTTGAATGAATTGCATACAATATTGCACTGGTGCACTAAAGTACTATGACGCTGGTGAACTTTAGCACTTGCTCCAATGTCTCTTGTAGTTGATAATTCCATTACAGGTCAAAGTAAAGTTGTATGTATTCCTCAGTAACGAGTACAGACCATTCGCCATCGACATGGAACGAGATCTGTGCCATTTTGCAGGTCTCGAGTACAAGATGATGGTCTATCCGGATTTTCTCCAAGCTGGAGCCCAAATGCCCGAGCCGAGATGTCCTGTGAAGCCGGTAATATCGGTAATTACTAGAGGTTCTTACGAAACCCGTGTATACTCGTTTACCAGGGGAACTACTCCGTCGCCAGTTTGATACCAGACGACACCAATTATCCAGCACCTTTGCCATTCCATAACTCCACGTTGGAACTTCCATACTGGCACGAGACGGAGGAAATGACACTACTGAGGATTTATGGAACACTGATCCAGGACACAGTTATTTGGGAACAGTACGGATGATCCCACAGGAACATGTAGCAGAATTACAGATCGCTGGTGTGCATGGGTTTGGTCACTGTCATGATCATATTGAACACAGTTTGGTACAATCGTTACAATGTTCTATATTTACCGTTACCAGACCAGTGTCCAAATCTGTATCAGCCAAAAATAAAAACTGTACAAAATTACCATAGTCTCTCTAACCATATTTTTACGGCTATTAAAAGAGAGCATCGTTTAGTTACGGGCGCCTCCAAAGGATTTTTTAAAAAACAAGGGCGTCCCATATGAGTTTTATGTACCCAAGCCTTCGAAATGCACTTTAGAGGAAAACTTTATGGGAAAAAGGTTGTTCGGAATCAAATAATACCGTACCGAAGTGAATGATACACGTCATTACACATTGGTTAGTTGCACAAATTGCATGCAACATTGCAATGTTGTTAACGAACATCACATTATGCAGTGTTGTGTAATGCACTTGCACACAAACACATCAAAGATACGAACCGATATTTCATATAATACGCCAGTTGTATGATGCAAAAATCTAACGTCCTAATATATTAGAGTAGCATATACTCGTACAATATTTTGGACACAGGCCAACAAATTAATTGGCTTAACTCAAAATAAAACCAAAATGGATAGAATATTTGGTCCATGGAAACAGTAAATACAAAACATTGTAATGATTGCGCCACACTGCGTTTAATATCATATTTACAATGACCAAATGCACACAACAAGTGATCTATAATAACTGCAGGCTCATCCGTACTGTTCCCGTATAACGGCGTCTCGATCGAATGTGCCATACGCCTTCACTACACCTACTTCCAGCTCGCCATGCCAGAATACAACTTCTAACATGAAATTATGGAATGGTAATGTTGCTGGAAAATTGTCAACGTCTGGTACATAATTGGCGTACGAGTAATTGCCCTGGTAAACATTACACAAGCATAATTAATATGGTGGTCGTATCAGTTTATCTCATCTACATTAACAGAGGAGGAGGACCTCTGAGTCGAGCTTGCTCTCCGCCATAAGAGCTAGCCACAAGAAACTGTTGAAACTGTACAGAATGATCAAGGGTGTGCTGCCGTGTTGTAAGAACATCTAGTAATTGCAGACATTACCGGCTTCACAGGACATCTCGGCTCGGGCATATGGGCTCCGGTTTTGCGAAAATCTGGGTAGAACATCATCCTGTATTCGAGAACCATAAATTGGCACAGATCTCGTTCCACGTTGATGGCGAATGGTCTGTACTCGTTACTGAGGAACTCGTACATCTTCAGTTTGATCTGTAATGGAATTATCAACTATCAGTCACATCGGACCAGGTGTTAAAGGTCACCAGCGTCACACAGTACTTTGGTGTCCCGTGGTACGTTGTATAGAGTGAATTCAGCGTTCAGTGCATTGGTGGACCTGTTCGGCTTCGTCATCCACACTCGGGCCTCTACATACTCTTTATTAGTTCTTGTAATCTCCGCCCGAGTTACTTTCAGTTTGTAAACAGCCTAGAGAGATGTACAAACAACACATCAACACACAGCGCTCATCAGCCGCAGCAACACGGCCGACGATTCATAATTGTTGCAACATTTGCTTACCTTGCACTGGACACTGACTGACAACACAGAACACACGACGAGAACCAGGAAATGTTTCATGTTTGTAGCCTGCGACAGATCTGAATATGCAAATGTTGGTGGCGCCGTACGCACTTATATATGATGCTGTGCTCAGCTAAATCAGAGTACAGATTTGTCGTTGTTACAGGAGATAGCTGACACGTGCTGTTTTGTAACAATGCCAGGAACTTGTTTGACCCGTATTATATGATCAGAGTAATTATACTCGTATTTAATTATATTTATTAAATGAGAATTGTTTCATGTTTGTAGCCTGCGACAAATCTAAATGTGCCAATGTTTGCACCACCATATATATATATATATATATATATATATATATATATATATATATATATATATATATATATATATATATATATACAGTGCGAATAATGTAAGGCTATACATTGGCAACTTTATTTTAGCGTTAATCAATTTGCCTATGCTAGTATCAACCCGTTGAATAATTTAAAATTAGACATAGGGCATTTACTTAATGTTACCATGGTGATTATATACAAAAACTCCAATTTATTATGGTTGAATAATGTAAAATTAGACACTTGTCCACAGACTACTATATTTATTTAAATCATTTACAGAATTTATTCCAATTTTTTATTAAATCTATTACATGTTATTGGATTAAAAGTACACTTCAAGTACTGAAATTGTAATTGGTATCAGTACATTTCCAAAATCACTTGGGGTTGATAACTAAATTTGCCACCGTTTGATGACATGTGATGGGCCTGCCCGGGAATTCAAAGCTGAAATAATCAGAAATTTCTCGCAAAGACGCTTCTTCTAAATACCAGGAATACATCTTAAACTTTTCTTCTGTGATGTACATTTTCTGCACTAATTATTACGCAAACTCGTGAGATATCAGTAACACAATATTGAAAACAGTGACATTTACCAAAACAAACATCATTGTAATTTCAGTTGTTACTGACATGGGCAAATTGATTAAAGCTAAAATAAAGTCGCCAATGTATAGTCTTACGTTATTCGCACTGTATATATATATATATATATATATATATATATATATATATATATATATATATATATATATATATATATATATATATATACAGGGTGTTAATACTGAGTTGTAACACCCGAAAATGGCAGTTAGAACTCATTGAAAGAAACAACTTCTCTTAGTTAAAATTTTTTATTTAGAGCCCCAGTTCATAGTTATTGGCGTTTTTTTTATATTTCGAAAAATCGTCATTACTCCCTTATTTGAAGGAATATTCAAAAAACAAAAAAAACCCCAACATTTGCTTTCGGTTCTCTAAAATATTTGTATTTACAATTGTTTTCTATTTTATCAAATAACAAAATGGCGACCGATCAAAAATTTAACAACAAAATATTTTGAAAACCATTCGATCGATTTTTGAAAATAAAACATTAATAAAATCCTTAAACTATCTACATAACATTTTGTATGAAACATTTTTTTCGATCTGTCAAAAAAAAGCTTCTATTTGAATTGAATTATTAATTAGAAAACCGGAAGAGGAAGTTTACAGAACACACAAATTGTAAATTTCAAATTATTTAAAAAAAAAGTTGTAGCGAATATTATTATGAAGAAAAAAATGTTCCTTACATTTTTCGTCTATCTTTATCCAATTTTGAGTAAAATGTATTTATATATTGGCATGTATTTAAAATATCATCTATGCTATGAAAACAAAACAAAGGTAAAATATTTACAGAAATACGCATTCTCACATATGTATGTGCTAATTTAAATTGAGTATAAGAAAGTCGTGTGATGACCACACCAGATTTTTTTCTCATTCCTAAAAATACACTAACCCTATTGTATTGAAAGGGCATAAACAAATTTTAAAAAATATCATCTGTATTCAAAATATTTACGAATATTCGGAAATAATAAATAATAATATAATGCCCCCTGCATTATTTGATGTATGTTACTTGATATTATTACAATTATTAATCTAGCCAACATGATCAACATTGATGACAGTGGAATATAAAAAATAACAACGTACTCGTACTATTAATATCATAAATTCAATTGCCCCGAACCATGCAATATATCCAACGGTCAGATAACTCACTAATGTGTCCTGACCTATACATCATTCGCTGCTGTGTAATTGTGTAATTCTTAACGTTTCTTTCCCGCAACATTGCCCACTACATGAGACGCCCTTATTTTTCAGAAATCCTTTGTAAGGGCCCGTAAATTAACTTGCCAAAAAAATCATTTATAGATTACCGAATGCAGAAGAACGACTAAAGTGAATAGTTAAAATGAATAAAAAAAATAAACTAGGAATGGACACAGACATAGATAAGGCGTAAATGTTGTAATGAGCAATTCATGTAAACATTTCAGATGTAGGGTCAAATGATCCAGGTTTGGGTATTGGTAGGGACATTATTTGATGTATGGAAACACTAAATACACAACATTGGAATAATTATAGTATATATAGTATATATATATATATATATATATATATATATATATATATATATATATATATATATATATATATATATATATATATATATATATAAAACAGATTGTCGGTTTTACAAGAGATAGTTTAAACGTATTGTTCTGTAACAATGAGAGAATTTTTTTTATTTTTGCTTGATTCTATTATAATTATATTTTTTTAATTATATTAAACCTATGGAAGCGTATTAAATAGCATATTGATTCGCATCTGTGACATGTCAGTGTGCAATTTAAATACACAATAAGTGTACACCCAGTTCATTGCATGATTCAAATCAACCTTTTCCTATTCAGTTCTCCTGTAGGGCCAGGGCACTGTATTACTGGTTACTGTTGCTGGACATCCTGTATATCTCGTCATCGCCCAGCGCAATTAGACGCCCTGCGACGATAATAGGATCACACTGGCCCTGGAAAACGCGACATAAAGTTGATTGTGGCGCCACAGTGACCACCAGTGGCGATTCGTGTAACTGACCGGCCAATTCATCTACGAGGTATACACAGCGCCGTACCTCGGAGTCCAGCTTGCCCTCTCCCCCATAAGTCACAGTATCTGAAGTAACAACCTCTACCAATTACAGACATTACCAGCATCACATTCGCTATGCAGAACGATATCGTCACAGAAGCCATCGGAATTCTCGCGTATTTGTAAGCGTAACTGCGCGCCTACGAGCCACTGGTCTCGTACGACCTGTGTCTTCAGATGTCAGTCCGTTGGCCGTTTATTTTTGGGGACATTTCAAGGCACCTGAATCTGTCGAAAGTCAAGGAAAACCAATAGCAAATTGTGGTGAAACAGTCGAGACCGGAGAACTCATCTAGGAGGACTTGCACCATATCACTCATTCGGCGGGCTGCAGTATGGGAAGCTGAGGATGGTCATAGCTTCGAACAATTTCTGTAAATGTGGTATACAAGGTAGCAGTATGTTGCAGGCCACACGATCAACATTAATGACAGTGGAATATCAAAATAAACAACAATGTGCCCGTAAGTATTATTAGTGTCATACATTCAGATACCTAACTAATGTGTGTCATTAACTCCTGTATTGTTATCTGATTCGAACAAACTTTTCCCTAGAAAATTTGTATGTGGAACAGTTAAGGGATGTACGGCATCGTTTGGTTACGGGCTCCTCCAAAGGATTTTCAGAAAAATAAGGGCGTCCCATGTGGGTTTTATGTACTCAGGCCTTCGAAATGCAGTTTAGAGGAAAACTTTATGGGAAAAGGTGGTCCGGAATCAAATAATACCGTACCGAAGTGAATGATACACGTCATTACACATTGGTTAGTTGCACAAATTGCATGCAACAATTCACCGTTGTTAACGGACATAACATTATGCAGTGTTTTGTAATGCACTTGCACACAAACACATCACAGATACGAACAGATATTTCATATAATACGCCAGTTGTATGATGCAAAAATGCTACGTCCTAATATATTAGAGTAGCATATACTCGTACAATATTTTGGACACAGGTCAACAAATTAATTTGCTGAACTCAAAATAGAACCAAAATGGATAGAATAATATTTTTTCTTCGGAATATTGTTTCCTACAACTGTCATTTGAAAGCTCTTTCCATATCTCAAACAAACGGCAAGAGCACATTTCCGACAATGATCAAATTTATTTCTTATTGCTTAGATTCGTGAAGCATTTTACTGGGCATCTACCAAAACGAATGAAACACAACCAGAGCAACTGACAGATGTTACTTCTAGATCAGCAGCACACTGACTGTGTTTAGTCCATCATTCATCTAGGTTTGGATGATACAGATTTTGGACACTATTAATGACAGTATTTGATCAATGGAAACAGTAAAAACAGAACATTGTAATGAGATCACCAGCACACTGAGTCTATCATCTAAGTTTAGATGATACAGGTTTTGGACAGTAAATACAAAACATTGCAATGATTGCGCCAAACTGTGTTTAATTTCATATTTACAATGACCAAATCCACACAACAAGTGATCTATAATAACTGCAGGCTCATCCGTACTGTTCCCGTATAACAGCGTCTCGATCGAATGTTCCATAAGCCCTCACTACACCCATTTCCACCGAGCCATGCCACATGGCAAATTCTAACATGAAATTATGGAATGGTAATGTTGTTGGAAAATTGGAGACGTCTGGTACATAATTGAAGTACGAGTAATTGCCCTGGTAAACATTACACAAGTATAATTAGTATAGTGGTCGGATCAGTTTATCACATCTACATTAACAGAGGAGGACCTCTGAGTCGGGCTTGCTCTCCTCCATAAGAACTAGCCACAAGAAACTGTTGAACCTGTACAGAATGATCAAGGGTGTGCTGCCGGACACCACCTATACACCTGTTTTATAAGAACCTGTGAGTAATTCCAGACATTACCGGCTTCACAGGACATCTCGGCTCGGGCATATGGGCTCCGATTCTAAGGAAATCTGGGTAGAACATCATCTTGTATTCGAGAGGCAAAAAGTGGCACAGATCACGTTCCAGGTTGATGGCGAATGGTCTGTACTCGTTACTGAGGAATTCGTACATCTTCAGTTTGATCTGTAATGGAATTATCAACCATCAGTCACATCGGACCAGGTGTTTAACGTTCACCAGCGTGCCCGTACTTTGGTGTCCCGTGGTACGTTGTATAGAGTGAATTCACCGTTCACTGCAGTCGTGTACCTGGCCGGCTTCGTTATCCACATTCGGCCCTCTACATACTCTTTATTAGTTCTTGCAACCTCCGCCCGAGTCATCTTCAGTTTGTAAACAGCCTAGGGAGATGTACAAACACCAATCAACACACAGCGCTCAGCAGCCGCAGCAAAACGACCGACGAGCAATAATTGGGCCAACATTTGCTTACCTTACACTGGACACTCACTGACAACACGGAACACACGACGAGAACTAGGAAATGTTTCATGTTTGTAGCCTGCGACAGATCTAAATGTGCCTATGCTAGTTCTGCAGTATTTATATTACATATGATATGCAGGTCATCCTGTGGCCAGCCAGTCAGAGTATAGATTGTCGTTTTGACAAGAGATGATAGTCTTACATGCAATGTTGTTGTTTAATAATGCAGGGGTATTTGTTGTGTGTTGCTTGATTTTCATTTAATTACTAACCTAGGCAACATGATCAACATTAATGACAGTGGAATATTCAAATATACACCAATGTCCACGTACGTAGTATTATAATAATACCATAAATTCAATTACCCCGAACCATGCAATTTATTCAACGTGCAGATAACTCACTAATGTGTCCAGACGTACACGTCATCTACTGCTGCGCAATTGCACAATTATGAACGTATTTTTCCTACAAAATTTTCCACTTTATCGGTATTTATCACAAACTATTTACCTAAATACACTTTTAATATCCTAGGTGCCTCGGTCGAAATAAAACAACACATTTAAAACAAGTGCGAAAACATTTTCTTCTGTTGACAAACGAAGCCGACTATAAATGCATTAATCTTCTTTTGTTCAGTTTTTAATTAAAAAAATAAAATATTTTTCCCATAGTATTACAACATTTTTCAAAATAAAAAATCTGGTGTGGGCACCACACTACTTTCTTATACTCAGTTTAAATTGGCAGATATTTGAAATTTCAAATGTGTATTTCTGTAAATATTTTGTCTTCATAGCATATATGATATTTTAAATACATGGCAATATATAAATACATTATACTCAAAATTGGATAAAGATAGACGAAAAATGTGTAGTACATTTTTTCTTCGCAATAATATTCGCTACAACTTTTATTTGAAAAATTTTTACGTATCGTTTTTTGTTTTCAAAATAATTTGAAAATTACAATTTCTGTGTTCAGTAAACTTCCTCTTCCGGTTTTCTAATTATACCCAAAATCTAATCAGCTCTTCGCCAATCCCAAAAACTTTTAAATATAAAGTTTCATTACTCTAGATTTCTTCGTTTTTGAGATAATGAACATACGGCCACACATACATACATACAGACATACAGACATACATACATACATACATACATACATACATACATACATACACACAGACATACACACAGACATCATTGAGAAAATAGTCAAAACGTATTCAGGGGACCTTAAAACGTGTATTTCCATCAAAATCTCGCAATCGAAATTTTTCATGATTCCTATACTTTCCTTATACTATGTATAAGAAAGTAAAAATATGGAAAAATTTTGGACTAAAGGAAATTTTGCAAAACAAAACGCTAGATGCACAACTAGACCATGATACGCATTTGTAGAAAAAATTTCTTCAGGATCGGTTGCATAGTCTAGGACAGTGGTTCTTAAAGTGGGGGGCGCGACCCCCGTGGGGGGGCGCGACCCCCGTGGGGGTCGATAAAAATTTTTGGGGGGTCGCAGAATATTTGACGAGAAATTCGTTATTGCAAGTAAAAAAATAAATCTGCTAATAATAAAAACAATGAGTAATTCATTTTAATTAAACACGAGAAATTACCTCCAGGATTTTAGTCCCCTACAACATTTTTCTGTGCACACGGTTCGGGGGGTCCTTTGGAATTTTCAATTGTAAAAAGGGGTCGCGCAACCAAAAAGTTTAAGAAACACTGGTCTAGGAGGAGTTAGTGGAACAAAAACCGTACGAGCGAGCGAGCGGACGAACGACGTACATACGGTCACATGTTGTAATAGTCATTTCGTGATCCAGGGGGTATGTCCGTGTGAAATCGGACAATGCTACAGAATCCTATAACTCTTCGACAGGAGATTGATGAACCAGTAATTTTTGAAAACAAGCTTTCATTAAATTGCACCAAAAATAAAAGAATGTTGTAATTGTAATGAGCAATTCATATAGACGTTTAAGATGTAGGTTCAAGTGATACAGGTTTGGGTATTGGTTAGGGACATTAGTTGACGTGTGGAAACAGTAAATACACAACATTATACTGATTTTAACCAACTATTTTAGTTTGAAATTATCTATAATTCTGCTACATGTTCCTACAGGCTCATCCGAACTGTTCCCGTATAACGGCGTCCCGATTCAATGTTCCATAAGCCTTCAGTACACCCATTTCCACCGAGCCATGCCAGTATCCAATTTATATATTATATTTATATGATTATACTGTTGGTTATATTAGTAGCCTATGTTCAAACTAACAGTAACTGGTTGTAAAATACGATAAACAGTTTGTGGGTGACGAGGCCGGACAGGTATACCCATGGGATGAAGTACTATGACGCGCTGATGAACTTCGGCATCTGGTCCAATGTTCCGAATAGTTGATACAGTTCCATTCCAGGTCAAATTAAAGATGTACGAGTTCCTCAGTAACGAGTACAGACCATATGCCACCAGAGTACAAGATGATGGCCCATCCCGCATTACGTAAAACGTGGGTCCCTCAAAATGGAATGCTGTCAAGTAGACAAAAATGAGCCCTTCCGATATCTCCTCTAGGTCGCATTCAATCAAAGCAGTTGTAAATAATGAACGAGAGTAGATTATTGACTATGTTCAGGTCAATTTTGTGTGTGTGGAAAATTATATCCTCTCAAAACGGCCAGAACGTATGTTACCACCTCCTAGATCACTGGGGGTGTATGGGTTTGGTCAATGGCATTATCATATTGAACACACAGTTTGGTACAATCATTACATTGTTCTGTATTTACCGCTCCCATTGCAGTGTCTCACTCTGTATCGCCCAAAAATAAAAAGTGTAAATAAAATCGGTAGTTAGAGCTTTATTTAACACTAAAGATACACGTGTTTTACATTTAAGATTGTCAACTAGCAGGTCGACGTGTTGTGTTTAGAGAATATTATAAAAAAAAACTTTCATATGTCCAAACAAAATCGACCAATATTTCATCTTCTTCAGAGATGACCACATACCAATCTGGGAACCGCTTCCTAGGGAACCAACCTTTCAGCTTAAGTGGAACAGTCAAGTGATGTACGACATCACAGTTTAGTTACGGGCGCCTCCAAAGGATTCGTTTAAAAAACCAAGGCGTCCCATGTGGATTTTACGTACCGAAGCCTTCGACATTCAGTTTAGAGGAAAACTTTATAGGAAAAGGTTGTTTAGAATCAAATAATACCGTACCGAAGGGAATGATACACGTCATTACACATTGGTTAGTTGCACAAATTGCATGCAACGTTGCATTGTTGTTATCGAACATCACATTATACAGTGTTGTGAAATGCACTTGCAGACAAACACATCACAGATAAGAACAAATATTACATATAATACGCTTGTTGTATGATACAAAAGTCGAACGGCCTAATATATTAAGCATATACTCGTATAATATTTTGGATACATGCCAACATATTAATTTGCTTAACTCAAAATAGAGCAAAAATGCATCTAGCAAAATGAATGAACGACAACCGGAGCAACTGAGAGATATTACTTCAAGATCAGCAGCACACTGAGTCTATCATCTAAGTTTAGATGATACAGGTTTTGGACAGTAAATACAAAACATTGCAATGATTGCGCCAAACTGTGTTTAATTTCATATTTACAATGACCAAATCCACACAACAAGTGATCTATAATAACTGCAGGCTCATCCGTACTGTTCCCGTATAACTGCGTCTCGATCGAATGTTCCATAAACCCTCAGTACGCATATTTCCACCGGGCCATGCCCCATTCCAAATTCTATCATGAAATTATGGAATGGTAATGATGTTGGATACTTGTCGACGTCTGGTGTAAAATTGGCGAACGAGTAATTGCCCTGGGAAACATTACACAAGTATAATTATTACAGTTTCGTATCAATCCATCACATCTACATTAACAGAGGAGGACCTCCGAGTCCAGCTTGCTCTCTCCCACATAAGTCACAGTATCTGAGGAAGTAGTCACAACAAACTGTACAGAATGATCACGGGTGCTGCCGGACACCACCTATACACCTGTTTTGTAAGAACCTGTGAGTAATTACAGACATTACCGGCTTCACAGGACATCTCGGCTCGGGCATATGGGCTCCGCTTCTAATCAAATCTGGATGGAGCATCATCTTGTACTCGAGATCCATAAATTGGCACAGATCTCGTTCCAGGTTGATGGCGAATGGTCTGTACTCGTTACTGAGGAATTCATACATCTTTATTTTGGCCTGTAATGGAATTATCAACCATCAGTTACATCGGGCCAAGGGTTACAGTTCACCAGCGTCATAGTACTTTGGAGTCCCGTGGTACGTTATACAGAGCGAATTCACCGTTCAGGGCATTGGTGTTCCGGTTCGGCTTCGTTATCCACATTCGGCCCTCGCCATACTGTTTATTAGATCTTGTAACCTCCGCCCGAGTTAACTTCAGTTTGTAAACAGCCTAGAGAGATGTACCAACAGCAATCAACACACACAGTCATCATATGTTGTACCTACACCTGTGCTTACCTTGCCCTGAATACTGACTGCATATACAGACCACATGATGAAAACTATCAAATATTGCATTTTAATTATTATTGAACAACCAACGACTAATATGAATGAGCATAAATTCGTACCGCAGTATCTTTATATAGTATATATACATATATATATATATATATATATATATATATATATATATATATATAATTAGTTGTTTTTACAAAAGATAATCTTACATGTATTGCTCTGTAATAATTACGGCAATACAATGGCACAACGAGGAAGTTCAGATATGTATATATATATATATATATATATATATATATATATATATATATATATATATATATATATATATATATGTATATATATATATATATATATATATATATATATATATATATATATATATATATATATATATATATATATATATGTATGACTCGGTAATTGAATTTATGATATTATTAATACTACGTATGTGGACATTGGTGTATATTTGAATATTCCGCTGTCATTAATGTTGATCATGTTGCCTAGGTTAGTAATTAAATGAAAATCAAGCAACACACAACAAATACCCCTGCATTATTAAACAACAACATTGCATGTAAGGACTATCATCTCTTGTCAAAACGACAATCTGTACTCTGACTGGCTGGCCACAGAATGACCTGCATATCATATCATATATATATATATATATATATATATATATATATATATATATATATATATATATATATATTTACTTAATGTTACCATGGTGATTACATACAAAAACTCCAATTTATCATGATTGAATAATGTAAAATTAGACACCAGTCCACAGACTACTATTTTAATTTAAATCATTTACAGAGTTTTTTCTATTTTTTATTAATCTAGTATTAAAAGTACACTTCAACTATTGAAATTGTAGTTGGTATCAATACATTTCCAAAATCACTTGGGGGTGATAACTAAATTTGCCACTGTTTGTGACATGTAATGGGCCTGCCCGGGAATTCAACGCTGAAATAATCAGAAATTTCTCGCAAAGACGCCCCTTCTAAATACCAGGAGTACATCTTAAACTATATATATATATATATATATATATATATATATATATATATATATATATATGTAAATACTGCAGAACTAGCATAGGCACATTTAGATTTGTCGCAGGCTACAAACATGAAACATTTCATAGTTCTATTCGTGTGTTCCGTGTTGTCAGTGAGTGTCCAGTGCAAGGTAAGCAACTGTTGGCACAATTAAGGTTCGTCGGCCGTGTTGCTGCGGCTGATGATGACTGTGTGTGTTGATTGTTGTTGGTACATCTCTCTAGGCTGCTTACAAACTGAAGATAACTCGGGCGGAGTATGTAAGAACTAATAAACAGTATGGCGAGGGCCGAATGTGGATAACGAAGCCGAACCGGAACACCAATGCCCTGAACGGTGAATTCACTCTATACAACGTACCACGGGACTCCAAAGTACTATGACGCTGGTGAACTGTAACCCTTGGCCCGATGTAACTGATGGTTGATAATTCCATTACAGGCCAAAGTAAAGATGTATGAATTCCTCAGTAACGAGTACAGACCATTCGCCATCAACCTGGAACGAGATCTGTGCCAATTTATGGATCTCGAGTACAAGATGATGCTCCACAGAGATTTGATTAGAAGCGGAGCCCATATGCCCGAGCCGAGATGTCCTGTGAAGCCGGTAATGTTTGTGATTACTCACAGGTTCTTATAAAACACTTGTATACGTGGTGTCCGGCAGCACCCGTGACCTTTCTGTACAGTTTGTTGTGACTACTTCCTCAGATACTGTGACTTATGTGGGTGGAGAGCAAGCTGGACTCGGAGGTCCTCCTCTGTTAATGTAGATGTGATGGATTGATACGAAACTGTATTAATTATACTTGTGTAATGTTTCCCAGGGCAATTACTCGTTCGCCAATTTTACACCAGACGTCGACAATTATCCAACATCATTACCATTCCATAATTTCATGATAGAATTTGGAATGGGGCATGGCCCGGTGGAAATATGCGTACTGAGGGTTTATGGAACATTCCCCCCCCCCACCACCACCCCACTGGACGCCCATGCCAACAATAGAGCAGCTTTAATGTAATTGTACGTATAACGTATATTAAATCCTCCAGGTAGTTAGTAAAAGTTTTGAACGAATGTCCATAGATAATGTTGTTTTGATATTATAATCATACATCTGCAGACAATATTACCTTCGCGCATGTCAAACTGTTGTTGTTATTGTTGGTTTTTGTTAATTATAATGTCCAGGTAGATCAATGCACCGAGCTTCATGACGGCCAAACAAGGACATTACTAATTATAACATAAACAAACAAAAATACCATATATCCCAGGCCAGTGGCGCAGCCAATGGGGCTGCATATGCCCCCCCCCCCCACTAGCAAGCCTTGCATTTTGTATTTATTTTATATAAAACACGATCATGAGATCATGTTAATTTAGAATTTGCAATGGCACTACCAATGTAAAAATTTGTATCGCCTGATGTTCAAGCAACATTTCAGTTTATAATAAACTTATTATAATTATTATTATGTATTTATTGTCCATAGCTCTTCAATATCTCAGGATAAAGTTTCTCCTAATTTAAATAACATTTGCGAGACAAATACTTTATATAACAACATTTGCCCAAAAAATTACTATTCTGTAAGATATTCCCGTGGTTAACTGATTATCGGGACACTTTACAGTGGCGCACGTGTCGCCGGCGTAAGAGGGGCTTCCCTTGTGCTAATTGGTGTCCACCGCCATCCGCAAAAAACCTACCCTTGGTAATTAATTTGACATCAATGATCTTGTAATCGGCAGTGGAGCGCAAAGCCTCATTAAATTCTTCTCTAAACAACCGAAATTTATTGACCGGCTGGTGCGTTGCTAGGCAACCAGCACATGCCGCAATAAACACAGATGAAAATTTAAAATAAAAAAAAAATTTGTAGTGATTTATTTTCTGGTAATTCTTTCCTGCATGATGTGCCACCGTCAACTTTAGGGAACGTTTTAGAACTCGTGTACTCGTGATGGGGCATGACGTTGGGAATGTCGAGTGACGTTGCAAATTGATGACGTGTAATTGGCTGTTTGGCTGGATGCAGTATAGCTGTGAGAACTTTGTTTCAAATGTAAATTCTAGTCTCCAATACGGTGTAGCGTGCTAGCCTCCTTGCAAGGTACCGTGCGTGTGTGTGTGTGTGTGTGTGTGTGTGTGTGTGTGTGTGTGTGTGTGTGTGTGTGTGTGTGTGTGTGTGTGTGTGTGTGTGTGTGTGTGTGTGTGTGTGTGTGTGTGTGTGTGTGTGTGTGTGTGTGTGTGTGTGTGTGTGTGTGTGTGTGTGTGTGTGTGTGTGTGTGTGTGTGTGTGTGTGTGTGTGTGTGTGTGTGTGTGTGTGTGTGTGTGTGTGTGTGTGTGTGTGCGAATGTGCTAGTCTCCATTCGGGGCAACGAATTAGCCTCTAGACGGGTCGTGGGTGCTAATACTATTACCGTGGGTCACTCAATTCAACGCGGAATTAGGCTAAACTCAGTTAAAATGTTGAATTCACTCAACGACATCAATTAACACCTTACATATATATATACCGGGTGTCCCACGAAATCCGGGACATGGGGAATTAACATGGAAATATAGAAAAATCCATGATTACCGGCTGAACGATAGATTTTAGAGCAAAAGTGTAAGGAAAATTAAAAACTGCATAATATGATGTCATATGCAGTGCTCAGATATGTTTCTGTAAGGAGTAAATCTATTTTGAAATACTGACATATATATATATATATATATATATATATATATATATATATATATATATATATATATATATATATATATATATATACAACTTGCAACTTGTTAAGAAGTTCACGAGCTTTGTGGCTTTAAGTCGACGAGAGCTTATCTGCATGTCGGCCGGTAATGCAGTGTGCTGTTAAACTGGTATTACGGGTTCGTATCCCGGATGAGTATCTCTCTGCCCCACACCCGCTACTCCCCCCATCCCCACCCCGCCCCGCCAACTGCTCATGAATAAACCAATTGCTGGAAAGAGCAACGTCTCAAATTTATTCAAAAATGTACCATTTCAGTGAGCGAGCGAGCGGACGGACAGTCCTACAAATATTCCCTCATTTATATTAAATTATATTTCGGTAATATGATTTCAGCCGCGACTGGAAATTTCACAAAACTTCTGCTGTTTTTCAGGGTTTTCGGCTGGTACAACTGAATTAGCACCATTTAATATTAATACCAGTTTCAGAGCACAACAGAATACGATTGATTATAATAAGTTCATTGTAAACCAAAGTGTTACTTCAAGATCAGTAGTAAGTTGTGTTGTACAGAGTATTGCTCATGTAAGTGCAAGTTGCGCAAGGTGACATTATTCGGTACAAGGAAACAGAAAATAAAAAAAACGTTGCAATCAATGTTGCTACTGTGTGTTTAATTTCATAATTACAGCGAGCAAATCTGTGATCTACAATTCTGCTATCATGTTCCCACAGGATCAACCGTACTGTTCCCGAATGACTGCGTCGCGATCAAAGGTTCCATAGAACTTCAGCAGAATCATTTCTACCGCGCCGTGCCAGAATTCAATGGTCATCATGAAATTACGAAAAGGCAAATTTGGCGGCAAATCATTGACGTTCGGAGTTACATTGGCGAACGAGTAATTGCCCTGGTAAACATTACACTTACATTAATTAATACAAATATAATTATATATATATATATATATATATATATATATATATATATAATTACTATAAATAATTAAAACAGTTTCGTATGAATCTATCACATCTATATTAACAACGGAGAACTGAGTCGAGCTTGCTCTCCTCCATAGCTCACAATATCCGAAGACCTAGTCAGCAGATACTGTTGAAACTTTTAGAGGATGGTCACGGCTGCTGCCGGACACCACCTATACAACTGTTTTGTAAGAACCTCCTAGTGATCACAGACATTACCGGCTTCACAGGACACCTCGGCGCAGGCATATGGGCTCCGCGTTTTACGTAGTCCGGATAGGCCATCATCTTGTACTCGAGTAGCATGTAGCTGCACAGATGTCGCTCCAGGTTGATGGCAAACGGTCTGTACTCCTTACTGAGGAATTCGTACATCTTTAATTTCATCTGTAGCGGAATCAGCAACCATCAAGGACATTGGCCCCAGGTGTTAAAGTTCATCATCGCGCGCCATAGTACTTTGGTGTCTGCTGGCATGTCGTATACAATGAGGTCACAGTTCACAGCATTGGTGTACCTGTCCGGCTTGGTGATCCACAGTCGACCCTCCATGTACTGGTCATTGAATCTTGCGACCCCTGCTCGAGTCATCTTCATTTTGTAAGCGGCCTAGAGACGTACAAGTAACACAATCATCGCACTCATC
Organism: Carabus problematicus; assembly: GCA_963422195.1. Classification (NCBI taxonomy): domain Eukaryota; kingdom Metazoa; phylum Arthropoda; class Insecta; order Coleoptera; family Carabidae; genus Carabus; species Carabus problematicus. The sequence goes on from OY728577.1 coordinate 317,516, forward strand.
ACTAGCAACTTTTGTCTAATTTAACCGACCTTGTATCTCTTATAGTTTCGGAGATTCCCATGGTGAGCATTCACAGATGGGTCATCCTATATATATATATATATATATATATATATATATATATATATATATATATATATATATATAAATTATATAATGACGTGTCTCAATAACTTCCGCATAATTGTATAATTTGGAACAATCTTTCCCTACAATTGCTAGGCACTGTATTCTGATCAACTTTTGTGGAACATCCTGTATATCCCGCCATCCCTCTCTGTCCCGGGAGATGGCGGGATCACCGTCACGCCGAATTGTGTTGGGTTTCAATATACAGGGTGTCCCTAAAATGTGTGGACATCGCTTAACCACAGACTAGTATTGAATGTCTCTTTCTGAAACTATTTTTTTGAAAGTTATTGGCCTTAACATTAAAAAGTTTTTGACTGGTTTATGCCGGATTACCCGTGTTTCGTACACTAATGGTCCACTGATAATAACTAATATCACCTTAAAAGATGACCTACATCCGTAAGAAGTACAGTACCGAATATTATCAAAATCGATCCAAGCGTTCTGTCGTTATGGATAAAATAACTTTTTCTTGAAAGAACTTTGAAGCAGAATACTAGCTAAACGAAACGTAATTGCATATAGGTAAGTTTAGTTAAATCGTCTTATTTTCGACCCAGGAATCTGTGGTTAAGCGATGTCCACACATTTTAGGGACACCCTGTATACTAATTTACTATATTTACTATACACATTTACTATACACATTTACTCCTGATAAGTTTGATGGGCATGCGCGAGAACGAAGCAAATTACTTGAATAATTTTAACCGCAATTAGCATCTACTCGTAGTACACAATTTGGATTCAATAAAAAGAACGTGTGTAAATAAACCACTGTAATGTCTTTAAAACAAAATCGCTAGTTTTGAGGAACATTTCTTTGTGGACAATGATGATTCGAGTTATGGAAGATCGATTTATACCGGGTGTCCCAAGAAATCTGGGACATAGGGAATTAACGTGTAAAATTGAAAAAGTTGCGATTACTTCTGTATTATACATTTTAGAGCTCTGAAATTTGGTACAGATGTAGGGATAGGTTATTCGCATTGATTGGTATTAATTAAAATGATATTAATGCTCACATTTCTAATAAAAATGCTTTTAAAAAGTAATAATTAAAAGATGTACCTTCAATATCCTATCCCTACACCTGTACCAAATTTCAGAGCTCTAAAATATATAATACAGAAGTAATCGCAACTTTTTCAATTTTACATGTTAATTCCCTATGTCCCAGATTTCTTGGGACACCCGGTATATATATATATATATATATATATATATATATATATATATATATATATATATATATATATATACTTTATTCAGATAATTAATATAATAATTGTATTGTAATATAATTATAATATATTCTGATATGAACTTGTCTGCGAACTGTAAAAAAGGGGGCATGCCAAGAAAGCTTTCGCTCACACTCGCTACCCCCCGCCCCCACCCCACCCTGCTCCGACTCATGAATAAACCAATTGCTGGAAAGAGTAACGTCTGAAATTTATTCAAAATTGTACCATTTCAATGAGTGAGCAGGCGGCCACTCCTGCAAATATTCACCCGTTTATAATAAATTATATTTCCGTAATATTATTTCAGCCGCGACTGAAAAGTTCACCCACGAAGTTTTTCAGGGCTTCAGTTGGTACAACTGAATTAACACCATTGTAAATTAACACCAGAGACGTTCAATTTCAGGAAGTGGAAAGTCCACTAAAGAGTACGATTGATTATAATAAGTGAGTATATAATAAAGTGTTACTTCAAAATCAGTAGCAAGTTGTGTTGTTCAGAATTAGCAAACAGGAAATACAAAACGTTGCAATGATTGTTGCTCCAATTGTGTTATAGTGTCGACTTCAGATCATACGGGTTAATTATTATTTAATAATTATAATATACTAATAATCTAATCAAGCAACACAAAAAATCCCAACATTGTTACATAACAATATATGAGGAAGAAAACCTAAGATTGCAGGGGAATTATCACCGATAAGATTCACAGGAAGAAATGGTAAAGTTCCTCCGACGTCTCAGTACTTCGGTGTCCTGTGGGATTCAATGAATTTTTTACTGGATATTTCTGGAAATACAACATACAACATGAATTTACCTTTATTTCGAAAAAAAGAGCCATAGAAGAGAATGTTTTGAGAGACTGGTACTCTCCCAGTTCTGTTAACTGTTGTTGGTATCGCATTGAAGAACGGTCATTTCAGTAACTGCACAAGCTTAGTAGCAAGTTGTACAGTGGTTGCTATTGTTTTGTGTGGTTTAGGAGATATAGGTTTGGTCATGCACCTTATGTGGTGTCAGCAATCAGTAAATACAAAACGTTGTAATCATTTTAGCAAAACCAGTTATTTAATTTAAAGTTATCCTTAATTACTACAGCCTCATCCGTACTGTTCCCGTATCACGGCGTCCCGATCCAATGTTCCATACGCCTTCACTACACCTACTTCCAGCTCGCCATGCCAGAATACAACTTCTAACATGAAATTATGGAATGGTACATTCGCTGGATAATTATCGGCGTCTGGTACAAAATTGGCGAACGAGTAATTGCCCTGGTAAACACATACACAAGTATAATTAATACAGTTTCGTACCAATCCATCGCATCTATATGAACAGGGGAGGACCTCGGGGTCCGGCTTGCTCTCCCCGATAAGTTACAGTATCTGAGGAAGTAGTCACAAGAAACTGTACGGAATGATCAAGGGCTGCTGCCGGACACCACGTATACAAGTGTTTCGTAAGAACCTGTGAGTAATTCCAGACATTACCGGCTTCACAGGACATCTGGGCTCGCGCATATGGGCTCCGCTTCTAATCAAATCTGGATGGAGCATCATTTTGTACTCAAGAACCATAAATTGGCACAAACCGCGTTCTAGGTTGATGGCGTATGGTCTGTACTCGTTACTGAGGAACTCGTATATCTTTATTTTGACCTGTAACGGAATTTGTCGACTATCAGTTACATCGGACCAGGTGTTACCAAGTTGATCACCAGCGTCATAAGTACTTTGGTGTCCTGTGGTACGTTGTATACGGTAAATTCAGCATTCAGGGCATTGGTGTTTCTGTCCAGTTTCGTCATCCACACTCGGGCCACTGCATACTCTTTATTCGTTCTGGTATACTCCGCTCGAGATATTTTCAGTTTGTAAGCAGCCTAGAGAGATGTACAAACAACACATTCAACAACTCGCCAGCAAAATGACCGACGAGCAATAATTGTACCAACATTTACTTACCTTGCACTGAACACTCACTGACAACACAGAGCACACGAATAATATTATGAAATGTTTCATGTTTGTAGCCTGCGACAAATCTGAATGCGCCAATGTTTGTGGGCCCCGTACGAATTTATATATTTATATATGCTGTGCTCAAGTACATTCAGTGTACAAGTTGTCATTTTTACAAGAGATAATCTCGTAGCAATTGTTTCGTAACAATGCCAGGAATTTTATATTGTTGCCTGATTATATTATAATTATACAGGGTGTCCTGTTTGAACGGGCCACCATAGGGATCTCGGAAACTATAAGAGATACAAGGTCGGTTAAATTAGACAAAAGTTGCACATTTATGGGCCGATGATAATGGCGATTTAGTTTTTTTTCAAAATATTGCGTGGCCTACTAGATAATGACAAAAGTGTGATTTTCTCGAAATTTAATTTTTCGTTATAACTCACAAAGTATAGAAAATATTGAAAAATGTTTCAACTAAACATTTCAGCATAGACAACCGGCTATTTGAAGAATTCGATTAAATTTTTTTTTACTTTATTATTTTCGAGATACAGCATGCAAGTTCAATTTTTTAAATAGATACCATGTTTCATAGGAAAACAAACTTACAGAATAACTAAACTGTTTAAGAAACACACACCACAAACATAGCTTACAAAACTAGAGTCAACCTCAAAAGTCAAATTAATAACAACAAAAAAATAAGACAACCAAAGCGGAATATACAAATTAAAATGCAACACTTGTAATCTAGACTACATAGGCCAGTCCGGTTGAAAATTTAAAGCCAGGTATAAAGAACACATAAACTCCAAAATGTACAACTCCAAACACCCCCGTAGGACGCCCTTATTTTTCAGAAATCCGTTAGAGGAGCCCCCATAGCTAAACAATGCCGTACATCACTTGACCGTTCCACATACTTACATCAGAGTGAATTTTCCGCTAAAAAAGAAAATTCTCCCGCCTCGCGGGGCTCAATAAATATTGTTTGGTACCTTTACGCATATGCTCTGAAGCCGAGCTTGCTTTGCCACCCCCGACTGAGCTTGCAAGGCTTGCAAGGTGAAAATAACACAACTGAAAGTATCTTTTCAACGCGATCATTTCTTACGATTCGATTCGTGGTGTCTGATGTCGCAGGTCACAGTGCATCGTAATTAATATCATTACTAGAGCAACATCTTGTACTCGCGATCTACAAATTGGCACAGATCTGGGTCCAGGTCGATGACATGTGGTCTGTACTCGTTACTGACGAATTCGTTCATCTTTACTTTGACCTGACATGGAGTTTATCAACAATGAGTTACATCGGACCAAATATTGACCAGCGTCATACTGTTCATTCGATCTGATAACCGGCGTCCGAGTTATTCTACGTTTTGTCAATCACCTTAGCGATATACAAACAACAATCAACACACACAAGAACACATAGCAAACCGCCCGACAACGGACAATAATGGAGAGTGTTTGAAAGTAGAGACGACAAAGAACAGAATTGTGATATGTTTCATTTTAGATTGTTACCGGATAACCTGGCGACAAGTATCGCAGTATTGTATGCTTGATCTCCACCAATTATAAACTGTCCACGCTCGGACGCTGAGCCCAATCGACAGGAAAAACCAATTGTCGTTTTTCCGAGCCAGGGACATATCCTTAACATGTGATTATCATGATCGTTTGTTGTCGTTTGATATTATATCAGGATGTTCGAGTTTGCATTACGCATCAGGCGAAAGTCTCTGATTATAACACGTTCGTTCGCAAGTGTGTAATGTGTTTTCAATTGCTCTTTCACGAGACATTGCATGCAAATGTCCAGCGTCAATGTTGCGTGCAATTTGTTGAACGTCCAGATAACTAGCTAAACATGAATGACACGTATCACTAACTTGAATGTGCTCTTTGCCGCTTTTATTCCCTATTCCATACGCTTATATGAAAATGAATATACACACTAGTCATGCATAAGTAATTTTTCATTTTCCACCGTTTTTCTTCCATTTTCATCAACTGTCTCTCGTCTGCGGCCGTTCTACAGCATCTACCTTTCATGTCATTTTAGTTTTTGATAAGCATTTTCTTCATATTTCATTGGGTTTTTTTTTTTGTTGAATTATACTTTTATACTTTTTTCCTGCTGAAACAACATTTTCAAACATGGACACACACAACTTGTATACCGGGTGTCCCCAAAAAATCTGGAACACGTACAACTAACATGTAAATATAGAAACACCACGAGTACAGGCTGAGCAATACTACATTTTAGAGCAAAGGTTTATGAGAAAAAGTTGTTCAGAATGAAAAACTGTATAATTGGATGCCACATTCAGTGCTCGAATATGTTTCTACAGTGAGTACATAAATTCGGAAGTATCACATTTGAATGACAGATCAGGAGGTGATGAAACAAAAACCGTTGGTGTAACTATCGAAAATACATGCAAATTTTCGCTCCATCAAAGTGTATTATTTCAAACTTGAGTTACACGAGGTACAAAGATATTTGAGCACTGTGAATACGGGATCATTACTGTGCAGATTTTAGTTCTGCACAACTTTTTTTACTCACACTTTTGCTCTTTCTTCGGGTACATTTTTCAAATACGGCGCACATTTTATTGGTATTATATAAATATTTTGCGTTGCAGAAATCAATAAGATAAGATCCTTGAGTAATTGAATGAATTAATTAACCGAATTGCTCATTGACGCGATATTTACTTACCCTAAAACCGGTAGAAAATGAGTGGAAATGAACGAACACATCGCATATCTTCGTAGCATTTGAGTATCAGAGAAGTTTAAAAAAAAAAAAATTCATCACCCGGAACCTGAATACCCACTGTCACGTTCTACATCCGGAGTTCCGAACTTTCCGGAGTATATGCCCACACAGTGTGGCACCCAAACAATTGTCAATGCGGTCTCTCTTGAAATCCTCACCTGGTACATATCTCCATTTAACACTGATAATACCTAGCTCAATTAACGATTTAATCAATGATTTGACAGTTATGTATGGATAGGAGTATTTGGCGAGCTATTGTTAGCAAACAAGCAATGAAAGGCAGTTTTCTATATATGTAATATATAATATTAATTTTTTTTTTGAGTGATTGTAGGGAATAAAGGGCCTGCTACCTCAGTAATGGGAAAGGCGTGATGTTATGTATGTATGTATGTATTTGAATAACGCTGATTCGCGTAACGCCTTTGTATCAGACGAGCGCGCAGTTATGCATTAGTTGAATTCACCATACACACACACATAGACGACGTGTAAGTTTCGCTGTCGTTTCCGGTTTGCCAGCAACCGGAAACGACAGACAATTCCCCGCGATGACGTCACATCCGTTCCGATTCCATACCGGCAGCGATAGTGCTGCCACAGCGCTGGTGGTGTATGCGAGAACGGGAACTCACCGAACAGAATGTTTCCATTCAATCATATTTCTAGCTCGTATACGTGCGGAGAACACACGTATACTCTTATCAGTATCGAAGAACACGAATTATTAGTTATTTTGCATCTCCCATAAATTTATGCTTCAATACGAATGCGTATCATTCAAGTTTATAAACGTATTTCAAGCATATGGAAATTGCGTTGAGCTTTAACAAGCCGTACAGGAGTACAGGGGCCCTTTAGCCAAGCGAGTGTCACATTGTATTATGCAGTTTTTAATTCTACGCAACTTTTTCTTATACACTTTTGCTCCAAAACGCACTGGAAGAGAAATATGAAGACTTTTCGACGATATGCCAACAAATATATTGTGCATTTTGTTCGGTTATCAGGTTAGCCTTGAATATCGGAACAACTGACAATCCCATACCACCATTGCCTACTAAGATTATGTTTTTAAAAAAGCATAAATTTCTTTCGAACCGAATAATTTTCGTTAAAATCGTTGGTGCGAATGGATGTAATGAAAAAGAAGACGGGTAAAGAGAGAAAAGGTGATAATTACAATGTACACGTGGGCAACGAAGAAATATAAGAAGAAATGCGATTCCTTTGTTTGCGAATATTTGATTCTCCGTTGTTGTTGGTGGTGGTCGTTGTCGCTCGCCTGCTAGATCCCGAGTTCTTCTTCTTCAAATTCGCTTGCAGATTTCATTAACTGGGAAATATCGCCACAATGAGCGCAGCCGGGATTCGAACCCGCCCACGGCGCGGTACCATGAATATTCAACGTGAAAATTTTCTTTTCAATATCGAGATATTGCAAGAGGAAATTTTGCATTTTCATCCAATACGCATTGAATAAATCACTTTTCCCAGCCGGACGCGGCTTCCTAAGGCATCAGAACTGTGACAGAAGTGAAGCATTTACTCCCTAGAGGACGAAATAACACAGGAGTTTCCCCAAAAGGGAGTTTTTATTACAACGAAAGCGTTTGTAAACAAATGTCTGTTGTGCGTGGTAAAAAAAATTGATAAAAACACAATTTAAATAGGTGATTTCTTATATATCATCTTCCAGGAAGAGGGGTGGGCAACCCCCCCTCCCCCCGGACGTCTATGCTCTCTCTTTCTCTGTCATCCATTCGCTTGCTCTCTGATTGCTAAAGTTTGTGCAGCACACATTTCAGCATCGTTTGATAAGACTTCCGCGCTAGTATGACCGTCACAAAGTCATAATTCCCGTATCTAGACCGCGGCCGTACCGTGTCTAGATACGTTATGGCCGGTCGTTAACCGTGGCCGGCCCGAGGACAGCCGCTGACCCCGGGCACAGACACAGACATAACGTGATACACAAGTGATAATGGAATAGAATGTCGTTCTGTTGCGCAGGACGCTTAAATAGTGATTACACAGCAACTATCAGAGCAACATTTAAATACTCCCGAAATTACCCAATACAACTAGGGGTATAGACAAAGTTGGTCAGAATTAAAAACTGCATAATACGATGTGATAGTCATCAGTACTCAAATATTTTTCTGTATCGCGTAAACCAAATATTACATTTTAATGAGAGATCAGGAGAGGTCACGGAACAAAAATTACACGCATTTTTATTAATCACAACCTCCTGATCGGTCATTCAAATGCAGTATTTCAACATTGATTTACTCGTTACAGAAACATACGTGAAGAGTGAGTATGGCATCATATTGGGTGGTTTTTAATTCTGAACAACTTTTGCTATTTACACTTTTCCTCTAAAATGTACTGGTCAGCCTGTAAATCACGGATTTTTCTCCGGATTTACATGTTAATTCCCTAGGTTCCAGATTTCTTCAGAATGACTCAAAAACGATGAATTTTTGTAAAAAAAAATGTGTCCCGCAAAAAAATACTTAGAATTAATCTTAAAGTAGGCTGTTCCATTTCGAAAAGGAAAGTTTATCTAATTGCCACAATAAAATGAACACCCTGTATATTAAAAAAATATGCACACGATAGCTTATTTACAACCGAAACACTTTTGTACGAAATTTTTAATTCTGGTGTTTAATTTTGACTATCCTGTATATATAAATAATATGTATATATAAAACAAGTGATGTGACAACTAAACAATTAAAAAAGCTATGAAAATTGCGTTGCTTGTCACTTATCACTTGTTAATCAAACAAAGGTAAACTGATTATTCCTTAAATTTTACTTAAATAACTTAAATTAAAACCTATTTTTCTTAAAAATTTTATTATGTAACCCATGAAAATTTTTATACTACCGGAAGTAAAAAGTCTTTCTGATTCCAAAAATGTAGTCAAAATGGTATATTGCCATTTAAAAAATTAAAGTTGCACAGCGTAACGCATGCACGCAACGGCGTAAGAGAATTTCAAAGTCACAGAAATATAAAGTACTTTTTACCATGTAACTTTTGTCTGAAACATTTTTGTCTAAATTCAATAATAACAAAAATATAGCCTTGTTGCATTACTTTCTCTACATCCTGTATATATATATATATATATATATATATATATATATATATATATATATATATATATATATATATATATATATATATATACGTGTGTGTGTATGTAGTGATAACAATATTCTCGTACTCAGCCAGTATTAAATAAACAGATTAACTTCATTCTGTTATGACAGTTGTGCCGGGTCCTTTAGACGAAAGGCTAATGGCCCTAATGAAGCTACTATTACGTAACTATTGATAAGCAAATATCCACCAACACTACGGAGATTACGTCCAACATTAATTCGTACACGAAAGTGTCCCCGTACACCCCTCCTTAATCCGTTACTGTTAGAATCTTATCGAACATTCTGAGCAGCGAAATCAGCTCGAAATCAGCTCGAATAAATTGTACATAATATTGACTGTCCTTATTTATATCTTGACCAGTGTGACCTTGGGGATTTTCTGTGCATTTTTTGTATTAATTGATCGCTCACTGACTGTAATTATGTATTGCGATACCGAGACCAGGGATTCCCAACCATGCGATTTTCTGTGTATACAATTTGAAATCACCGCCTTAAGACACGTGGGAAATTCTGTTTGGCCAGCCCTGATACTAACTCCAGTGTGTCAGATGAGGTCACTTTTCCAAGGTCACCTGTGGTCAGTCTGTCTTCGGATCTTGTCCGGTAAACACCGACAATGACAAAGTTACGCGTACTTATTTGCCTGCTGGTACTTGTACTCGTGCAACAATCATCACAAGAAGCCTACGTCATAGAATATACACAACATCCCGGTAAGAATATAAGCATTACGCACAATTTTCACGCTAGTTTTTCCGCTGAAAATCATTTGTAGATTATCCCGGTTACTGTTACACGAAAGATCCGTATTCGAATGAGACGTTTAAGATAAAGGTGAGCACGAAGAAACGTCGGACGCAGAAATGTTACTCGGTAGAGTGTGCCAGCGACTATCGACTGATAATTCTGGGGTAAGCTTATTTATATAATGTATAAAACAATTGAACGCTACAGTGCTTGTTTACCGCAAGCTTTTGTCTCATTCGTTACTATGGTTACCGGGACAAGTTATAAACAAACTGATGTTTCTTTGTTTACTTGCCACATAAACAAGTTACAAACGGGCATCTACTGTTACTCATATGGGCTGATCAACTGCATCTTTTGTTTTGTTACCATAGTTACCGTAAACAAGTTATGACCGAAAACAAACGAGCATCTGCTGTTACTTATATGGACTGATCGGCTAATGTTTGTTTGTTACAAAAACAAATGCACGTCAACACTGCAATTATTTACACTATGGCGATCAGCTGACTTTAGTTACCATAGCTACCGTAAACAAGTTATAAACGAAAACAAATGCGCATCTGCACTTTGCTTACTTATAACTGCTTCTAAGCGAATGTTGTTCACTGCGAATGCTAATGTTGAAAACAATGTCTCGTTACCATGGTTACCATAAACCAGTTATATACAAAAACAAATGCACATCTACACGTTGCTTATTAATACGCGCTGACGCAAGCTGCTGATGTTGTTTTGTTTAGTTGATGTTGTCTTGTTTTGTATTTATTTGTAAAGAAATTGCATACTTTCAGGTGCGGCTCCCAGAGCAGTGGTGAGCATTGCCGAGTTATCAGGGGAGATCTAAGCAAGCCGTACCCGTATTGCTGTGACGAATTTATCTGTTGAGCATATTATCACTGTAATGTAAAATATTATCTCGTATTATTTTGTGCTACATCGTTTAATTATTTTTTTTTTTTTTGTTATTTATAATCGTAGTGTGTAGTTCTGAAATTTGGTCTAATCATTTTTTTTAACCGTAATGGCGCAAGTCTGGGAAATCTAAAAATAATATTAAGTTTTCTTTGTACTTACGTAATCGAACTAATTGTGTGAATTTTCATAAATGGTGGTGTTTACCTGAAAACAGAGAAAAACATTTATTAGCGATATTATTTACAACCTATCCCCGCACCTCGCACTCTTCAAATACACGTAGAAAGTTGGCTGTGTACATAACTAACCCCCCCCCCCCCCATCTACCTCCTACCTCCCACTACTAAACAATTATTGTTCGGACTCAATTCCCCCACCCCGCCCCTGTGCACGGTCTGTCACCATTTGCCGTCAGCTTTTAAAATGAAATTAAAATCAAATCATCGACCTTGGCCGTGGCGTGTAACAATAAATAACAAAAGCACATCGCCCACCCGCCGGCCGCCTGTAACTGTCCGATATTGTGCACACACTGTAGCAGGCGCTGGCTGACATGGGCTTGTGCTCGCTTCTCTTTTGTTTGTCACTAGTAGGCGCGCGTCTCTCTTGTTGGTCAGTTGTCAGCGATGCGCTCGTCTTTTGTTACCTGCAGCCGCGAGCGGCGATTGTTTCTAAGACAGAGCGAAAAAAAACAACGACGAAGACGGCTGTGACATTCTACAAACAAAACAACAACGCGCGCAAATTATTGTTAGTGCGCGAGATAGAAGAGGGGAGCGGCGGGAGTGAGAGGGGGCGGGGCAGCACGATGGGGGGGGGGGGGGGGAGAAAGAGAGAAATAAATTCTGTAATTTTACCGCACGACCAGCCAGTGTATATAAACAAGAGCCTAGTTTGCAGACTCACGCAAGTAACCGAGCTCGTACGAACATATAAGTCTGAAAGTTACGGAATCGGGAAATCGTCGTGGAACTGCATTAATTATTATTACATTTAGGGTTGGGTAGGGTAGGGTAGGCTAGGGTAGATTAGCCGGCGGGTAGAGTAGAGGAGTGTATTATTAAGTAGGGTAGGGTAAAATAGCCAAATCTATAAATTGCACTAACAACAGCAAATGTATTGCACACAACTCTAGCACAACGTTACGAACTAAGAACAGGCATACTCGTATCACGTCGTATTATTCCGTAAACAGACATCGTGTATCGCCGTACTTGCGGGAGTCTGCGAACTAGACTCTTGTTGTATATAACAATAGTGTTAGTGCGCGAGATAGAGGGGGCGGGGCGGCGGGAGAGAGAGGGGGCAAGCAAATGGGCCCCATAAAACCCCGCGCTACGCAGGCCCGTAATTGCATGTTTTGAAAATGGGGGCCGCAGGCCTACAGCAAAATGTTTACATAAACCGCTCGCACATTGCCGACCCGGCCGAGCGCAAATTTGGATGAGGTCGTCTATCAAAAAAAAAAAAACACGGTAATCTGCCCTGATAACCGAGGTGGCAGCGTCCTTGCCTTTGGCGAAACCTACAGCAACCATTTATCATATTCTTAGAGAGCTTTTATTAATGCATTATTTAAAAATCATGAAATCTGTGCACACGTTCATTTGTCAGTAGCATCTAGAAACATATGAACGCCGTGTGCTGTGCTATTTCACAGCGCACCTGATTTAAAACAACGAATTACCTACTCGCATTCACTTGTTAGTAGCATCTAGAAACATATGAACGCCGTGTGCTGTGCTATTTCACAGCGCACCTGATTTAAAACAACGAATTACCTACTCGCATTCACTTGTTAGTAGCATCTAGAAACATATGAACGCCGTGTGCTGTGCTATTTCACAGCGCACCTGATTTAAAACAACGAATTACCTACTCGCATTCACTTGTTAGTAGCATCTAGAAACATATGAACATCGTGTGCTGTGCTATTATTCCACAGCAAACCTGATTGGAAACAATGATTTTCCTACTCGCATTCACTTGTTGTTACTCACGTCCCGAAACATAAGAATACCGCTGCACGCTTAACGAATCCACGTTGGCTGTGGCTTCCCGGATTAGACAAAGCAAGTGTCACTTGCCGGAACACGTCCGGAGTCGCGGAGCACATGGAGCGCCCCCGGAGTACGGAAGAACCCTCCGGGGGCGGATATAATTAATATCACGAAACAAAACAATATGTTGACTTTTGTCAGCACCAAACCTGATGTTTTTAACGGTGTCAGGTGTCATTTCATTTGTTTTACTAGCAGCGAGTGCTGGTCAAACTGTTGACCAGGAAGGGCACGCGGTGGTTTGTTCACTACCACTGGTTAAAGGGCGGTTCTACAGTTACTCATGGGCTGAATATGTGTGTGCGGACACCTTTAGAAGTTTAAATGGCGTATTTAAAGGCACAGGGGCCACTTGAAACCCCTGTACTCCCCCCCCCCCCCCTGTAATATTAGCGTTACAGTGCGTGGGGATGGTTATCGTATGCTTCTGGGGTAGCACGGACTCAGGGGGAGCCCCGCAAAAAAACCTGGTAATTTATAAATCAAAGGGAGAAAATTTCGTCGTTTCGAAAAAATTTTATTCCGGGTTCGAATCCGGTCTTGGGCAATCCAATCGGTTCAAATATATTCGCATACACTGAAAGCCAGCCATACATACATATATACATACATACATATACATACATACATACATATATATACATACATACATACATACATACATACATACATACATACATACATATACATACATATACATACATACATATACATACATACATATACATACATACATATACATACATACATATACATACATACATATACATACATACATATACATACATATACATACATATACATACATATACATACATATACATACATATACATACATATACATACATATACATACATATACATACATACATATACATACATACATATACATACATACAAATACATACATACATATACATACATACATATACATACATACATATACATACATACATATACATACATACATATACATACATACATACATACATACATACATACATACATACATACATACATACATACATACATACATACATACATACATACATACATACATACATACATACATACATACATACATACATACATATATACATACATACATATACATACATACATACATACATTTGAATTGACGTTGAAGGAAAACGAAGAATTTCGTTGGAAAATCTTCGAACACATTCAAATAAAAATCGAGCTTGACGGCAGCTCCGGAGCTTTTGAATATGACGGCCGTAAATTCTAGGTTTCACAGTAACACACACACACGGAGGGGGCAGCTTTCAGAAGCTCTGTGCGGGGCACAGGGGTGGGGAATACTCCAACAACACGATAATAGTGAACTTACAGATATATTTTCAGACTATCAAACATGAAAATTCGTATTACAAATTAAAATGCAAAGATGCAATAACTTAAAAAATGGAAAAAACTACAGTATATTTGAGAATGAAAGGGTTAAAAAACGGCGCAGGAAGGTGGTTAAGGCCGTGATCTTAACAAAAATTGGCGAGTTCACTTCTTATGAATAAATATTAACGATGCACTTCGCAACGGAAAATATAATAATTAACTTGATATGTTGGTGTTTGTTAAAAATGTTTCTCAAACATCATGTGAGGCACATCCCACATTACGACAGCTTGCCCAGGAAGCATGTTCCTCGCAGTCGTGGTTCATATAGTGTCTGTTGCAAGGGAAAAATGAAACAAACTCATTTCTCATAAGTCACCGATTCGCCTATTGTATTGTCACATTGTCAGGGGTATGCATAAGTGTATAAACGAGAATTCCAACTAATGCCGGACCTGGAATGAACTCTGAACTGTGACCTTATATGCAGCGCGATAGCATGCAGTTGCTCTGTACAGTCAGCGATGGAAAATTCAGAGTGTACATGCATTACAAAATTCACTTAGTTTCATATAAGAAATACAAGTGACACCTAAAACAGATACAACAAAAAATCAATAGAAAAACTAGGAATGTATACAGACATACATGCCTGCAGCTCATCGACGTATGTACAAGTCTGAATATATCACAAATGATTATTTATCAAGATTCACTTTTAAAATCCTAGGTGCCTAGGTCGCAAACAAAACAACAAATTTAAAACAAGTGTAAATACATTTTCTTCTGTTGACAAAAGCAAAGCAAACTAAGCCGACTATAAATGCATTGATATTCTTTTGTTCAATTTTTAATTAAAAAATATTTTTTTCTCCAATGGCCTTACATAATTTTTCAAAATAAAAAATATGGAAAAATATTGTTCCATTTCCTGCATATGCATGAAAATTTTGAATACAATTGAATAAAAAATAACGCAGAAAAAAAATAAAAACTGAAAAAAAATTGGAAAATATTTTTTTTCTCAAATACGAAGAAAAATTTTGAAAAATAAAGTGTACCTTGCACAACTAGACCATAACACGTATCTGCAGAAAAAATTTCATAAAAATCCGTTGGGTAGTTTAGGAGATCTAGGTGGAACAAAAAATCTCGTACGAGCGAGCGAGCGAGCGAGCGAGCGGACGAGCGACATACATACGGACATATGTTGTAATAGTCATTTCGTGGTCCAGGGGGTCTGTCCGGGATTTCTGTGCAAAAATTTTTGAAATCGGAAGATGCTACAGACATCGTACCGAACACTATAGCTCTTCGACAGGAGGTCGATGAGCTAAAAATGGTATCATAACGGAATTTAGAAAGAAATGAATACGAAAAACAATGAAGAGAGTGAAAAAAGAATCCGATAAAACAGCAAAAAATATTGAGAATCTAGAATATGAAATGAAATGGATAAAAAAAGGATAAAAATGATAACACAAAGAAGATAGACTTGAAATGAAAGACAAATTAGTGAAGAAAAACTAAAATTTGCGTAGGCATTAACAAGAGCGGGGAGTCCGCTTATAGTGAACCCCCACCCCGCATATAGTGGAGACTCGCCTATAGCGAACTTATCACTCAGTCCCACGTAAATATACACAACGTGCTAAATACTTTCGATACAACGTACACCCGCCTATAGTGAACCACACTCCTGGTCGAGTTCACTATAGGCAGAGTCCACTGTACACATGGCTGTTCTGAAGCGACCAATGGGAATAATGATTATGAGACGACAAGAATTACAGGTAAAAAAAATAGGAAAAAGATACCTGTACAGTTCGATGTATCGAAGTTTCTCCAAACAAGATTACTCCAATAATATTTCAAAACTCCCCTGCGAGCCTCAATTGCTCAAATTGGAGCAAAAATATTGCACTGAGAAAAATATAAAAACGCAAAAAAAGTACACAGAAAAAATGCAAAATTAAAAAATTATATTAAGTAAAATAAAGTGAATTACTCGAGCGTCTTCCAGTGGTCGTAAAAGGGTTAAAAATTAATTTACCCGGAATAAAAAAACCCGGTTAGACCACCGCCCTCCTCCACCCCTTAACCCCCGCCCCATGAATACTTTTCCATTTTTGACAAACAACTTTTTTAATAAACCATACTTACCAGCGACATTTTATGCTTTAATTTTCAACAAATAAGAATTGTTGCTAAAACAAAATGGCCGTCTCTTCCCCGCGCCATAATGTAGTACACCCCCCCCCACCCCTCTATAAGGGTGGAAATGGGAAAAAATTCAATTAAATCTTACCTTTATTAGTTGCGGCCATCGAGAAGGCGACGAAAAGCAGAAGAATTTTCCAAGAAGCCATTTTGATGTGTGTTTTGATTATCCAGAAAACTAAAGAAAAAACCGTCACCAAAAAGCACTTTTCGAAAACACACAAATATTTTTTTCACAATTTTTTATTTTCGGTGAATTCCAGCTCCAAAAAACATGAGTCACATAATTTACACACGTACACACTCACCCGCACTGCACCCCCCCGCGCGCCGTACGCCCCTCGAGTTCACGCACGCCACTGGTACCACAATTTTTCACACTTTTTTTTGCCGTTTCGCGACAATTATTTAATATTTCTTCATGGCACGGCGATCGTAGTGTGCGTTGCACTGCTGTTGTTATTTTTGCCCCGAGAACAAAAACCGATCGGCACCGACGTTAACTGCGCGACTATTCAAGTTATTTCAATCATGTTACCTGCGCCCGACTTGACAATCGGCCAAGCGACAAATGACAAACGACGCTTAATTGTTTGAACAAAACACAATCTGACACACTGCACCACCGCACACTTGGGCTGCGTCTGCAAAACAATTGCAAAGCTGTACGCGATTACAGTTGTTTCTTATCCAGCGCCTACTCGGATCACCGCAACGCACACACACACACACACACACTTGAATATTGTTTTGAGAATTCCTGTATGTGTGAAAACAAATGTGCAACGTTGCCTACGTCACGGCCAGAGCTCAACTGATGCTGTTTCGTGTAGCAGGGGTTGCCAGCATTCAGGCGCTTGCGCACTGGCGACCGCGCAATCGATACCAGCGCCGCTTGCGGCCAATCTGCGAAAACAAGTGAGTGCATTCTTAAAGGACTCGTTGCATAGGATCCAAGCTGGCCTAGGAGAAACAGTTGCAAACAATATCGAAACGATAGACATGTCACAGTTCCAACAACGCTTGATTCGTTTTTGTTTTTTTCCCTTTCGTGGGATTGTGTTATTAGTTATTTATTGATATTCCATGGAAATGGGTGATGTCACCTGGATATTAGGTTAGTCACAATTGTTTGATAGATTACTACATGGAAGTGATGATTCACCTGACGAATAAATCATTACGCAACGTAAAATATAATAGAATCCATGGCAATGCGCGATTAACTATTAACAAAACACAGAAACGCAGCAACACGAAAACTTGTTTCTGGACGTAACGCACAGCTAACTTTGATAGTTAGATATACGCACTTCAATTGTTTTCAGTATTCGCACTTGTTTATTTGTTGTTGATATTTTGGAAAATGACATTTGACGATCAAGTACGTGCGTTTTTCGAAACAAAAGACGAAGGAATTGTTTCGTTGCAATACGTTTGTGTATTGTTGGTTGCAAATATGTAGAAACAGATGCCAAACGGTCCAGGCGACTTGATATGCTTAGAGGTTCTGTAAAATTAATGACATTAAGCGAAGGAATAAATGTATTTTGAGGGGCCGGGGGGGGGGGAGGTAATGTCCCCCCCCTGGGCCGGCCCTGTACTACTCGTCAATGTGTAAATTCTTGCCGTCTACGCTGTGGTCTGTTTATTTGCACTCACAGTAAAGTTAATATTTGTTTATCAAATTTAAATCTTGCGCAAATACAGCCGAACGCGATTTGCGGTATTGCCACTCGCCCCCCGCTCCCGCCGCCCCCTGCCCCGGCCCTGTGCGCTCACGAGTTTATCGACAGACTGCGTTAATCAACAGAAAAGCGCAGACATGATGTTCAAAGGGCTGTAACTAATGTCGCACGATACGGACCTGGATGAAATTTTAGCACGGCATTCGGGGAAGTTCAGGGCAGGACTGAGGAAAATTTCAGCCCTATTTGTTGCGTAGGACGCGAGATATTAGCCGTTGAAGATGGTTTACCGTGCATAACTTACCAGTTATTTGGAGTAAGAACGTTCACGGCTGTTTTTTAGTCCGTCCACTGGCGCTGCAGTCCGCCTATATCGATACTGGACACTCTATTAGAGGAAAAAAAAGTGCATAAAGAATTGACAGCAACAGTAGATATAGAAATATAATTGGAATGCACACATCATACATCATTAAGAGAAGTTATAATTTTATGTAAACGAAATATACAACGGGACACAATAGGTGATAAATGAGGACAGCAGAGAGACGGAGAACTGACGCACATTGCGAGAAAGATGGAGAGAATGCGAGAATGAAGGAAAAACCGCAGAAAACACGGAAAATTCACGTATCTTACTTTCATTAAATTGATTGTCTCTGCTCGTGAAAATATGTGACCCATTCTGAGCCCCATTACATAACACACCAACGGCTGACAGGCCAGGGGCGTACGCAGGGGGGTCTCCGAAATGTGTAGAAATGCATCGTACAATTGTAATAATGGATGGTGTTCATATGATGCAATTGTTCATCATTTTTAACTCAACAATGGAAATGGTGACTTTCGTTTTTATTTTTTTCTCCTCCATTTCCCATGGAATTTTATCCAAAAAATTCTCATATGGAGAGCGAACGATACAGAATTTTTGGGTATTTTTTATTTTGGAAAAATTTTCCAAAGATATAGCGAATAGAAATATTTTATTGAATTCTAACGTTACTTTTTTATTTGCACTTTTGCACTAAAACGGTTTGTTCAAAAGTAATCGTGATTTTTCGAGATTTGCCTGTAAATTCCCCATGTTTCGGATTTTTCGCGACACCCGGTATGTGTGGGTGAGCCGTATATAAGGCTGGTGATATATGGCTGTTGAATAGATTATTGTACATTGAAATATATGACCTGTAGTACCCAAAGGTAACATTAGCAACTTGAACTATTCAGCCCTGTCCTACCGCCATATTAGAATCAGTATATAGGTCATACATACATACATTACATACATTATATACAGGGTGTCCCTAGAAATCAGTTATATACGTAATTAACATGTAAATCTAGAAAAATCCGTGATTACGGCCTGAACCATACATTCTAGAGCAAAAGTGTACAGAAAAAAGTTGTTCAGAATTAAAAACTGCATATGATGCCATATTCAGTGCTCAAATATGTTTCTGTATCGAGTAATACTGTATTTTAATGCTGGATCAGGAGGTCATGTAATAAAAACCGCTATGTTTTGATTATTTGTAGTTGTAATTAACATAGAAAAAAATCGTGCAATTTCTGTGGTACCATGACCTCCTGGTCGGTCATCAAAGTGCGATATTTCGAAATCGATCAACAATAATAATCGTTAGAATTAGTTGTGTTGGTATGTGAAATATACCATCACAAATTCAGTCCAAAACTAATACTCATTCGACTTAAATGGCGTCTTTGTTTTACAGTGATTGGTACTACAAGAGGGGTGCGAGGGGGTGGTGTATTATGTGTACGGTGGGGTGTGGGGGGGGGACGTTGTTCATCCCTTGTATGTATACAACTTGAAAGCTTGGAGCTTCAACGAATTAAATCAAAACTTGATGAATAATAATGCAAACGCCGTCAGCAAAACTTTAAATTAGTTTCAAGAAAAATCAAAATGAGTCACCACGATCATCCGCCAATCACCGCTCTGAGAACAGTGGCGCACGTCACTTGTTTACCCAGCGGTGCAGGGGCGTACGTTAAAGGCGGGGGCACCCAATCTCATCGCGATAAAATTCTCAAATACGAATATTGTTACGATTTTCGGGGGGGGGGGGGGATTGTGGAGTATTCCAGTGGGGATATAATGCCCGGGGCCGGGGAGAAGGGGGGGGGACTTATTTAAATATACAGCCGGATTAAGAGCTAAATTGTATAATTTACTATTGCCCATACATCAATCATACTTATGGCGAATTATTATTGAATTTGTCTAAATTATTTCCAGATTATTGTGTGTGCTAAATACATTTATATTAATTAGACTATCGATAAAATTAAACATATATGTATACAGGGTGTCTCGCCAAGGTTGTGGTACAGAGCAGCCGCCATTTTGGCTTTTAAATGTTAACTAATTAAGCGAAAATGTATGCTGAACTTTGTCATAGTATATTAAATACTTGTGGACAATGAAACGTTGTTTGTTATCCATAAGGAAAATAGCATAATTTTCGCGTTTTTCTCCATCGTGAATGATATTTTAAGGACAAACCACGGCCCACTAGATGCTCGCCTTGATTCTGCATAATATTTATAGTGCAATTTTTACTGTAAAAACAACATTGAACGTGATATCGGCTAGTTATATTATTAATATTGGATTCCCCAATGGAAGCACATTGTTCTGAGACACCCGGTATATTTGCTCTTCCAAAATGGCTATAAATCCGAATATACTTTCTCAGTACCCACATTTGCTCATAATTAATCGTCATACATTGATGAATATTCATACAATAAAATTGCACACAGCTGACGATTCCGCCTGACCGAAGATTTATATTTTCAAAGTTGGATTTTTTCGTAGTGCAGGATTTTACATTCATATTTCGAACATTTCCCGCCTTATTGGCGGAATTGAAGCTGATTTTGGCGCGAATTTACGAATATTTTCGGAATTTTTAGGTGTCTTACAGTGAAGCATTCGTGTGAGTCTCGACTTACGAAAAGATTTAGTTCGTAAGTCGGGAACGAAAGGCTGTGTGTGTGTATGTTCAGTGGACGATTTCACGCACCTTTAGCCATTAACTAAAGGCTCACTGTATACTGAAGTGTCTCATTATCAAGTTCCACAAAACATACGACATTTTCCTTTTGAAGTGTTTCTACCACACAACCCGCCCCTCCTGGTCAAACTGAAGCCAACCCTGTACTTTGTACGTACACTGTAAATTCTTTTTTGACGAATATGCTACAATAAATGTGCTATTTGCAGTTAACATAATATAAAACAACTGACAAAACAAAATAATTTAAAATAATATATATATATATATATATATATATATATATATATATATATATATATATATATTACATATTTAAACCTATAAAATATACATATACGAGTATATGTAAATTTATTATAATAAATATTTTCAAACTAAATATTATTTGAAATATATGTGTGTTGTTTAAATTATACCGAATAGTTTTCGTGCTTTTGCATAATGTTGTTTGTGAAAAATATCTTCGCAAATATCACATATAAATGTATTGACAGGCGGGCACCTGACATGCAGTGCCATCTGCTAGCAGCGGGCGGAACTAAAGGTTTACCGGGGACGCAAACCACACAGCCGCTCTGTATATCTGGTTGCATAACATGGAGGGGCAAATGTCATATATTTTTATATTGACAGTTATACGATATTTACCAGTTCATTAGACAATGTAAATACACACAACAGTTACTAATAAAGGCCTACATTGCTATTCTTTACACCTCGCCCGTGTAAATAACAATTAATATTAATTTATTCGCAATAAAAACACATTTGTCATTGATCGCGGATGTCCAAATTATTGGAATTTTATCATAATTTAGGAAATAATCAGCATATTCATCGTGCTCGGTGATGTAACATTTGAATAATACGTGTAAATACCTAACTAATTTATCAAAAATAAATCGGCATTTCCCAAACAGTTTCATCACATTGACTTTGCAAAGTCCATTCCTCAATACAATTCTGTGTAACTTCAATATCGCTTGAATACGGTCCTATTCAAATTCAGCCGGTTATAATTCCTGAATACACTCCTCGATGCGGGCCTGCACGTGTCTGCCCGGTGAAAATTACTCTATAATTTTTGGAACCCGCTATAATTTTGAACGAAATTTTCAATAACATATATATAAAAAATAATAATTTTGAAGGTCATCCAATGATTATTCTTCTAAGCACATGTCTGTGACCGCTTGGTATCTGGTTATAGTTGGTTATAGAACGTGCTAACCGCCGGTCAGACAACTACAAGTTCCATAATTCACGTATTAATTCATATCATAAAAAAGTAAATATTTGTAGCGTTTGGCATTTGTCGCTTTTAGTCACCGTTTTAATAGATCATAGTGTGCGCTGTGATATTGTTTGTTACGTGTTTTGTTTTCACTACACACTGACAGTTGTTGTATCGCGTTACCTTTGTGTGTGTGTGCGTGCGTGTCTATTGTTTTTCATACGAGTTGCAACTGTTTAACATACACACACACCTGAGGATCCAAGTAAGTGTACACTGTGTGAGTCTGTTGTTTTGTAACCATGTTTATTCCATTGTTGATGTTTAGTTTTTGTTTTTTTCTTCAGTCTAGACTTGTATGTCACTTGTTTCACGGCACGCTATGATTGTTTTATTATCAATTTACTACATACAATGTGTGTTTTATCTAAAAAACTGATAAGATTAATAATTGATAACAGTGAAGGAAGGAAAATACTAATTAGGTGCACACGCAGATATACCGGGTGTCCCAAGAAATCTACGACATAGGGAATTAACATATAAATACAGGAAAAATCATGATTACAGATTGAACAATGCATTTTAGAGCAAAAGTGTAAAAGAAAAAGTTGTTCAGAATTAAAAACCGCATGATAAGATGCCATATTCAGCGCTAAAATATGTTTCTGTAACGAGTAAATCAATTTTGAAATAGCGCATTTTAACAGACAGATTAGGTCATGAAACAAAAACGTTGTGTAATAATTATTTGCTGTTTTAATTAATAAAATATCCTCCAATTTTTGTTACGTGACCTCCTGATCTGTCATCAAAATGCGTTATTTCAATGTTGATTTACTCGATATACAAATATATCTGTGCACTGAACAATGACATCATATTATGCAGTTTTTAATTCTGTACAACTTTTTTATTTACTCGTTTGCTCTAAAACGTATTGGTCAGCCCGTAATCATGATTTTTGTACATTTAGATGTTAATTCTCTATGTCGATTTCAGCGGGACACCCGGTATATATGTATATATACCGGGTGGTGACCGCGACACCGGAACATAGGACTTTAACATGTAAAATCATATTTTTATAATTTCCTGCTATTTTAGAGAAGAAAGCTTCAAATAAATGTTGTAGAGCATAAAATTCTACATTAAAAGCAACAAACAGAATTAAGTTTGCATGTTTTATAACGGCATTGTTAACGTAATTTTCAACATTTTGGATTGAATTTCTGCGCCGTTATGAAGCATGCAAAATTAATTCTGTTGATTGCTTTTAATGTAGAATTTTATGCTCTACAATATTTATTTAGAAACTATAAGAGATATGAAGCTGGTTGAATGAGATAAAAGTTGCGCATTTATAAGTTAGTGTAAGTGATTATTTCATAGTTTGAAAATTTTACATGGCTTACTAGATGTGAGCAAATTTTTGTCGAGTCATTCACGAAGAGTGTAAAGAAATTAATGCGATGTTGGGAGGTCATTTTTGAGTAAAAGATGTCATATGAACATAGGTCCTATCTCATTTAACTATAAGAAATTAAGGTTTTATAAGTGTCTAAGTAAATTCAATTTCTTTTCGTACAAGTATCAGCCACTCTCTGTTTAGCGTCAATGTCCGGCGCATCCTGCCTTACTCAACGTCCTCTGGCCTAGTAAACATGACAGCATCATGCCCCCCCCCCCCCGTGATGTTGATAAATAGAAACAACACTTCCGTAAACTTAGTACGAGTGTGTGCTGTATAAGAAAGTAAATCTCGCGTCATAGAACTCATCATCATGTGTATGTTAGGATACATACATACATGTGTGTATATATATATATATATATATATATATATATATATATATATATATATATATATATATATATATATATATATATATATACATATATATATATATATATATATATATATATATATATATCCTGACATACACATGATATATATATATATATATATATATATATATATATATATATATATATATATATATACAGGGTGTCCTATTTAAACGGGCCACTACAGGGATCTCAGAAACTATAAGAGATACAAGGTCGGTTAAATTAGACAAAAGTTGCACATTTATGGGCCGATGTTATTGGCGATTTCATATTTTGAAAATATTGCATGGCTCACTAGATAATGACAAAATTGTGATTTTTTCGAATTTTAATTTTCCATTATAACTCGGAAGGTATTGAAAATATTGAAACATGTTTCAAATAAATATTTTAACATAGAGAATAGGCTTTTTGAAGAATATAATGAAATTGTTTTTACTTTTTTATTTAGGAGATACAGCATGCAAGTTCAATTTTTTAAATAGGAACCATATTTAATTTTAGTTTAGTTAAATAGAGTTTTTTTTCCTCTTTACAATGATGTATTTGTTTATATAAATATCTTTTTTAGTTTCGAAGAAAAACTAAAAAGTATGATAAAAAGAATGATTTTCGTAGTATGCCATGAAAATTTGACATAAAACAATTGCATCTAAACATGTATAGTACATGCAAAACAAATGAAATTCAAAAACATTTGATAAACGAAACAAAATGCGTTGTGTAAACTAAAAACTATTACACAGATTTTCGTATGAAGCCATACCTACATAAATTATTTTTTGTCTATAATCTTTTGTTTACCAAATATTATTGAATTTCAATTGTTTTCCACGTACATAACACATTTAGATGCAATTGTTTTATACCAAATTTTCATGGCACACTACAAAGATCATTCTATTTGCCATACTTTTTAATTTTTCTTAAAAACTAAAAAAGATATTTATATAAACGAATACACTATTGTAAACAGAAAAAATAGCGCTTTCTAGTTAGAGAAAAATTAACTATGATTTAAATTTAAAAAATTCAACTTGCATGCTGTATCTCCAGAGATATCTATTAAAAAAAAATTCATCGAATTCATCGAAAAGCTTCTTACGTATGCTAAAATGTTTATTTGAAACTTTTTTCAATATTTTTTATACTTTGTGAGTTATAACGGAAAATTAAATTCCGATAAAATCACATTTTTGTCATTATCTAGTGAGCCATGCCATATTTTGGAAAAACTAAATCGCCATTAACATCGACCCATAAATGTGCAACTTTTGTCTAATTTAACCGACCTTGTATCTCTTATAGTTTCCGAGATCCCTGTAGTGGCCCGTTTAATTAGGACACCCTGTATATACATATATATATATATATATATATATATATATATATATATATATATATATATATATATATATATACATATATATATGTATGTATTAGAGGATGTATGTATGTACAATTGACCTGTTATCACTCACCTATTATGCATGCATACATTGTGCATCCTGATGACAATTTAACACTTAAGACGCTTCTCTCTCTCTTCGTCTCTCCTCGAATTATGTTATTAAAGCACAATGACATGAGTTCTTGAGTATAGTTAAACCATAGTAACTCCATACGTACATATGTACATCCATATGTGTACATTGCAATTGTCATGATATTTGCATATGACCGTGCATGTACCTACTGCATGCCTGTATACAGGGTGTCTCACCAACCTGTGTTACAACCCCTTTATCCAACGTTAACTCTCCCGATATTTGCTGATATCACCGTCCCTCGGCATATTTAAAACGACCGTTATTGCATAAACTCTTGTGCAGAATCATAAACTGTATCCAATAAGCACCCAGTATTTCTCTTAAAGCTTATTTAATCGAAGGAAAAATGTCTACTGAAATTCTGACATTTTGTGACTTGTATGGATATTGCAAAATAATGACACTTTGGTTTATAATATGTGATACATTTTAATGAAATCTTCAAGGTGTGTGTGTGTGTGTGTGTGTGTGTGTTGATAATTATCATATGAGCAACATGCACTTGGAACAAGTACACCCATGTATGTCAAGGATTTACCTGTAATTAATTGACTCTTCTTAAAGTTTTCGTATTAAGAGCTCGCAAGGATTGAGATTTATTTATATGTCTACCGAGGCAGCCACAGACACAACATACATTTACACTCGGTTCCACGATAACATTCTTGACGTTTTTAACCTGTAATAATTAGTTTATTGCACGCTAGGTACAGGTATTAAGATTCATTCCTGATGCCAGTATTTGACAGCACTAGAATATTGCATTTCCTAGACTTT
Organism: Carabus problematicus; assembly: GCA_963422195.1. Classification (NCBI taxonomy): domain Eukaryota; kingdom Metazoa; phylum Arthropoda; class Insecta; order Coleoptera; family Carabidae; genus Carabus; species Carabus problematicus. The sequence continues at coordinate 344,315 of OY728577.1, forward strand.
GTATTGTTATAAACTGCTTATTACACTGCAGAAAGTCAAGATTATGATCGCGGAACAGACTATGCACAGCAAGATTACATTTTAATAAGTTAATACATGAAAAACAGACAGACAGTTTTTACGTCAACTGTATGATGCATACATAATTTTTATCAACAAAGTATTTCAGTTTATTTTTACATTTTCCAAGATAACGAAACTCGGTATATAAATGCACTAGTAGGCTGTGTATATATGTCAGTACTCGCTGCATTTGTTTATAGTCACGTGTAAGTGAGTGAGTATTTGGAAAATATTAAATACTAATTACATTTTCGAAACTTTGTGTTTCAGAACAGTACACCACTGGTTGGCAACCGCTGCACTGGATTGTAGATGTGCACGTGTTCTTAATCAGCAGCCACACAGCCGCCTGTATTCCAACGCAACATGTACACAAAACTGTTGCTCACTTGTTTACTCTGTCTACACTCGACTGCTGCTCGTGAAGGTACGTGTGAATATTGCCTGTAACTAGTGTTGGGCGTTACAGACCTGGATGAAAATTTAACACAGTACTGTCCAAGGTATTGGCCAGGACTGTGGAAATTTTCAGCCCTTTTCGTTGACCAGTACGGGAGATATTAATTGTTTATTGTATACGGGACTACACGCATTGCCTATCTCTGTGACCCATGTAATATTATCGCTAAAATGTGGGGACAGGGGCGTTCTTGTGGGGTTTTCCGTGCTCTTGCCAAAAATGAAATCAGATTTAAGTTAGCTCGTACCGTTCGCGAGATATGTAGCTTTAACCACCTGCAGGACATCTTCTGGACTTCAAACTCCACCGTGCAGACCGTCGAAAATTCTTGCTAATACACTTTTGGCGCCCTAGATTGGCGATACTGGAAGCGGCTCGCTGAAGATGACATCCACGAGGCCCTCGAGTACAAGCCGAACACCAATGTGGCGAAGAATGTCATCATATTCATCGGTGATGGCATGGACTTGAAGACGCTCACCGCGTCCCGCATTTATAAACACGGCGAGGGTAAATTCTTCGCGTTCGAGAAGTTCAACGACATTGGCCTGTTGAAGGTGAGGATGGAGGAGCCCTGAAGATGATGGCATTCGATGTATAATTTGAACTTCTTGCTGTTGTAGACGTACTCTGCTAACAAATTAGTCCCAGACTCCAGCAGTACAGCAACAGCTCTCTTCACCGGACTCAAAATTAACCAAAAAATGACCGGCGTTGACCCCCAGGTCAGCCTGAACGATTGCGAGGGCTCGCTGAAGGACGAGATGCGGGTGGATTCCATAGCTGATTGGGCCCAAGAAGCCGGCAAGAGTACAGGTACACAAGTAGCTTAAGACAATGAATATCTTGATTTAGAAAATGAGTATCACAATAGCACAGATATATGTGTGTGTGTACGTGTTTGTAGGGTTTGTCACTACAACGAGGGTGACACATGCGACCCCTAGCGGCCTGTACACACACACAGCGAACCGGAACTGGGAATGTGAAGCGAAGATGCCAGCCAACGCCACCAGGTGCAAGGACATCGCGAAACAGCTCGTCGAAGATGTGCCGGGGAAGAATTTCAATGCAAGTATCTCGTGGTCACTTCATCGGGCCTTCCTCATAGCTTCATCTAGCTTCATCATGTATCTTCATGCAGTCCTCCAACTCCATCATATAGTCGTCTGTCACAGAATCTTCCTAACTAGCTGTAGATTAACCTGTTGGCCTATTTGCTCCAGGTGATATTCGGCGGAGGTCGCCAGTGTCTGGTGTCCGATGTGAAGGGCACCGTAAAGGACCCCGTGGACAAGTGGGCGTGTGCCAGTAAAGATGGCCGCAACCTCATCCACGACTGGGAACGAGACAAGGAGCATCGCGGCACGACACATGCCTTTGTCGAGAATCGGAAACAGTTACAGACGCTCGACGTACACTCAAATCAGTACATCCTAGGTGCGTAGCGACGGTGACCCTTTAACAGCCCTCTAGTTAACCTCTAAATCACACTCCTTGAATACCAATACTGACGCACTGCCTACGGTGATGTTTTTCCACGTATTTAACCGACCAAATGATGAAATATTCAGATAACAAACGACAGTGTACATGGCCGGTACATGCTGCCATCTATTGGTCACGTGTTTAACCAGACAGCAGAGATGCAAACCCGCCATTGCGTAGTGCAGTGCGGGCTGCCAACACACAGGGGGAAACACTTGTACACCAGGAAATAATGCCAGTTCTTGTGTGCAGGTATTTTCGCCAACAGTCACATGTACATGCGTGACGATAACGGCACATTGAATGTGGTGCATCCGCGTGGTGCGGGGCCGGAGGAGCAGCCCTCGCTGCAGGAGATGACCGAGGTGGCCATCCGGGCCCTGCAGCGGAACAAGAATGGCTACCTACTCATGGTAAGTGCATGCGTTATGCTACATTCTCGGAGAACTTGGACTCTGAACCTCAATAATTATATTTTACTGCGACTGCAGGTCGAAGGAGGCCTCATTGATTACGCCCACCATAGGGGCCATGCGAGATCCGCCCTCGAGGAGACTGTAGAGTTCAGTAAAGCAGTGGAGAGTGCCCTGCAAGTGACACAGGACGCTGCAGACGATACACTGATCATAGTGACCAGTGATCATTCACATACTGTTGTGTTCGCTGGTTATGCGGACCGAGATCAAGGAGTGCTGGGTAAGGGATCCGCCCTGGGTCAGGTCACTTGTTGACAGCTCACACAGCCTGTATATTATAGAAGGAGCATCATCTGTCAGTATTACTATCTTACATTAATCACAATATCTCCCGAACTAGCCAAGAGATATTGTTGAAACTTTGCAGAATGGTCCAGGCCGCTGCCGGACACCACTTGTATACAAAATTAACACCGTCCCCCCTTCCCCTCCCCGTGGGGGGAAGTGATAATTATAAAATCAAACTTAAAGCAGTTGATATACAGTGCAGTTTTGGTTGTGGACTGAATTTCTGGGTGCTCTAGGCATCGCCCAGGCTTCTAAATGGGGTGCCAAGACCCCATACACCAGCCTCCTGTATGGAACTGGCGGCCCCAACAATTTCCAGTTCGAAGTGATCGATGGGAAGGCGACTAGAGTCGATCCCAGTACCGTGGACACCACATCCTACGAGTACAGTCAACAGACAGGCCTGGTTACCGACGAGACCACGCATGGAGGCGCTGATGTAGCCGTGTATGCCAAAGGTACAGTGAACCCTCGATTTAACGAACCTCGATTCACATTTTCATCCATAAAATCAATGGTTCTTGTAACATTCACCTTTATATTTCAGGTCCCATGGCACATTTGTTCAACAGCGTGCATGAACAGACTTATGTCGCCTACGTTGTAGCGTATGCAGCCCGCATCGGGCCTTATAAGGAGAAAAATATGTCAAACTACGGCGGCCTAAATACGATTTCACCTCAGTACACCTACATCACTGTATTCGCAGCCGTATTAACCACCATATTAACGACTATATTGCTCTTTTAACATTGAGTTATTGTAATTTGTAGACGAATTTTACCTAAATAAATATTATTTTAAAATAAATAGTACATTTTTCACTACTTGTGTGGAAAAATTAAACTTCATATTGAAATGAACAGACAACAAACAAAATAAAGCAAAATAAAGCGTCATACATGACGATCATTTACAATATTGAGTTTATTTGCAAAATGAAAAGAGATACGAAAAATAGTTTCAAATAAAAGTTGTACCGAATCATATTCGGAAGAAAAAATGCCTCATACATTTTCATTGTCACTGTGTTCAGTTGATATTTGAACATGTGTGATATTGTATGTTAATGAATATAATTTTAGATAAACTATCGTCGCTAGTTCTTATTTAAAATAAAATTAAAATTCGCGCTGAAAAACTCACAACAAGAAGTGAAGATTGTGGCGTGATCTAGCGGAAGTTCTACAAACTGAATATTGCATCTGACGTGTAGTGAAACCATGTCGGTAAAGAAGGCAAGCGTTGGTAAGTGTTATCAATGAAATTGACAGCTCTGTTTTGACAATTACATTAACGTGTTCAATTATGTGAATCGTTTATGTGTTTTAATTGAGCTTGACAATTCGAAATAATTTCGTTAAATAATAGTGCATCATTGGCAGTAAACGTAAAGAACAGTTATTACTGTAATTCATATTTAAAGTATATACACTGTAACATTAATTGTATAATAAATTGTATCGTTTGCCTGTGACTGTTGCGAAAATCAAAACACTTTTATTTACTTATAATAATACACATGTGACATATTATGTAAAGTATATACTGAATACAATTCTGGACATTCATATTAGACAACTGGTTAAATGTACACCGAGATGGACATAATTGATAGGCGTGTATTATACATATTATTATTTATTACAAGTTCACAAACATGAATGAACACACAAAAATATTAGGCGAATTATTAACTAATGCTGGTGCTCCAGGATGTGACTGTCCGACCGCCCCGTCAACGATAGCAGCAGGGCACTGGCACAGGGGGGGGGGGGAACACACACATACACCTCCATCGAGAATTACTGTAATTTATTGTTTCATTAGCGACCTAGTGTTTGGGATTTTAAAGGTGTATTTAAGTCAATATTCATTTGTGATATATGTATATAGACTTGGACATACATACGTGGATGAGCTGCAGGCGAGGGTGTCCGTAGCCAGTCTAGTCATCAAAAAATTCAGTCCAGAGTCGAGTGTATGAATAAATAATTAGAGCATTTGAAATAATGATATCGATAATCTGAAAGGGTTAACGGATTAACAAACAAATATTATTGATTATTTCCGTCAACAGCAGCAGCGGCTTACCGTCAACAGCAGGACATTGTCAATGTCCGTGAACTGAAAATCTACCAGTGCTGGAGCAGAGTACGCATTGTACATGATGTACTGCTGCACCTGCAACATTAACACCAGCTTTAGAGTATATTAGAGGAGGCACATTGTGCTCTGTGCTGTACCTGACGTAGCATTTCTCTGTCTGTTTCAAAGGCCACTAGATGTCTGAGTCTTGCATTCAGAACTCGACGCTATAAACAAATATCATTGGTGAATGAACACACAGTACACTGTGACGCGTTACGCCAATATCTTACTTCGGATTTGTTCGCCTGGCAAATGTAAATCAATGCGATAGTTCTGGTCATATGGATAAATACAGTGTGTATTAACATTTTATTAAACTTTGTTTCTGCAAGTATACACAGTAGGACGAATAACATATCTATAATCGGGAGCGTTGTTAAACCAACAATCACATATCTGCATGTGTCCGAGAACAACTGCACCACTTCTGTGAGTTGCTCGTGCACATGCCGTGCAAGCGTTATGCGTCTCAGCATGTAGCTGTCCCGTGGATTCCTCCCTCCAACAATCTGGATACTGCTATTTGTTACGGTTCCTAAAAAGTTTAAATGAAAACTAGAAACTTCAGAAGACTGAGTATGTCTGTATATCGGTGTGATGTACCATTTTCTTGAAGTAATTTGTTGAGACCCACAAATCTCTCGTGGATTATCAACATGAATAATATTGTCCACAAATACAACAAATGAATCGAAAACAATAGCACAATTACGGGAATATTGAGAATAATATGTTCATGCACATATGCTACTAATTCATAATAATTAACAGTGATGAGTGTGAGCACCGTGACTTTCAGAGTGATTGACCAGTGCTTCACTCTGATATTCGCCTCCTCTAATTGTCTGTCTATGTTGTTTATTATTTGGAGCACTATCTCCAACTGAAATGATTATTAAATACATGTAGCAAGTGATGAGCTCTCTGATTATATATGGACCATACTACATCATTATGCAGACTGACCCAAGTTTGAATGCTTAACATTGGGATCTCCGAAACTATAAGAAGATAACTAACGACATTCACTAATTGCTAAACAAAACAAACTTCGTCCTGTCACCCTCAAAACTATTACACAGATATTCATATGAAGCCATTACCTACACAAATTCTTTCTGATTTGTTAATCTTATAGAATAGATTGTATATGCTATTTTCAACTTATTCTTAATTATATTGTAAACATTCAAACTTGGGTCACCTGTATGCTCATAATCGTCGCCTTGTTCAGCCGGGAATCAATGATTCTACAATTAAACCTCGGCTGAGTAACCCGGAGGTCGTAAGTTACTTATACTTACACGTTTGCAGTAGACATGGGTCATCATGCAACCAATACCAACAGTGGACATAGTTAGAATAAATTTCAATAATAGTATTATTAAACTTATATTCGTCAATAACGATCTTGGGGGGTCATGGACAGTGAAGAGATCCACTATCATACATATCAGGAAAAACGGTGAGAAAACCAGTGATACTAATGTAAATACTAGCAGACTGAATCTGCTATTCCGTAGTGTGTAGACACCGTCCTCATGACAGATCCTAGTTGCTCCCATACCGAATAATCCCATGAGCACTAGTAACAGCCTGGCACAGTCGTACACGTTGTTAAATGTTAAACTATTTTTACAAGCGGTTTTCACCCGTTGCACTGCATCACTAAACCGGGACATTTTCTCTGCTGCACTTGGTATAAGTTAAACTCTGTAGAAATCTGTCGACAGTTCGGTATAGACTGACCTGGAGCTCGTATATACAACATTTATATACGTACTAAGGGGGGTGGGGCGGGGGAGCACTCTAAATTCCAACGTGGCTCTTAGTATCGACATTACATTACTTCACCAATGATATTGTTATAAATAATTTATATAATATAAATATACAGAAGTGGCTGTGTCTTGTTTGTAATGTGCACGTAACCTAGACGACGGGAATGACAAGTGCATGTACCTGGTGACCGTTGCCTGTAGCAACAGACAATCAAACAATAATAACACTAGCTAGTATCGATCAAACAATATATTTGTACATTGCCGCGTACCTAACCTGACATATTGCGAAACTATTGTATTTTCATTTACGTGTGTACATACAATTATACATTTACGTAGCCCGAGTGCGCATATTGCGTAATCAAACACATTACTTTACATTATCATAATGTAAAAGAGGCTTCGACGAGGCTCCTACATTTAAAGGCAATTAAAAATAAAAATAATTCAGAAAATTCTACGTTTGGTAATCATGTTTTGGTAAATAATCATACAGTTAATTTTTTAGATTGTATAAAAATTTTACATATTGAAGAAAAAGGGCAAAAATTAAATTATTTAGAAGCAATTGAAATATACAAACATAAATCTCAAAATTTCAATTTGATAAATGAACAAACTGATTTAAATTATTCAATTCTTTTTAAATGTTTAAATTAAATTTAGTTGCCTTTGGTTTTCGTTTAAATAATAATAAGAAAAATTTTTATTTGTTTTTGTTTTTGTTTCTGGTTGTTATGTATTTTGAATTTGTAATTTTTGTTCCCGATGATGACATATTATGTCGAAACATGTAGAACATTTAAAAAATATAAAAGTAGTAAAACAATGTAATTTTTATTAATTTATTACTTATTTGTACATTGCCGCGTACCTAACCCTGACATATTTCCTAAATGTTGTCTTTTCAATAAAATTATGTATCATACATTTACGTAACCCGAATGAACATGCCATATTCAGTGCTTATATATGTTTTCTGTGACGAGTAAATCAATTTTGAAATATGTACGGCATTTTAATGACAGATCAGGAGGTCATGAAACAAAAATTGCACATTTTTTTTGTTACTTATCAACAATAAATAATCAAAACATAGCGTTTTTGTTGCATGACCTCCTGATCTGTCATCAAGAAGTATTATTGTAAGCTTTATTTCTGAACAACTCTCTTACTTCCACTAATCATTACATTAAATTAATCAAATTTACATGACTGTCAGTTTGCTGTTATTTTTGCCATTTGCTGAATTTAGAATTTATGCAACCCACAAATAAAATTATTTTACTTTATTTAATGTCGCGGGATCGCATTTTTCACATTAAAACGTACATTTTCAAGTTCAAATATCTCTCTAATGAAACTATCTAGAAGTTTGATTTTTTCTACGTCGTTAAATACAACTGAGAACATACTGTCTATTGATTTATATTTTCAATATTTTTTGTCTGTAGTAAGACAGAGATGTAATGCAATACAGACGAATCCGCTAAATTATTAATTAATTAATTAATTAATTTATTTATTTATTTAAGAAGAAAATCTTCTATATATGTATTAGAAAAAAAAGCAATATGTATATCTATAAGTTTCCATATAAAATTATTTGAACCATTTCTCTAACGTTAATTGATATGTTTTGATGGAATTTGTGTAAATAGTGTGCTGAACTATATTTTCCAATTCATGTAAGAAATTACAATTACTTTAACCTCAAAAAGGTAAAAAAAATACTCCTAAAATTTGCCTTTGTCACACTTCGCTCAACGTTATTTTGAAATTACTATATCTAATATCATTATATTACCAAAGGCATAAATATAAAAAACAAACTTTGTATGTTGTATAACCCGAATGATGATATTAAGCGAGTTCAAAGTGTCAAAAACAAAATATATTCATTATAATAAGCGGGAAATGGATATTAAGCAAGATGACATTAACAGAGTAAAAATGTATTACTTTAATAGTGTTTGGCAAGTGGATTTTAAGTTTCAGTGATAATAAGCGGGTCGTGATATTAACCGAGGAGATATTAAACGGGTTTGTCTGTATAACCATTTTATAAATTCCGTTTTACACAAATCTCTTTTCAGAATGATAATATTTAAATTTTGTTGATGCTCAAATATTTTTTTCTCGTTAACTAATCAAAATATTTCTTTTAAAAACTAGGAATGGATACAGACATCCATGCCTGCAGCTCATCGACGTATGTCCAATTCTGAATTTATCACAAATTATTTACCTAAATACACTTTTAAAATCGTAGGTGCCTAGGTCGAAGTAAAACAACAAATTTAAAACAAGTGTGAAAACATTTTCTTCTGTTAACAAAAGCAAAGCAGACTAAGCCGACTATAAATGCATTAATCTTCTTTTGTTCATTTTTAGCTCATCGACCTCCTGTCGAAGAGCTATAGTGTTCGGTACGATGTCTGTAGCATCTTCCGATTTCAAAAATTTTTGCACAGAAATCCCGGACAGACCCCCTGGACCACGAAATGACTATTACAGCATATGTCCGTATGTATGTCGCTCGTCCGCTCGCTCGCTCGTACGAGATTTTTTGTTCCACTCAGATCTCCTAAACTACCCAACGGATTTTTATGAAATTTTTTCTGCAGATACTTGTTATGGTCTAGTTGTGCAAGGTACATTTTATTTTTCAAAATTTTTCTTCGCACTTGAGAAAAAAAATATGTTGCAACTTTTTTTCAGTTTTTATTTTTTTTCTCCTTTATTTTTCACTCAATTGTATTCAAAATTTTCTTGCATATGCAGGAAATGGAACAATATTTTTCCATATTTTTTATTTTGAAAAATTATGTAAGACCATTGGAGAAAAAAATATTTTTTAATTAAAAATTGAACAAAAGAAGATCAATGCATTTATAGTCGGCTTAGTTTGCTTTGCTTTTGTCAAGAGAAGAAAATGTATTCACACTTGTTTTAAATTTGTTGTTTTATTTGCGACCTAGGCACCTACGATTTTAAAAGTGAATTTAGATAAATAATAATTTGTGATATATTCAGACTTGCACACACGTCGATGAGCTGCAGGCATGGGTGACTAACCCATTCTTTGAATACTAGTTTAATTCATAGTAGATTTATTTAAGTCAAAAATTGATATAAAAGGTTTATCCCCAAAGGGTTGGAATAATGACTTGAACTTCAGACGTAAAGAAGTTTATTCAAAGTTCATAACAAACTTATGCCGACGTTTCGACCTTATGGTATGAGGTCATTTTCAAGGCTTAAAGGAAGAAGCGAAGATACAATATTACCAAAAAAATTTTGATTTTTTTTTTAGTTTTGACTTGACAAGACAACTATGTTGTCTGTCTTGTTTTCTGCGTTTTTATTCTGACGACCATGGTCAGTTATTATTGTTATCATTATTATTAATTTTATATATTCACTCGTTTTTTCTATACTGTTCAATTGCATTGAACATGTTTTGTTCACAAATATTTTGTGTTTATACTTCCATGTAATATCCACGTGGTAATATTGTATCTTCGCTTCTTCCTTTAAGCCTTGAAAATGACCTCATACCATAAGGTCGAAACGTCGGCATAAGTTTGTTATGAACTTTGAATAAACTTCTTTACGTCTGAAGTTCAAGTCATTATTCCAACCCTTTGGGGATAAACCTTTTATAATACTAGTTTAATTAAAGAATATTTTTTTCTTCAATGGTCTTAGATAATTTTTCAAAATAAAAAATATGGAAAAATAATGTTTCATTTCCTGCATATGCAAGAAAATTTTGAATACAATTGAGTGGAAAATAAGGGAGAAAAAAAATAAAAACTGAAAAAATTTTGAAAATTATTTTTTTTCTCAAGTTCTAAAGAAAATTTTGAAAAACAAAAATCAGGTGCACAACTAGACCCTAATACGCATTTGTAAAAAAAAATTCATCGAGATCGGTTGGATAGTCTAGGAGGAGTTAGTGGAACAAAAACCGTACGAGCGAGTGAGTGAGCGAGCGAGCGAGCGAGCGGACGAACGACATACATACGGTCACATGTTGTAATAGTCATTTCGTGATCCAAAGGGTCTGTCCGGGATTTCTGCGCAAAAATTTTTAAAATCGGAGAATGCTACAGACATCGTACCGAACACTATAGCTCTTCGACAGGAGGTCGATGAGCTAAAAACCATTGCTCTAGTGCAGTGATGCACAACCTTTTATGTATGAAGGGCCGCATACAACATCAATTTTGAGTCGGGGGCCGCATATAACTCCGTTTTTGGGTCGAGGGCCGCAAAAGATATTTTTTTACCCTATTTTTGTCGTTTTTGGCTGAGATTTTTCTTTTTTTTTTTTAGCTTATTCTATTGTAAAAAATGCCCAAGCGGGCCGCAAAAATTTGAAAAAGGGCCGCAGGTTGTGCATCACTGCTCTAGTGAATCATAATCTACATATGATGCAATTGTTCTTATAATAATATTTGCACTCGTATTCAAGATTTGTGTAAAATACGAAATTGTCCTATGCTCGCTCCCCCCCCCCCCCACATGTTAAATTTAGTTTCAGAAAAAAGCACCACGTGGCATATCGACCTTTTACTTGTCAGAATTTAGGGAATGTACTTTTATGATTGGCAATTTAACGGATTATTCACCAATGATTCTAGCCTTTGGTATAGAATGTAATGTAGATTGCCGTTTGAATGTCGCGTTATAAGTTGGCTGATTCAAAATGTAGGATTTTTGAGAATTGAGGCTGTAGCATCACTACATACATCCGGTATATATTTATTTTTTAGAATTAACAAGGAGTGATTGAGAAAAATCCATGACCATTGCCTGACTATTTCATATGTGAAAATCAATTGGTGAATTTTAAGAATAAATTAAAAAATCCCACTAAATGTACATTGAAACAAAATCTTGCAGAATGAAACGCAATGAACTAGATACAGATTTCTTATTTTTCCAGTGGTTTAGTAAACAGAACCGCATCTATTATTCAGTGTACTTCGGCATACACGAATTATTATTATTATTATTATTATTATTGTCCTAGTTGTTACCCCTAGCTGGGGTGTTGTAAATCATAAGTACACGTAGCGAAGCAAGTTTTCTTGCGATCACGACGACATCTAACGTGCCAGAAACAAACTAAACTCCTCTTGAATAGTGAGCAGCAGCTCCATCGTTCTGGTGCCATACTGTGGCGATATCATCAACTACTGCACTAATAGCGCGGACTATTTGATTTTGCAGCATATCTACATAAATTCTCCTGTTTATCGGGTATCGTCGATAACGAGCGGACCAATTAAGTTATTGCCCAATATTCCAACCCATACACAAAGGTTTATATATATATATATATATATATATATATATATATATATATATATATATATATATATATATATATATATATACAGTAGATTCCGCTTAATCGGAACACATCGGGACCAGTGCATTTTGTCCCGATTAAGCGGCTGGCCCAATTATCCGAAGTTCCTCAAAAATTACAGGATTATTGTTTTTTAAAATGTATTTTATTTAATAAATTGCACAAAATAGAACAAGTCACAAAACTATACATTTGCATCCATATTAAAAATTTGTATACATACTACATAATAGAAAATTATATAAATTCTGAAACAAGAAATATGTATGTACATTGTACATATATGTAAGTATAATAAATTCTTAACGAAAAATTATGTTGTACAAACTTAAACTAAATTAAATTATATATTCTGGAAGAATTTGTCCAAAGTGGTTTGGCGAGATTGTAGTTGTACAAAATCAGAACAGATATTTATTGCTGACATAGGACTCCCGTCATTTTGTTGTCATTGTAGATTTTGGCACATTAACTATCTCAGCAAGCTGACGAAAGCTAGTGTTACTTGGCTGACTTTTAATTTCATTTGGGATAGCAATTTTATTTTTAAATGTCAAATCCTTTCTTGGCATCTTAATAAGGTTTATATCAGTGACGCACTTTATACTTTAGTTTACTTAGTTTAATTTTAATTACACTTTATACTTAATTTACACTTTTGTGACTGAATTCACGTTAACTTATGATGTCAAATAGGACCTCCACTCCAGCGCTAAATATTTACGTGTGAAACCCCGAGTTCACGGGAATTTATACACGATTACTGTCCTGATTAAACGGAATATTGTCCCGAAAAAGCGAAGTAAATTTCTGTCATTTCCTCGGTTTTGTTTCCGTTCTTTAAGATTTGTCCCTAATAAGCGGCTGTCCCGATTAACCGATGTCCCGATTAAGCGGAATCGACTGTATATATATATATATATATATATATATATATATATATATATATATATATATATATATATATATATATATATATATATATATACACACTTTTCTACAATATTATTGATTGTCTGTGGCGGGCAATGGTGGGAGTGGACAGGAAATGACGTCACGTTGCTTGTAGGATGTTGTCATCAATGGAGGGCGCCACGTGCCTACTTCATAATGGACGCCGCGAGATGGCACCACTAGCCGACACTATGAGACTTGTTCATTTGACCGTGTGTGTGTGTGTGAGATGCTGAACGTTGGAGTGAGGTGTGCAATTTTGAAAATTAAATCAACGACACGTTCATTGTTTATTATTTTACTTCATGTGTCACGTATCAATGAAAATTAATTTAATTCATCCTAGTGCCATCTGTGGTAAGGATTGTGAACTGTGCTGGTGATATGTATTTCTAATTTGACTTGTGTAATATCGTATTGTGTATTTCAACGTGGTTTAAGCTTCGCTACCAATTGCCTCGACTTACGAAATTACGGACTGAAGTTTTAAACTTTCAAATTCAAGAACCAATGAATGTATTTATTTTGAAACGCGCGCTCGTTTAACTTTTTCGAACTTTGAACTTTTTTTGTTGTAAACAGCTACCGTTTAAATATTAGTTTTTTTTAATATACAATTCATTTCACTGCGAAAATTAGGTAAACCTTCGTTTTTCAAATGAAACACCGTGTATTTTTTTACTTTTTTCAATTCTAAGATTAATTCTAAGTATTTATTTTTTTTATGAAATGCATCATTTCTGAGTGAACATTATAAATATTATTATTATTATTATGTCAACCACTGTCTAGCCAAGTAGTAGTAGTGATTTTCTAACTTCAGTTCAACAGCGATTACAATATCGTCATTTGGTCCGATATTGCATATAGAGCGCCTTACAAGATGGCCACCGTAATAGCAAATTTAATCGTTACAATATCTTTAAGCACCTCGCAAGTTAGCTGTTTTTAAAATTATTTAAAACATGTTCGAAAAAAACCCGAGTTTGCAATTCTTTAAGTGCCTGTACACTAACACTTTGCACAAATCTGTGGGAAATGAAATCAGATTCGTTTCACCGTTTACGAACTCGCACGTTGGTTTTTCACGTATCAATACAAACGTATTTTATTTCATCTGTCACATATCAATAAAAATTAATTTACTTCATCGTAGTGACATCTGTGGTACACGTTGTGAACTATGCTCGTACATAATATTTCTAATTCTAGTTTGCCTCGACTTACGAAAATACAGACTGAAGTTGTAAATTTTCAAATTCAAGAACCAATGCATGTATTTATTTTGAAATGAGCGCTTCTTTATCTCTGTCGCACTTGACTATTGTATTTAAATTATATATTTATATAATAGAGTTAAACTTTGTCCTAAAACCTCAGCAAGAACTGAAGATTGTGGCGGGATCTAGCAGCAGTTTTCTAAACTAAATGTTGCATCTGACGTTTGCAGGAACCATGTGTCGGTAAAGCAGGCATGTGTTGGTAATTCTAATGCATAAATAAACAACTCTGGTTTTGATAGTTACTTTAGTATTTTCAAAATGTTTATCGCTAATATGTTTCCATTGAGCTTGAAAATTCGAAATTTCTTTATTAATAATACATGAATATAAACATTCCAGGTTAAAATCACTTCAAGATGATTTCGAACAAGGTGATATTACACTGAAAGGTTACTGTAAACAGAGATTTGCTCGATTAGAATCGTATTTGGACCAATACTGTTATGTTTGGTGTGGACTGGCAACTACACGTGAACTACTGGCCCCACAGTTATACAAATAGTGATTACCTACCTGCAGTAATTATAAATATACATTGTAACAATCATTCTATAATAAATTGTTTCGTTTATATGTGAGTGTTGTGAAAATCAAAACACTTTTATTTATTTACTTATAATAATACACATGTGACACATTATGTAAAGTATATACTGAATACAACTCTGCAGATTCATATTACACAACTGGTGAAATGTACACCGAGATGGACATAATTCATAAGAGTATATTATACATATTATTATTTATTACAAGTTCATAAACATGAATGAACACATAAAAATATTAGGTGAATTATTAACTAATGCTGGTGCTCCAGGATGTGACTGTCCGCCCGCCCCATCAACGATAGCAGCAGGGCACTGGCACAGGGGGGGGGGGGGAACACACACACACACACACACACACACACACACCTCCATCGAGAATTACTGTAATTTATTGTGTCATTAACGACCTATAATTCATCTATAAATTCAGTCCAGTGTCGCGTGTATGAATAAATAATTAGAGCATTTGAAACTATTATATCGATAATCTGAAATAGTTAACGAATTAGCAAACAAATATTATTGATTATTTCTCTCAACAGCAGCAGCAGCAGCAGCTTACCGTCAACAACAGGGCATTGTCAATATCCGTGAATTGAAAATCAATAAGTCCTGGAGCAGAGTACGCATTGTACATGATGTACTGCTGCACCTGCAACATTAACATCAGCTGTAGAGTATATTTGAGGAGGCACATTGTGCTCTGTGCTGTACCTGACGTAGGATTTCTCTGTCTGTTTCAAAGGCCACTAGGTGTCTGAGCCTTGCAGTCAGAACTCGACGCTATAAACAAATATCATTAGTGAATGAACACACAGTACACTGTGACGTGTTATGCCAATATCTTACTTCGGATTTGTTCGCCTGGCAAATGTAAATCAATACGATAGTTCTGGTCATATGGACAAATACTGAGTGTACATACATTTTATTAAACTTTGTTTCTGCAAGTATACACAGTAGGACGAATAACGTATCTATAATCGTGAGCGTTGTGAAACCAACAATCACGTATCTGCATGTGCCCGAGAACAACTGCACAACTTCTGTGAGTTGCTCGTGCACATGCCGGGCAAGCGTTATGCGTCTCAGCATGTAGCTGTCCCGTGGATTCCTCCCTCCAACAATCTGTATACTGCTATATGTTACGGTTGCTAAAAAGTTTAAATGAAAACTAGAAACTTCAGAAGACAGAGTATGTCTGTATATCGGTGTGATGTACCATTGTCTTGAAGTAATTTGTTGAGACCCACAAATCTCTCGTGGATTATCAACATGAATAATATTGTCCACATGTACAACAAATGAATCGAAAACTGTAGCACAATTGCGATAATTTTTAAAAAATTATCACTATACAGATACATTACTAATTCATAATAATTAACAGTGAGGAGTGCGAGCACCGTGACTTTCAGAGTGATTGGCCAGTGCTTCACTCTGATATTCGCCTCCTCTAATTGTCTGTCAATGTTGTTTATTATTTGGAATATTGTCCCTAACTGAAATGATCATTAAATACATGTAGCAAGTGCTGAGTTCTCTGATTATTACATATGGACCACACTACACTATACAGGTTGACCCAAATCACCATCGGGATACACGAATTGTTTTTGATTTATTAATCTTATAGATTCTATATTATGTTATCAACTTATTCTTAATTATATTCAAACATTGGGTCACCCTGTATGCTCATGATCGTCGGCATGCTCAGCCGAGGTTCAATTCGGGAATTATTGATTGTAGAATTAAATCTCGGCTGAGTAACTCGGAGGTCGTAAGTTACTTATACTTACACGTTCGCAGTAGACATGTGTCCTCATACAACCAATACCAACAGTTGACGCAGATAGAAATAATTTAAAAAAAAGAATTATGAAACCTATATTCTCTATTAACGATCTTGGAGGGTCCGCGGCAGTGAAGAGAACCACTATCAAATTCACCACGAAACCTGGTGAGCAAACCAGTGATACAAATATCAATACTAGGAGACTGAATCCGCTGTTCCGTAGTGTGTAGACACCGTCCTCATGACAGATCCTAGTTGCTCCGACACCGACTAATCCCATAACTAATAGCAGCGGCCTGGCACAATCGTACACGTTGTCAAATTTTAAACTATTTTTACAGGCTGTTTTCACCCGTTGCACTGCATCACTAAACCGGGACATTTTCTCTGCTGCACTTGGTATAAGTTACACTCTGTAGAAATCTGTCGACAGTTCGGTATAGACTGACCTGGAGGTCGTATATACAACATTTATATTATACGTACTAAGGGGGTGGGCCGGGGGGGGGGGAGCACTCTAAATTCCAACGTGGCTCTTAGTACCGACATTACATTACTTCACCAATGATATTGTTATAAATAATTTATATCATATATAAATATACAGAAGTGTCTGTGTCTTGTTTGTAATGTGTATGTAACCCAGGCGACGGGAATGACAAGTGCATGTACCTGGTGACCGTTGCCCATAGTAACAGACAATCAAACAATAATGACACTAGTTAGCTAGTATCGATCAAATGAGTGCGTCTCACCTGTTCCCATTCTCATTTGTTCCCCGTCTCAGTTGTTCCCATTCTCATTTGTTCCCATTCTCATTTGATCCCATGCACCTCCCACCACTTTTCTATGTCACGATTGTCTCACTTGTTCCCATGCAAAGTGTCTCACTTGTTCCCAGTCTCACTTGTTCCCATGCTGAAAAATATAAAATCTCACTTGTTCCCATTCTCATTTGTTCCCAGTCTCATTTGTTCCCATGCACCTCCCACCACATTGTCACTGTTGTCTCATTTGTCCCCATCGTAGTGCAGTTATCCCGTTATTCATAAGTGTTTATTCGATTGCCTGATAACAAGGTGATCAGAAAGACGAAATTAAATAAAATTAAAAGTAATGTCCAAAATATATTAATATATTTCGATAAAAGTATTTAATACACATTCTAAAGAGGTTCATATACCTATCTGACCGTTTAAAATAATTTAATTTGTACCAAATTCCTTAAAATAGCAATAACAAAAAACGTCTTATATACTTAACTCTCATTGTGTTTACTAATATGTATAATACAATAATTGTATTTCTAGTGAAGTTTTCAGTATTTACATTATGTTCTGTAACGTTTAACTATCATTGAAAATTATTTTTAAAATTTATGTTAAATCTTAAAAAAGTGGGCATTGCTGCACAATATTTATGAATACATATCTGTTAAGGTTTAGATACAAAAAAATAAAATCTGAGAGACCGCGCACTGCATTTCATAAAAAAAATGTCATCTAGCAGTCTGATTTTCTAAGAAATAAATGACGATATGATATTTATTAGTGTAATTATTTAGATTTCCTTATAAAAAGGAATCGCAAATATTTAAATCTAGTGACATCTGTGGTAAGATGTGTGAACTATACTGGTAATATGTATTTCTAATTTATACCTAGTTGTGTAAGATCGACCGTCGACAAGGTGAACCTGCTGTGTGCTTTTTAACGATTTACATGTCAATGTCTCGCCTTGCATCAAAGTGAAAACGAAAGAGAGAGAGAGAGAGACAGACAGATGGATATATTCCAAGTCCGTATATTCTATGTCTATTTTTATTCCGTACTAATGCGCACGCGTAGTGGACCACGTGGTCATGTCAAGCAGCGAAATCACGTGTTGTGTTTGTCACTACCACTACCAGTACCAGTATCGCTATTATTGTTTTTATAGTAGATCGATTTCTGTGTCTCCGGTGATTACATTGTTTGGTTTGTAATTATACATTACAATGATGGTATACACTTGCTTCGCTTGTAAATATTATACATTTCTTTCAAGCCATACATTTATTTCCAACTGAACTGATCTATATTATTTGATTATAAACGTGATTATTAAATGTTAGTTCCTCTCAAATGTTAAATCGCGGATCAGATAATAAAAGATTAATCATTGAGAGTAACATTGGAGCAATTTTGCAAGCTGTAATTTAAAAACTATGCGCTTCTTCTGTATAAGACACCAAAATGTTTTCATGAATTATATTATTTCCAATTAAACTCATATACAATATTGATCGCAATATAATTTAAAAATATAAATAAATTGTAATAGTACTAGGGTAATATTAATGGTTTACTCAATGTTAGATAAATATATTTTTTTTAAATGCAAATTTAAAACTGATTGAAGCAACAGGTAAAAATAAAGACAGACAAAATGGAGCTTATATAATTGTAAGCACTTTTATTTATTTACATGTAATAATACACATCATATATACACACGGAATACAACTCTGCAGATTCATATTAGACAATTGGTTAAGTGTACATAATTCATAGGAGTGGATTATACATATTATCGTTGATTACATATTCACAAACATTAAAGAATATTTATTAGAAGAATTAGTAAGTATTGTTGGTGCTCCAGGAGGTGACGCTGACGCAACTGTCCGACCGGCGCATTTGAAACAATCACATCATCGATAATCTGAAATAGTCACGGAGTTAGCAAACAAAATATTATTGATTATTTCCCTCAACAGCAGCAGCAGCAGCAGCAGCAGCAGCAGCAGCAGCAGCAGCAGCAGCAGCAGCAGCAGCAGCAGCAGCAGCAGCAGCTTACCGTCAACAACAGGGCATTGTCAATGTCCGTGAACTGAAGATCTATCAGTCCCGGAGCAGAGTACGCATTATACATGATGTACTGCTGCACCTGGAACATTAACACCAGATTTAGAGTATATTTGAGGAGCCACATTGTGCTCTGTGCTGTACCTGATGGATTATTGCCGTCTGATTCAAATGCCACGAGACGTCTGAGCCTTGCACTCACAAATCGATGCTATAAACAAATATAATTAGTGAATGAACACACAGTACACTGTGACGTGTTATACAACATCTTACTTCGGCTATGTTCGCCTGGTACATGTAAGTCATTACGAAAATTCTGGTCATATGGACAAATACTGTGACTATTGCCAAGAAATAATTCGTTGAAGACACAAAAAGAGTATATACGTGGTATTGCGAATCTATAATCGAGATCACCGCCAAACCTAGAATCACGTATTTCCATGTGCCCGAGAACAACTGCACAACTTCTGTGAGTTGCTCGTGCACATGCCGCGCAAGCGTTATGCGTCTCAGCATGTAGCTGTCCCGTGGATTCCTCCCTCCAACAATCTGTGTAGTTCTTACGGTTGCTAAAAAGTTTAAATGAAAACTAGAAACTTCAGAAGACAGAGTATGTCTGTATATCGATGTATGACGTACCATTTTCTTGTAGTAATTTGTTGAGACCCACAAATCTCTCGTGGATTATCAACAGAAATAATATTGTCCACATGTACAAGAAATGCAACGAAAACACTAGCACAATTAGGGGAATAATTATAGTAATATTAGATGTATTTAGTAATTCTGATAATTCAAAATAAGCAACAGTGATGAGTGTGAGCACCGTGACTTTCAGAGTGATTGGCCAGTGCTTCACTTTGATATTCGCCTGCTCCAACTGGCTGTCTATGTTGTTTATTATTTGGAGCATTGTCTCTAACTGAAATGATTATTAAATACATGTAGCAAGTGATGAGCTCTCTGATTATTATATATGGACCACACTACACTATACAGACTGACCCAAGTTTCAATGCTTAATATTGGCATCTCCAAAACTGTAACACATAACTAAAGAAAACAAACTTCGTCCTGTCACCCTCAAAACTATTACACAGATATTCATATGAAGCCATTAGCTACACAGATTGTTTCTGATTTGTTAATCTTATAGATTGTATATATTCTATTATCAACTTATTCTTAATTAATTCAAACTTGGGTCACCCTGTATGCTTGAAATCGTCGCCTTGCTCAGCCGGGAATCAATTAAACCTCGGCCGAGTAACCCGGAGGCCGTAACTAACTTATACTTACACGTTTGCAGTAGACATGTGTCATCATGCAACCAGTACCAACAGTTAACATAGTTAGACAATATTTGAATAATTGTGTTACATAAAGCTGATTCTTGTATGTTGTGGAGGGGTCTTGGACAGTATAGAGACCCACTATCATACATATCAGGAAAAACGGTGAGTAAATCAGTGATACAAATGTGAATACTAGCAGACTGAATCTGATGTTCCATAGTGTGTGGACACCGTCCTCATAGCTGATCGTAGTTCCTCCTACACCGACTAATCCCATAACTAATAGTAACGGCCTGGCACAATCGTACACGTTGTTAAATTTTAAACTATTTTTACAGGCGGTTTTCACCCGCTGCACTGCATCACTAAACCGGGACATTATCTCTGCTGCACTTGTTATAAGTTAAACTCTGTAGAAATCTGTCGACAATTCGGTGTAGACTGACCTGGACGTCGTACATACAACATTTATTTACGTACTAAGGGGGTGGGCCGGGGGGGGGGGCACTCTAAATTCCAACGTGGCTCTTAGTACCGACATTACATTACTTCACCAATGATATTGTTCTAAATAATTTATATAATATAAATATACAGAGAGTAGCTGTGTCTTGTTTGTAATGTGCACGTAACCTAGGCAACGGGAATGACAAGTGCATGTACCTAGTGGCCGTTGCCTGTAGCAACAGACAATTAAACAATAATAACACTAGCTAGTATCGATCAAACAATATATTTGTACATTGCCGCGTACCTAACCTGACATATTGCGAAACTATTGTACAGTAAACTTCGCTTATAACGAACCTCAAGGGACCGACGAAAAGAGTTCGCTATAAGCGAAGTTCGTAATAAACGATAAATATCAAAAATTCATTATTTTTGTTAATGCATAGGTACATGTTTCAAGTAGATATATAATATGAAGAACTCTTTTGCAAAACTAGACAAATCCAGATTTGTTCAAAATTGAGTTAGATATTGGTTTGTAATACATATACATATGTACACTAACAATAGTTTTTATGAATCTTATTTTAAAAAAATCGTTAATTTTACTTTTGTTTATATTTGTTATTATTTTATATGATTTTTATTTATTTAAAGTAAGAGCTTTACGTGTTTTCTTCAAAATTGCGCAACTCATAATTATACTTCTGTAACACATTAAATACAGTGAAGAGGGGCGGACAGGCCGTGTGGGCCATGCTGAAATTTCTACATGGGCCGCTCCAATCGCGGGAAGGTCCGATAATTTTTTTTTCATACAATTAATCACATATACACAAGTACCGCAAGAACTGACCCTACATATGCGGAATTGAAAGATTTCGAAGAATCCCCTGATTATTTGGTAAAATGCCGATTTATGTTCGTTATAACCGAAAACTTTTGCGATTATAATAAAAATTAAGGTTCGTTATACCCGAAAGTTCGTTATAAACGGGTTCGTCATTTGCGAAAAAAAAATAACACACGTTTAATGATACTTTAGTTCGTACCTTATAGATTGGTTCGTTATAACCGAAAATTCGTTATAAGCGAAGTTTACTGTATTTTCATTTACGTGTGTACATACAATTATACATTTACGTAGCCCGAGTGCGCATATTGCGTAATCAAACACATTACTTTACATTATCATAATGTAAAAGAGGCTTCGACGAGGCTCCTACACGACGTTCCAGAAAAGGCCTTCCAGGATGCTTACCAGGCATGGAAATCACGTAAAAAAAATTGTGTTGACCCCCAAGGGTCCTACTACGAAGAACTTTAAAGATTTTTAACAAATCCTTTATATTCTCATATGTATAGAAATATACTACATATTATTATTGTTTAATTATTAATTCTAATGTGGGACCTACAAGAAAAGAACAAATTGCTTGACTATGTGATAGAAATGTATGCATGAAAATTGGTCTTCCGTCTGCACCTGTGTATGTTATGTGCAGCTACAGACGGTAAGTTTTAATAAAATGCTTTTTTTACACACGATTTGTTGTACTCTTTAATTTTTATGACGGTATGGAATGAAATGGCTATTAATTCATAATAATACACACAAATATATGTGCACTCAGGCTAAATGATAAGACAACAGTTTCGAAATATGTACAAATATATTCCATCATGACTCGCTAGTGTCATTATTGTTTGATTGCCTGTTGCTGTGGGCAACGGTCACCAGGTACATACACGTTGCCTAAAAGCTAAAAGTTCTTATAATAGCTGTTACTTCAAGGCCTTTTGTAGACAATATTTTTCTGTTTTTCCATCCGGTGCGAATATGAATGAATGTCTTGGTGTACCCCACGTCCTGGAGCAAGCTACATACACACATGGTTGTCCATACATGGATGTTCTACATGTTGTATGCCGGCTACTTTCAGCAACTGTCCTGGAGCCTTGTGTTTGGCCACTGTAAATGCACGTCGGACAGGCTATTGTAGTCGCTGAATATCGAATGACATGTTGTTCACAAAGCCATTTATGGTTTTTTAAAATAATTTAACGTATTCGAAGAAATTTGAGTTTGCAATTTTATAATTGACTGGACTACTTTGTAAAAATCGGATGGAAATGAAATCAGATTAGTTTCACGGTTTGTGGGAAATTTACCATCACCACTGCACAACAATTAATTGGTTAGTAAAGTGTTGTGCAGACATGTCTCCCAGTAAGTGAACTCGCACATTGGTGGATGGTCCCGTTTTATGAAAGTATCTCCCAGGGGATGATGCCTTGAGGCATGTATTTAGTTCGTCTGTCGGTGTTGACCTTGGCATTAACCGGTAATGTTTGCCGAAAGTCTCCTGTCAGAACCATCACAGCTTTTTGGG
Organism: Carabus problematicus; assembly: GCA_963422195.1. Taxonomy (NCBI): domain Eukaryota; kingdom Metazoa; phylum Arthropoda; class Insecta; order Coleoptera; family Carabidae; genus Carabus; species Carabus problematicus. The sequence goes on from OY728577.1 coordinate 367,984, forward strand.
CAACAGACAATTAAGCAATAATGACAATAGCTAGTATCGATCAAATATACTTATTTGTAAAATATGAAATAGATTCTTCTTTAACTTTGTAGTAATTCATTGTTTTATAATAAATTAATAAAAATTACATTGTTTTACTACTTTTATATTTTTTAAATGTTCTACATGTTTCGACATAATATGTCATCATCGGGAACAAAAATTACAAATTCAAAATACATAACAACCAGAAACAAAAACAAAAACAAATAAAAATTTTTCTTATTATTATTTAAACGAAAACCAAAGGCAACTAAATTTAATTTAAACATTTAAAAAGAATTGAATAATTTAAATCAGTTTGTTCATTTATCAAATTGAAATTTTGAGATTTATGTTTGTATATTTCAATTGCTTCTAAATAATTTAATTTTTGCCCTTTTTCTTCAATATGTAAAATTTTTATACAATCTAAAAAATTAACTGTATGATTATTTACCAAAACATGATTACCAAACGTAGAATTTTCTGAATTATTTTTATTTTTAATTGCCTTTAAATGTTCATTTAATCTAATTTTGAAATTTCTCCCTGTTTGACCTATATAAATAGCATTACAATTACAGGTTAATAAATACACTCCAGATTTATTTAAAAGTTCTATATTGTCTTTATTATTAAAAATAATATATTGTAATTTAGTTAATGATTTAAAAGAAATATTTAAATTTTGTTTACGTAATATAACTGCTATTTTATCAGAAATCGACCCAAAATAACTTAATGAGTAAAATTTAGAATTAGAATTAGTTTTAGAGAAAGAATGTGGATAAATAATTTTATGAATTCTTTCTTTTTTAAATTTTTTAATAAAGTTATTAATAGTATTAATACTGTAACCATTATTAATAGCAATATTTTTAATAACATTAATTTCAAAATCTAAATTATATTGACTTAATGGCAAATCAAAAGCTCGATTCAACAAAGCTCTAAAGGTAGACATTTTATGACTAAAAGGATGAAATGATTCAGCAGGAATTATAGAGTCTGTATATGTTGATTTCCTAAAAATTTTAAAATCAAAACTCAAATAACCATCCAAATTAACATAACGAAAAATTTTTAAATCCAAATAATTAATTGATTTAAATTCATTTTCTATTTCTAAAGTAAATTTAATGTTAGCATGTATAGAATTTAAAAAATCTAGAAAAATATTTAATTGTCTTTCAGTTCAGTAAATAATCATACAGTTAATTTTTTAGATTGTATAAAAATTTTACATATTGAAGAAAAAGGGCAAAAATTAAATTATTTAGAAGCAATTGAAATATACAAACATAAATCTCAAAATTTCAATTTGATAAATGAACAAACTGATTTAAATTATTCAATTCTTTTTAAATGTTTAAATTAAATTTAGTTGCCTTTGGTTTTCGTTTAAATAATAATAAGAAAAATTTTTATTTGTTTTTGTTTTTGTTTCTGGTTGTTATGTATTTTGAATTTGTAATTTTTGTTCCCGATGATGACATATTATGTCGAAACATGTAGAACATTTAAAAAATATAAAAGTAGTAAAACAATGTAATTTTTATTAATTTATTACTTATTTGTACATTGCCGCGTACCTAACCCTGACATATTTCCTAAATGTTGTCTTTTCAATAAAATTATGTATCATACATTTACGTAACCCGAATGAACATGCCATATTCAGTGCTTATATATGTTTTCTGTGACGAGTAAATCAATTTTGAAATATGTACGGCATTTTAATGACAGATCAGGAGGTCATGAAACAAAAATTGCACATTTTTTTTGTTACTTATCAACAATAAATAATCAAAACATAGCGTTTTTGTTGCATGACCTCCTGATCTGTCATCAAGAAGTATTATTGTAAGCTTTATTTCTGAACAACTCTCTTACTTCCACTAATCATTACATTAAATTAATCAAATTTACATGACTGTCAGTTTGCTGTTATTTTTGCCATTTGCTGAATTTAGAATTTATGCAACCCACAAATAAAATTATTTTACTTTATTTAATGTCGCGGGATCGCATTTTTCACATTAAAACGTACATTTTCAAGTTCAAATATCTCTCTAATGAAACTATCTAGAAGTTTGATTTTTTCTACGTCGTTAAATACAACTGAGAACATACTGTCTATTGATTTATATTTTCAATATTTTTTGTCTGTAGTAAGACAGAGATGTAATGCAATACAGACGAATCCGCTAAATTATTAATTAATTAATTAATTAATTTATTTATTTATTTAAGAAGAAAATCTTCTATATATGTATTAGAAAAAAAAGCAATATGTATATCTATAAGTTTCCATATAAAATTATTTGAACCATTTCTCTAACGTTAATTGATATGTTTTGATGGAATTTGTGTAAATAGTGTGCTGAACTATATTTTCCAATTCATGTAAGAAATTACAATTACTTTAACCTCAAAAAGGTAAAAAAAATACTCCTAAAATTTGCCTTTGTCACACTTCGCTCAATGTTATTTTGAAATTACTATATCTAATATCATTATATTACCAAAGGCATAAATATAAAAAACAAACTTTGTATGTTGTATAACCCGAATGATGATATTAAGCGAGTTCAAAGTGTCAAAAACAAAATATATTCATTATAATAAGCGGGAAATGGATATTAAGCAAGATGACATTAACAGAGTAAAAATGTATTACTTTAATAGTGTTTGGCAAGTGGATTTTAAGTTTCAGTGATAATAAGCGGGTCGTGATATTAACCGAGGAGATATTAAACGGGTTTGTCTGTATAACCATTTTATAAATTCCGTTTTACACAAATCTCTTTTCAGAATGATAATATTTAAATTTTGTTGATGCTCAAATATTTTTTTCTCGTTAACTAATCAAAATATTTCTTTTAAAAACTAGGAATGGATACAGACATCCATGCCTGCAGCTCATCGACGTATGTCCAATTCTGAATTTATCACAAATTATTTACCTAAATACACTTTTAAAATCGTAGGTGCCTAGGTCGAAGTAAAACAACAAATTTAAAACAAGTGTGAAAACATTTTCTTCTGTTAACAAAAGCAAAGCAGACTAAGCCGACTATAAATGCATTAATCTTCTTTTGTTCATTTTTAGCTCATCGACCTCCTGTCGATATTCCAACCCTTTGGGGATAAACCTTTTATAATACTAGTTTAATTAAAGAATATTTTTTTCTTCAATGGTCTTAGATAATTTTTCAAAATAAAAAATATGGAAAAATAATGTTTCATTTCCTGCATATGCAAGAAAATTTTGAATACAATTGAGTGGAAAATAAGGGAGAAAAAAAATAAAAACTGAAAAAATTTTGAAAATTATTTTTTTTCTCAAGTTCTAAAGAAAATTTTGAAAAACAAAAATCAGGTGCACAACTAGACCCTAATACGCATTTGTAAAAAAAAAATTCATCAAGATCGGTTGGATAGTCTAGGAGGAGTTAGTGGAACAAAAACCGTACGAGCGAGTGAGTGAGCGAGCGAGCGAGCGAGCGGACGAACGACATACATACGGTCACATGTTGTAATAGTCATTTCGTGATCCAAAGGGTCTGTCCGGGATTTCTGCGCAAAAATTTTTAAAATCGGAGAATGCTACAGACATCGTACCGAACACTATAGCTCTTCGACAGGAGGTCGATGAGCTAAAAACCATTGCTCTAGTGCAGTGATGCACAACCTTTTATGTATGAAGGGCCGCATACAACATCAATTTTGAGTCGGGGGCCGCATATAACTCCGTTTTTGGGTCGAGGGCCGCAAAAGATATTTTTTACCCTATTTTTGTCGTTTTTGGCTGAGATTTTTCTTTTTTTTTTAGCTTATTCTATTGTAAAAAATGCCCAAGCGGGCCGCAAAAATTTGAAAAAGGGCCGCATGCGGGTTGTGCATCACTGCTCTAGTGAATCATAATCTACATATGATGCAATTGTTCTTATAATAATATTTGCACTCGTATTCAAGATTTGTGTAAAATACGAAATTGTCCTATGCTCGCATTTAGGGAATGTACTTTTATGATGGACAATTTAACGGATTATTCACCAATGATTCTAGCCTTTGGTATAGAATGTAATGTAGATTGCCGTTTGAATGTCGCGTTATAAGTTGGCTGATTCAAAATGTAGGATTTTTGAGAACTGAGGCTGTAGCATCACTACATACATCCGGTATATATTTATTTTTTAGAATTAACAAGGAGTGATTGAAAAAAATCCATGACCATTGCCTGACTATTTTATATGTGAAAATCAATTGGTTATTTTTAAGAATAAATAAAAAAATCCCACTAAATGTACATTGAAACAAAATCTTGCAGAATGAAACGCAATGAATTAGATATAGATTTCTTATTTTTCCAGTGGTTTAGTAAACAGAACCGCATCTATTATTCAGTGTACTTCGGCATACACGAATTATTATTATTATTGTCCTAGTTGTTACCCCTAGCTGGGGTGTTGTAAATCATAAGTACACGTAGCGAAGCAAGTTTTCTTGCGATCTCCTAAACTACCCAACGGATTTTTATGAAATTTTTTCTGCAGATACTTGTTATGGTCTAGTTGTGCAAGGTACATTTTATTTTTCAAAATTTTCCTTCGCACTTGAGAAAAAAAATATTTTGCAACTTTTTTTCAGTTTTTATTTTTTTTCTCCTTTATTTTTCACTCAATTGTATTCAAAATTTTCTTGCATATGCAGGAAATGGAACAATATTTTTCCATATTTTTTATTTTGAAAAATTATGTAAGACCATTGGAGAAAAAAATATTTTTTAATTAAAAATTGAACAAAAGAAGATCAATGCATTTATAGTCGGCTTAGTTTGCTTTGCTTTTGTCAAGAGAAGAAAATGTATTCACACTTGTTTTAAATTTGTTGTTTTATTTGCGACCTAGGCACCTACGATTTTAAAAGTGAATTTAGATAAATAATAATTTGTGATATATTCAGACTTGCACACACGTCGATGAGCTGCAGGCATGGGTGACTAACCCATTCTTTGAATACTAGTTTAATTCATAGTAGATTTATTTAAGTCAAAAATTGATATAAAAGGTTTATCCCCAAAGGGTTGGAATAATGACTTGAACTTCAGACGTAAAGAAGTTTATTCAAAGTTCATAACAAACTTATGCCGACGTTTCGACCTTATGGTATGAGGTCATTTTCAAGGCTTAAAGGAAGAAGCGAAGATACAATATTACCAAAAAAATTTTGATTTTTTTTTTAGTTTTGACTTGACAAGACAACTATGTTGTCTGTCTTGTTTTCTGCGTTTTTATTCTGACGACCATGGTCAGTTATTATTGTTATCAATATTATTAATTTTATATATTCACTCGTTTTTAGCTCATCGACCTCCTGTCGAAGAGCTATAGTGTTCGGTACGATGTCTGTAGCATCTTCCGATTTAAAAAATTTTTGCACAGAAATCCCGGACAGACCCCCTGGACCACGAAATGACTTTTACAACATATGTCCGTATGTATGTCGCTCGTCCGCTCGCTCGCTCGCTCGCTCGCTCTCTCGTACGAGATTTTTTGTTCCACCTAGATCTCCTAAACTACCCAACGGATTTTTATGAAATTTTTTCTGCAGATACGTGTTATGGTCTAGTTGTGCAAGGTACATTTTATTTTTCAAAATTTTCCTTCGTACTTGAGAAAAAAAATATTTTCCAATATTTTTTCAGTTTTTATTTTTTTTTCCGCGTTATTTTTTATTCAATTGTATTCAAAATTTTCATGCATATGCAGGAAATGGAACAATATTTTTCCATATTTTTTATTTTGAAAAATTATGTAAGGCCATTGGAGAAAAAAATTTTTTTAATTAAAAATTGAACAAAAGAAGATCAATGCATTTATAGTCGGCTTAGTTTGCTTTGCTTTTGTCAACAGAAGAAAATGTATTTACACTTGTTTTAAATTTGTTGTTTTGTTTGCGACCTAGGCACCTAGGATTTTAAAAGTGAATCTTGATAAATAATAATTTGTGATATATTCAGACTTGCACATACGTCGATGAGCTGCAAGCATGGGTGACTAACCCATTCTTTGAATACTAGTTTCTATACTGTTCAATTGCATTGAACATGTTTTGTTCACAAATATTTTGTGTTTATACTTCCATGTAATATCCACGTGGTAATATTGTATCTTCGCTTCTTCCTTTAAGCCTTGAAAATGACCTCATACCATAAGGTCGAAACGTCGGCATAAGTTTGTTATGAACTTTGAATAAACTTCTTTACGTCTGAAGTTCAAGTCATTATTCCAACCCTTTGGGGATAAACCTTTTATAATACTAGTTTAATTAAAGAATATTTTTTTCTTCAATGGTCTTAGATAATTTTTCAAAATAAAAAATATGGAAAAATAATGTTTCATTTCCTGCATATGCAAGAAAATTTTGAATACAATTGAGTGGAAAATAAGGGAGAAAAAAAATAAAAACTGAAAAAATTTTGAAAATTATTTTTTTTCTCAAGTTCTAAAGAAAATTTTGAAAAACAAAAATCAGGTGCACAACTAGACCCTAATACGCATTTGTAAAAAAAAAATTCATCAAGATCGGTTGGATAGTCTAGGAGGAGTTAGTGGAACAAAAACCGTACGAGCGAGTGAGTGAGCGAGCGAGCGAGCGAGCGGACGAACGACATACATACGGTCACATGTTGTAATAGTCATTTCGTGATCCAAAGGGTCTGTCCGGGATTTCTGCGCAAAAATTTTTAAAATCGGAGAATGCTACAGACATCGTACCGAACACTATAGCTCTTCGACAGGAGGTCGATGAGCTAAAAACCATTGCTCTAGTGCAGTGATGCACAACCTTTTATGTATGAAGGGCCGCATACAACATCAATTTTGAGTCGGGGGCCGCATATAACTCCGTTTTTGGGTCGAGGGCCGCAAAAGATATTTTTTACCCTATTTTTGTCGTTTTTGGCTGAGATTTTTCTTTTTTTTTTAGCTTATTCTATTGTAAAAAATGCCCAAGCGGGCCGCAAAAATTTGAAAAAGGGCCGCATGCGGGTTGTGCATCACTGCTCTAGTGAATCATAATCTACATATGATGCAATTGTTCTTATAATAATATTTGCACTCGTATTCAAGATTTGTGTAAAATACGAAATTGTCCTATGCTCGCATTTAGGGAATGTACTTTTATGATGGACAATTTAACGGATTATTCACCAATGATTCTAGCCTTTGGTATAGAATGTAATGTAGATTGCCGTTTGAATGTCGCGTTATAAGTTGGCTGATTCAAAATGTAGGATTTTTGAGAACTGAGGCTGTAGCATCACTACATACATCCGGTATATATTTATTTTTTAGAATTAACAAGGAGTGATTGAAAAAAATCCATGACCATTGCCTGACTATTTTATATGTGAAAATCAATTGGTTATTTTTAAGAATAAATAAAAAAATCCCACTAAATGTACATTGAAACAAAATCTTGCAGAATGAAACGCAATGAATTAGATATAGATTTCTTATTTTTCCAGTGGTTTAGTAAACAGAACCGCATCTATTATTCAGTGTACTTCGGCATACACGAATTATTATTATTATTATTATTATTGTCCTAGTTGTTACCCCTAGCTGGGGTGTTGTAAATCATAAGTACACGTAGCGAAGCAAGTTTTCTTGCGATCACGACGACATCTAACGTGCCAGAAACAAACTAAACTTCCCTTGAATAGTGAGCAGCAGCTCCATCGTTCTGGTGCCATACTGTGGCGATATCATCAACTACTGCACTAATAGCGCGGGATATTTAATTTTGCAGCATGTCTACATAAATTCTGCTATTTATCGGGTATCGTCGATAACGAGCGGACCAATTAAGTTATTGCCCAATATATATATATATATATATATATATATATATATATATATATATATATATATATATATATATATATATATTGACTCTTACTTTTCGACAGTATTATTGATTGTCTGTGGCGGGCAATGCTCAGTGGTGGTGGGGGTGGACAGGAAATGACGTCACGTTGCTTGTAGTGTGTTGTCATCAGTGGAGGGCGCCACGTGCCTACTTTATAATGGACGCCGCGAGATGGCACCACTAGTGAGGTGTGCAATGTTGAAAATTAGAAAATTATATCAGAAACACGTTCATTATAGGATTATAAGTTTCCACTGCAGGCGTGTCCACTATAAGCGGACTCCCCGGTATGCACTTGCAAAGTACAAGTATCAGCAGAATGAAATATGATGAGAAATGTTAATCAAGAATGAAAAATTATTTTTCACATATCAATACAAACGTATTTTATTTCATGTGTCACATAGCAATAAAAATTAATTTACTTCATCGTAGTGGCATCTGTGGTAAAAGTTGTGAACTATGCTGGTAATATTTGTAATTCTAGTTGTGTGATATCGGCCGTCGACATTGTGGACCTGACCTCCTAGAACATGCAACACAGAACTGTTCTTGTAATTAGCAGGGGGGGGGGGGGGGGTTCGTAAGTTGATCCCCGTCAATTTTATGGACCGGCCCTGTACTTTGTTAATGGTCATAGCAAAGCAAACTTATTACATCTCAGAACTTCACACATTGTTTGCAGTGAAATAGCGAATAATACTAATTAATGCTAAGATTATGCACTGACACAAACACAGTTATAATAAATTACTTTTATTATTTTATTACCATCTAAATCGTTAATGAACATTCAAAATATGGTACACAAATGTCAATATAATTAATTGTCACAAACATCGTATTTCTGTTGTTACCGTTGCTAAGAAGCCCGAAGCGTCTCTTACGTTGCAATTCTCATTTGTTACAATTCTCATTTGTTACAATTTCTCATTTGTTGCAATTCTCATTTCTTACAATGCATCCCCACTCCAAATACGCTTGTATCAGTTGTTGCAATTCTCATTTGTTGCAATTCTCATTTGTTACAAGTCTCATTTGTTACAAGTCTCATTTGTTGCAAGGCACGGCCCACTTTTCTCAATGTCAAGCGAATCTAAAGTCGCCCAGTTATTATATAACTATGACCAGGTAATAATTTTCTATATTTTGTTATTGAAAACTCGCGGTTAACGAATAGTTTTATAATTAATAAAGTAAGTAAGTATTGGTGTATATATTTTGTACTAAAATACACTAAGAAATTATTGCCTAGTGATAGTTATATAATAACTGGGCGACTGTAGACTCGCCTGACATTGAGAAAAGTGGGCGGTGCCTTCCAACAAATGAGAATTGTAACAAATGAGAATTGCAACAAATGAGAATTGTAAGAAATGAGAATTGCAACAACTGATACAAGCGTATTTGGAGTGGGGATGCATTGTAAGAAATGAGAATTGCAACAAATGAGAATTGCAACAAATGAGAAATTGTAACAAATGAGAATTGCAACGTAAGAGACGCACTCGCTAAGCCGACTATTCACCGAAAACTTTATATCACATATACACTAATACATGCATTGATCTTCTTTTTTGTTTAAACCCCCCCCCCCCCCCCCCCCCGTCATCTGCTGACCCCTCGCCATCGGAAGGACGTCCGCATTTTGCCTTTTATATTATAAATTGAGGAACAGTCGCAGTGTCTCCATGGTAACGGGCGTGCATCAAATGTAAATTCGTGAGCAAGAGTGCTTTGGAATTTGCTGTTGCGACTATGTCGGTCGCACTTTGTACGGGCCGTACTGCAACATATACAACTGTACATTAATGACTTGCTAATTATATGGAAATATTTCATTCGAAACACTTGAACGGTACGGTACGGCTAGGAAATGTGAAATGCTGCGGCGGCGGCCATGATGGATTTTACGTCAAACTTGTGTGAACTTTGCAATTTTCACCGACTTCTAGACGATTTAGGGGAAAATGTGCAAGAGATGAAATCGTTTTCATTTTCTCTCTACTTCCGTTCGTGCTCGTAGTTATTTTAAATACGGGGGGTGGGGTGGGGGGTTAATGGTGGAACGACCATGATGGATTTCTATACATACGCACATGTTTCTCATACATTCCAACGCATTTGAATATAGCTCTATGCAGATCACAGTGCGACAGTCGGATGGGAGTTTTCACTGAAAATAATAACAGAAAACCGTAGTTACATGTCATAGGAATGCCGTATTATACAGGCTGTAGAGAAAATAATGCAACATGGCTATTTGAGATTTAAAAAATTAAAGTTGCTCAGTGTAACACACGCGCGTAATGACTTGAGAGAATTTCAAGGTCCCAAAAATATAAAGTACTTTCTACCATTCAACGTGTATCTGAAACGTTTTTGTCTAACTTCAATAATAACAAAAATATAGCGATGTTGCATTACTTTCTCTACACCCTGTGTATGTGATACTGTACGTTTCACGTAACACGCCACCACGACGGATATGATTGCACGAATTCTGGGATAAGGTCTCATAGTGGTCTGATAGAGGATAACTGTTGCATTCAGCACCTTCATATTCAGATCGTGCTTGTCAGATAACTATAAACAATGATATATCAGTACTGGTTGGCTGTTGTCAGAACAAGGTCACATTGAATATTGGTTTATATTTACAACTCCAAATGCCTTCAAGAAGCAATAGATGAAGCAGCTAAGTTGTACCGGCACAGTCATATTATTGTTGCTGACAATATTGCACACTCCATCTGAAACTGCAGAATGCCAGGGGTCAGCGCATGCGTGTTAGAGCAGTCACGTGCATTCAACATGTGCATCTTACGCTCAGCATCCGATAATTTTGTCTCGAGTTGACATTTCAGACAATCTCTGTTGACAACCGGTAATAGTTTTATGTGCGTCTGTTTATATCTGTCCGGAGCGTTGTCACTCATATTGAAGTGAATCACCAGCTGACAATCAAATGAATAGTATTGATTATCAGAGGCACATCAGCACACACAGATACTCACACCGCCTACATGATGAATTAGCAACAAAATAACGCAACACAACTGTCCACAGAACATGTCGTATGTGGTTGTGTCACAGCATGTACAAGGCGTGTGACACGTGCACGTACACCTAGTGACAACACTGTAATGACTGACTGACACACTAGCTAATAGTTCGACATAGTTCGAAACTGTTATCTTTCCACTAACGTTCGTACATACAATTATACATTATATATTTATGTAGCCTGAGTGCACACATATATACATTGGTATTAATATAAAATAATAACCATTTCAATGCATACCGTCATACAAATTAAAGTGCACATGAATCGTTGTTCAATTGCCGCAAGTTTTTTCTTCAAAACTGAACGATATACTTGTATAAACAAACACATAGTTGTAAAGAGAGAAAAAACTGCAGATTTTAACGTGAATGACATTAACTATGGTTCCCATTTAAAATACACAACTTGCCCCGTTGTGTATCCAGAAATATTCAATGAGAAAAGCTTCGTATTAAATATGTATTTGAAGCTGCTTTCAATATTTTCATCAGCTTCCTCGGTCCAGACTGAGCCGTGAAAATGTCGAAATCTCACAATCGACATTTTCGATGACTCCACCCCTACTTCCTACCATGTATAAGAAAGTAAAAATGGAGTTACCCCCCCCCCCCCCCCGCCGCCGGTAACATGTATTTAAATTTAATTAACATCTGATGGGGGGCCCCGATAAGGTAAAGGTTCAAAAAATACAGACTACAGTTTTGTAGAACAGTAATTGTTCGCATTATTTTTAATAAATGTGCAAATACACAAATAATTATTATTTATAAATATATGTTCCATCTCTCTCGCTCTATTTTGATTATATAATTACACTGACAAACACACACACACACACACAATTATATATATATATATATATATATATATATATATATATATTTATATATATATATAAATATACGACGTACTGAGCACAGAGTTCTCAAAAATGTTTCTCGAGATTAACATTACACACTACGGGTGACATTTTGACTACTGCACGACACGAGGGGTGAACAAGGCACACAAAATCACATTTCACACAATGTGGTGACACACGGTGAGCACACCCCTGACAGTACAGGGCAGGACGGAGCGAAAATTGTAAGCCCCGACCCCCGGGAAAAAAATCTATTTTATTTTTTTTTTTTTTTAAATCCAGCTCCTGCAGGAGATGATTTGATGTTGGTTCCGATGTTCCCAGCTGTCCCAAAAGTCAGAGGTGCGCAAGTAACAACTATTACATTATATACAGTAATTCATTATTTAAAAAGTACTCTTCTTAAAATACTAAAACATAAACAACTTTTTCATCTTTGGTCCTACAAATATTTAGTGTTCAGAACCGCTGGTTTAACGTACAAAAACCTCGGTAATACGAACTAGAATGTAGATTTTGAAAAAATTACATTTTTCCACATTTTTTTTTGTTAATTTACTTGTCAATAGGCGCAGAGTTCGGATTAACGGAGGGGTCGCATTAACGAGGCTTCTAGACACGATTTATATATAGATATACATATAGACTTTATAAAATAAAATTTATAACAAAAATTGGTAACAATTGAAAATTATTTCAGTATTTTTTTTTAATAATAATATTATAACATTGTTTATAAATATTTTTCTTTGCTTAAAAAATTACTAGTAATCTGGTCTAGAGGGCAGCGATATATTTTGAAACACTCTAAAAAACAAATAATAATTTCAGTAATAGAAAATATCGATTTTTCAAATCATTTTTCATATTATTTTCTTTGTTGTGAGTATGTGTTTCAAAATTATTCGGGATCAATGCCCTCCAGTTCCAAATATCTACAATGAACCCTGTGGAATGCAAACATATACATATTTATCTGAAGGCTATTTGTATAATAACGAATTATTTTTAAAACAATTTGTACAACAATATATTATAGATATTCAAACTTTTGTACTGATTCAAATGAATTTTCAACGTATTGATTCGGAAATTTAATTTAACCATCTCAAAAATCTAATTTTTTGAAACCAAAATTTGAAAACCGTACGGAATATTTCTAAAAAAACATTTAATTTTTTCGCAATTATTTCTTGCTCCTCAATTGTTGGATGGAGTGCAATAAACAAATGCCGGTTCATGTTTCACAGCCAACTAAGGTTGTTGTTGTTTTTTCTTTGCGTATTATGTAGATTACGCATTATAATTATATTTGTATGCATTTAGGAACAAACTAGTTATTATTTTAGTCTAATAAACATTAACAGTATTGATTTGGGTGCACCAACGAAGGCCCACTTGGCCCCCGAAAATATTGCAGAGGTCTGTGGAAGGAATTCCAAAAATTTCCGCAGACTAAACTTGTAGTATGTCATTATTTTTGTGACCCCCCCACTGGGTGGAGATGCATATATTTTCGAGGGGGGGCAGAGCCTCGGGGCACCGAAAAATAAATACCGCTTCATATTATCTGTGGTCCCACGATTTCAGTCATCTGTATAAAAAATTTCGAATATATTCCCCCTACCCCCCGAAAAAATACTAAATATATTTTTAAAAAATTGTTTCCTCATTAAAATCTATGTAATTGCAACCCTGATAAAAATGTATCACAACTAAAAACTAGCAATATAAAATTAATAAAAACACAACAGGGCCGGTCACAGGTCATTAAAAAAGGGGCCCCTATTTTATTGGTTTTGAAAATCCATTTTTTTTTTGCTGGGCAAAAATGCAGGCCCCTTTCTAATAATCCGTGAATGGCAATAAAATTTCAACCTAAAAATACATTATTTTCTAAATATTTATAAATACATATATATGAAGGCCCAAAATTTATGTGTATATATAAAAAAAAATTCGGTTATTTTTACGTACATTTCGAGAAATCGACAAAAAAACGTTCCGATTTCTGGTAACTCGTTTTGTAAGGTTTTCCATGGGCGTCCGCGAAGGGGGCACCGCCCCCCCCCCCAGATGTGATTAAATTAAATAACAAAAATTATTTTCGAAATTTTGCCCCCGCGGAAATTTTTCGGCGGACGCCCATGCAAGTACCAAGGTCTTTCGGAATTCACGAAACAACACACACCTTACTCCAGGACCCCAACAATTAGTTGTAAGGCCCTTGTTTTTTTTGGTCCCAGTATTTGCCCCGCACTATTCCTTAGAAGAAGGTCCAGTGACAACCAACCTTTTTGTTTCAAGGCACACTGTCCGCCCTGTCGCGCAACACTAGCGACTCGATGTACCGGTGTCGTCGCACGCGAATCACCGGCTGCCAAATTGGATTGGTGGACACGTCACGTGACACCGCACAGTAACCACTACCATTTCGTTTGATGATCACTTTAGGAACTTTATCGTTCAGGGGCCAGCCGCGGTTGGCAACACTGCTGTTGGTGGCGCTGGTCACACTGTACGCACTGTGTTCCTTCCTGGTCACTTTTCGTTTGCCATGTTTGCTGCGCCGCCCGGCGGCAATATTTCCGGTGGGGGAGGTGTCCACGGGATCGAGCACCTCGCCAAAGGCTGGCTTCTCCTTCCGCACGGACTTCAGCGTCAGTTTCAGGCCCATGCTGCTGGTGGATGGTTGGACGGCGCCGGTGGCGAGCATGTTGCATTTGTTGCCCAACGCATTCAAGTTGATGTGGCATTTGTACTCGAGTTTCCTGCTGAACACCTCCGAACTGTCACTGCACGAAGGCAGACTCCCCAGACTGCTGTCGTCATCGTCGTCTTTCGATTTGCCCCGTCTGTGCCGCCTGGTTAATTGTGGCAGGTCACCCGAGGAAGAAGAGTTGGTCTCCTGGCTTTCTTCAAACCGGAGCAAATGCTTCTTCGCGCTGGTACGATATTTGCAGGGAGCCGGGTCAATGGAGACCAGGTGCGAGTAATCTTCAGGACTGGCACACGGCACTGCTTCACTGGCGGGTCGCACCCTCACCGGGACACTCGTCAACTGCGCGGCTGTCAAATCATTTGGTAACATTTCCGGGGCATTTCGCGCCACTACAGCTGGCTCCTCGCTTTCTTCATCCTCGTCCGTGGTGTAAAGGTTCCGGAACCGCTTCTTCCGTCTCTTTGGTCGGTACATCTTCATTTCGCCCTTCGATTTCAGCCGTCGTCGAGCTGGTGTGTTAGTAACATTTGGTTCTAGGTGGTTAGTATTGGTAGGAATGGTTTCTTTGGTCAGTTTAACCATTGCAGTCTTTGGTAATGGAATTTTTGCGTTACGACTTGAACTGTGATTGTGGTCATCATCTTCTTCGTTACGCGCCGATACAACGTTGGACGGCCCCGGGTAAGATACGTCTTCAAATCGGGCCTGGTCTATTGCCGAATCAGGTTCACAGATCATCCTAATACGCATTTTTCTTGCACCAGGAGCAGGCTGATGCGTAAGGGTTGTGCTAATCCTGTGCTGAGGAGATCTGGTCTCGTTACTGCTATCGACTTCTTCTGTTCCAGAATCCTCCAGACATTCACTGAGCACATCCTCTTCTTTGGACGTGTGCACTATCTCCTCATTTCCTGGAATGAGTTCCATACTGTCATCCATGTAGATTTCCAGGTCTGTCATCTCTACGGCTAAATTACTAGACCTCCTGGTCAGATCTAAACATAGAGATTCACTTGACGAGTCTCCAATACTGTATTTTTCGTTTGGAACATCATCATTGGTTTCGATGACAGTCATGAAATCATCAATGCCATTCACCACCTCGCCCAGACAGTCATCAAACGAATCCTCGCCACTATTCTTCTGATGCTCAACCGCGATTTTCGATTCACCCGGACCGACAATATGTTGTTTTCTCTTCCGGTAGTCTTGTAAATTAATTTTAACCCTCTTATCGTGGCCAGCCGTGCCGGAGGTATCCTTGTCACTGTTTGGTAACTTTCGTTTCAACTGTACCGAGCAATTTTCGGTGGGTTTGTAGCCCAATCTCGGATCACTTTGCTTCAGTCCGTTCGAAATGTTGGTGTCCATTTCTTGGTCCATTTTTAGTTTGATGTAGTTCTTCGTATACTCTGTTAGTCTGAAAGTATTGGAGAGTTTGTTCTCAATACCTTCAGATTTCTTGACTTCTGCTGGGAGGGCGTCGGTTCTTGGATCGCCGCTGGCTTTTCGTCTAGGAGCCGTGGGTTCTACTATAACACTGAAGGAGGCAGTGTTTGAAGTCGCCGAACTCGGTGGTACGTTATGCAATGAGCAAGACACTGCAGGAACGTTCGAAGAATCCCAATGAGTTGAGGAACCAGTGCTGGGAATGTTTGAAGCAATGTTATGAAGCGACGAAGGACTGGCAACTGGACGAGTTGGCACTTTGGGTGAAGTACTGCACTGTGCTGGAGTACTTGAAGAGTTGTTGGTAATCTTTGGCGCAAGAATAACATTTGGAGAACATCCTAGGATAACTGTATTTGGGTGTTTGTCTGCCAGAGGAACTATCTTGGCTTTAGCAGTAGCTAGCTGGTATCCTGGAGGAATCAATTGGTCTAAATGTCGGTCTACTATAGCAGAGCTTTGGTCTACGGGAGAACCTAATTGGCCTCCAGTAGAAGCACGTTTTCCCACTGTAGTAACAATCTTATTTGCTGCAGTAGTAAGCTGAGCTCCTGAAGGAGCATATCCTTCCCCTGGAGCATCTAGTTGGCCCACTGTAGCAGCGTTTGATCCTGCTGGAGAGTCTACTGACGAAGTTCGTTGACTGACAGTAGCGATTAAATCATCTTCTGTTCGCTGTATAGTTTTAGACGAGCGGTCAGCCATAGATGCCAATTTTTCAGAAGCTTGAAGATTTGCAGAACCCAGTTTAGCAATAATAGCATTCAATTTTCCCGATTTCATATTTACCATACTGGATTTCACACTGACAGAAGTTCGTTGGCTTCCTGGTGGACTCCGATTGACATTTTGTGACTTTGGTTGCTCAACTTTGATGTTTGAGGAACTAGATTTGATATTTATTGGCGCAGTGGAAACATTTGTCAGAGTATTTGATAACATGGTTGAAGCTTTCGAGACAATATCTTGAACGATATTATCACCCGATCCAATGTTATCCGATTTTTTGTTGTCACATTGTAACGATGAAGCTGCATCTTCACATATACAGCTTGCATTCATCTTCATTTCAATGTAGTCCTCAGCTTCGACGACCCCAGTTCTGTCTTCGCTAGTTTTGATCGTCATTTGATAATCGTTAGTCTTCTGATTCGCTCCTTCGCTTCTTTGTAGTTCCATTTGACCATCTTCTTTCGTTGCTTGGATCGTCGTTTCATCTTCCTTTCTTCCCTTAAAGTTAGTTGGGCAATCTTTACCCGTTACTCGAGGCTTCTGACCAACTTCTTTGTTTGCTTCAAGCTTCTGATTGTCTCTATTACTTGCTTCCACCTTCTGTCGTTTCATCTTAGCCTGAGAAACTTCACATCTTCCTTTACGCTTCAATTGATCCTCTTCTTTGTTTCCTAGCATCTTCGGTGGACCTTCTTCTGGACTTGCTGCCATCTCCATTTGATTCTTCCCAGTTTCGTTGTCTTCTTTAGTCTGTGACCCATTACTTTTGCCTTCTTGGTTTTCTTCCACCTTCATTTCCTCCTCTTTAAGCTTCTTTTGACAGATTTCTTTACGTGCAGCATTGCCAGGTCTTCTTTCCGGGCTCTGCTCTGATTGGCTGGCACTCTTGCATAACTTCTGCTGTTTTGCCTGCCCGTTTTTGACATCACATATCTTTTTAGTTCGTGAATTGTGCGACACTTTTGGCAAAACAAGTACAGGTTCAACAAGAGTAGATGGTACATCAGCCAGGGAATCTCTATCACACAGCTGGTGTGAGCTGGCAACACCTTCCGGAGACTTCACAGGATCAGCCTCCATGTTAGTAACATCTCTAGCACTCTTAACTAACTGGTGTGAACTGGTAATTTCTTGTGTAGACGGTTTAACAACAGTAAACGTGTCGGATTGTTGAAGTTTGGACTTGTGGTGTGCACTGTCAACTTGCTCCAGGGTCTTTAAAACTTGAACAGAACTTATTTCTTTCTGTTGACGGCATGTGCTAGTGATTTTGTGGTCTTCCAGAAGAGATGGCGTTGGAAACTTATTTACAATTAATCTTTGATCATTCCTCGTTCCCTGATCGAGTTCTTTTGGATTTTCTGAGACACCCAAGGCTCTGGAAGCCGTAGTATCTTCACGAATGCTCCTAGAATCAAGAACTCTCTGACCACTGATGTCATTCAGAGCACATTCCTCGTCGTCATACAAGTTGAGAGGTAAAACCTTGAGTGATTTTCGTTGTGCCATCTTCTCGAACACTTTAAAATGATCTAGTTTTTTCTGTACCTGCTGCTGTTCGTGACTGTCAATTGTTGGTTTGTTTCGATGGCTTGGCTTTGGAATATAAAAGATATCTGTATGGCCACAGTTCAAGTGATTGTCTTTCTCGTGAACTTCAATATTCTGTTGTTCCCACTCTTGATCTACCAACTTCGCTTTACTGCAGCATTCTGTAACTAGTTTCTCTTCATTCTTTGCTCTTTCCATGGACTCCAGTCTTTCATTTCGTTGGTTGTTCGATACTTTCCCGTCATACCTCCGTTTTTCTGTCGAATCCAGCCGCTCCAACACTTGGCTAATGTTCTGTGATATCTCGTCCAAGTTGATGAGTGGTCTCCTCGTCGGCCGCACTACTTCCATGGCGCTATAACGACGTTTGGGTGCCGTGAACTCGATCTTCAGGCTGGAGTAGTCGGTGTAGCTGACGCTACGTTTCCGGGAATCGAAGCCACCAGCGCCTGACGGCTGGTACCGTGGATTCTCCGGGTTGATCAACAGTTCCTTGTCCTCCAGGCTGGCGCGAAAGGGTTTAGACACCGGTGGTAGCTGGAAGATATCCTCGAGAGCAGCGTCACCAATGTCTGATTTGTAGGACGTTGCTGCAGAAGCACATGGCGATAGATCAGTAGATGGATATATGGATTTATTCGAAGAAAACTTGCTTCTTAGGCTTGAAGTAGAGGACTTCGAAGACAATGAAAGTTGCACAGTATCCATAGAAGATGTATCTTCTGCAGTGGTGGGTATAGTAGTTGTGCAAATGGCCTTAGAGCTTGGAAGTTGAAGTAATTCCTCGTCAGAATCAAAAGAAAAGTTACTAGATAGCTTCGGCAAATTTCTAGGCGAAAGCTTAGTCGGATTGATTGCTCTATTAGCAAAAGAATCTTCATCAACAGCAGGTATACTCGGCGCAGAATTAATGGGTGAACGACGTCCAGCGTACTTTGGAGACGGAGACCTTGGACCTGGGGATCTTCTTCTGCAGGACTCCTTGTTCTCGTTGGATCCAGGCTCAGGAATCTCTGGTGAATGAACTTCAGAAGGAAGTTGGAACGTTGTCTTGGACGGTTTACTCTGAGCAGTCGTAGGTTCAATGAATTCTTCTGTGATTTGATCAGCGGGCGTATGGATTTGACTCCTGGGGGGAGGAGCCTTCGAATCAAGCTGAATTTGTTTAGCCGACAGGAACTTTGCTTTGAGTTTCTCTAAATTCTTTTTACGTCGCGCGAACAGTAGTCTCTTTTCTTGTGATATTGGCACCTGTAGTTGAATTGAATTCAACAGTTCTTCAGGTTCATCCCAATCGTCAATCACGATAACATCTCCCTTGACTTCTTGTGCTTCTTCCGTGTCTGACTGGTCGGAAAGTTCACCTTCCTCTAATTCTTCCCTGATACGACCTTGCTTGTCGTTTTTCTGGCTGGTGTTGTCTTTCATCTTCAATTCCACTTCCATTTTCTCCTGAGATACAGTGTCAGTTGCGAGTAGTTCTTCTTTTACAAGTTCCTCTAGCTTTTCGTCCTTCTCAACTACTCCTACATCATCTTCCTTCCTCGTGCGTTGATCTTCTACATTCTTCTTAGAGTCCAGTACTTCTTCCTTCAGATCTACACCGTCTAGCAAGTCTTCAACCTTCCCATCTTCAGCTTGTACATTCTCTGCGCATATTTCTAAATGAACTATCTCTTCTTTGACATCTATTTTGAATTCTTCCATTGTTCCAACATCCTCCATCTTTACTTCTTGCTCAGTTGGCGACTCTTCTTTGATTTCGTGCTTCATATCTTGCAAGAAGTGTTCAACCACTTCGATCTCTGATACGAGTTGCAATTCTACGTCAGCCTGTTCTGACTTAACATCGTCTGCTATCATTTGCACCTCCAGTTCATGGTGAGTTTGCTGTAGTTCTGCTCCCAACAAATCTTCAGACTTCACTGAGTCATTCACCGGTATTTCTATCTGATTCTCTGACGGTTCTTCACTCTGGTTATTCGCTATTCCTTGCTTCTCGATTAACTCTTCAGCATCTACTGTTACTGGATTCAGTTGCTTGTCATCTGGATCTGCACGAAGAGCGTCTATTTCTTGCTCTGGAACTAGCTTCTCACTTACATCAACTTCATCTTCTGTGGCTGGCATCAGAGTAGCTACCGATTCTTGTACGTGTTCTTCAGATGCACCAATTATCATGGCATCTGCTTGGGACATCTGCTCATCGATTGCTTCTTGCTCTGCACCCAAATGCTCGCAAATTAGTTCTTCTGTATCACCAGCTACCCGGCCGTCATCATCTTCTACGATTATTTCATCTGAGACAGTCTCTGGCTCTTGGAGTATAACGAAATCCTCAGCAGCACTGTAAATGATCAAGCATTCATCTACAGGCAGAATGTTTCCTGGCGAAGCTACTTCAGGTACAGAAGCTATGGACGCTTCAACCAGTTCTTCCGGCATTTCATCGTCGACTTCGACAAAACCTCTATTTGACAGATCATCTTGTGACAATGCAAGTGTTTCACAGATTTCTTGAGCCGAAGAATGATGTTCTTCAAGATTGGTACTAGGTTTTCTAGATGTTTCAGCGACATTTACTACTCTTTCAGTTCCTCCAAAATTGTCTTTTTCCAGCTGCAATTCAAGCTCGTTCCGAGTTTGTATTTTAAACTCTGACTGTTTGAAATTGTCAGTACTTGGAGCTGTAGTTTCAGGTCGTATGCGATTTTTAATCGTCGTTTCAAGGCAAACTTCTTCAGAATGATAAGTTTCAGGCACTTGGTTTCCAGGCACTATGGGATCTTTAGGAATATTCTTAAATATACTTTCCATTTCACGTTCAAAAGAATCTTCAGATGCTGTTTCTTCAAGTTGTTTAGAATTTGAAGCGTCTTCGTCAAGTGATACCAGCCCCTCAATTGGGAAATCTTCACTTTTAGCAGATACAGCAACGCGGTCTTCTAAGGCACATTTATTTGCTTCAAAACTGTTATCGTCATTGTCCATTAAACTCATGTGTTTCTTCAATTCTGGTACATTTTCTTCAGCAGGTAAGCAAGAATCTTCAGCAAGGTCTTCTAAAGTGACTTCTGCTTCTACGGCACCAGTTTTAAGAACTGAATCTTCAGTTGCAAGAGTGGGATCTTCAGATAGAAGAACTGTATCTTCAGTTTGCAACGTAGGATCTTCCGATTGAAGCAGCGCATCTTCAGATTGCAGACTTACGTCTCTTAATTCTTCTACACTGCGTAGAGAATCCACATCTTCACGGTGAAGAACACTATTTGTACCTTCAAATTGAAGATCTGTATCTTCAAACTGAAGAATTGCATCAGAATCTTCGCCTGTACTCATACGAATATCCGTGGCTTCATATTCGGGACTCGTATCTTCATATTGGAGAGTTGTATTTTTGATTTCTTCTTTGTCGATGATAAGCTTTGTGTTCTCAGATTGTAAAGCTGTATCTTCGTATTCTTCCGCGTTAGTTTGAAGATTGCAGTCTTCAGATTGATCAGTTGAAGTGCCAAGAACACAGGAGTTCCGATGAAGCGTATTGTTTACTGACGGTTCCAGATCATTACAGTCTTTTGGATCTTCACATTCGGAAGCTGAATCTTCATACTGTGCTTCGTCGTCTGAGCAAGCTTGACTACCACCGGTTGCTTCGCGACCGTCAACTTGATTGTCAACACTTGTGATTGCTTGATTGTCAGGGTTACCATTGTTCATTTCATTTATTTCATCTGTCTTGCAGTCTTGATCCAAGACAACATATTGACCAGACTTTTCGTCTACGGTTTCTTGAGCATAGTTGCTAGTTGCAACCTCATTGCATTGGCGACTTGCTGCAGAAAGTTCTTGCACACTTGCTTGAGCATTGTTGCAAGTGGCAAGTTTCTTGCATCGAACCACTGTGTGTTCTTGCAGAGGTTCTGAAGAATTATCGCACTGTTGACATGGTTGTTGCACAGTTTCAAGAGAATTATTGCTACAAGCAAGATTCTTGCCATCTCCATCTACGCTAGTATTTTGATTGGCAATTTCTTGATGCAATGCGGAATTATCGTCACTATTTTCTTGATGTTTCAAACTCTCTTCATTATTTTCGACCATGCCATCTTCGAGTGCTGGCTGATTATGAATAGTACTTGCACATTCCTTGTCTTGGGCAACCTCGTCAGTACTCTGATGAAGTACCGGTTCAGTAGTACCAATCTCCTGAGCTTCTTCAACCTGTATGATTGTACTTTCTTCATCTGTTGTACCCAGATTATCATATCCAGAGATAGTACCTTCTTCGCCTGTTGTACTTTCACTTAGTTCTTCCAATTTGGCAGTATTTTCTTCAATATTATCATCCAATTCTTCATATTTGATAGTACTTTGTTCTTTCGGAGAAGCTTGACACGTTTTCTCGTCAATGACAGTACTTAATTCTTCAAAATTGCCTTCTTCTATAGTACTTTGGCTGGTTTCATCCTGCCCGATAGTACTTTTGACCTCTGTAGTACTTTGGACTGGATCGTCAGTGTCTTCTTCAGTTGTATCTTGTTCAACAGTACTTTGATCGTGTGCAGTACCTTGTCTAGATTCACGCTGGATGTTTTGTTCTTCTTCAGTACTTTGATCAAGTTCCACTTCTGTCGATTCTTTCTCTGTACTGCGCATTAGTTTTCTATATTTGCTAGTACCGGCTTCTTCGTTTGATGATTCTTCTGCCTCTTCTTTATCAAATTCTCCGTCGGAATTGTCACTCGTAAACAGCTCTTGATCTTCTGAATCGCTAGTTTCTATTCCTGAACACCTATCATGACTTCTCTTCAAAGTTGCATCTTTATTCGCTGTCCTCTGCCTTGTATAATCGTCTTCTTCTTCAGAACTCTCACTGCTTGACTGCCCCGAACTATTTTCGCTCATCTTCAGCTTATAATAATCAAGCATGGACTTTTTCCGACATTGCTTCACTTCTTTCTCCAAGTGTGACTGTTCAGAAGACTCGTAACTAGGTTTGCCAGCGGAAAAGGGATCGAAAGATTGTGAATTATAATGCAAAGGTGCAGTGGGAACAGATCTGGATGTATTTGAAGGCAGAGGAGATATTTCGGGGGGTTCCAAAGAGGAATACGTACTCGAATCATCTTCAGCGACAGTAGTAATATTTTCAGGACATGTTTGAGCAACTTCGTCATCATTGTTGATACTAAAACGATTTGTAAGTTGTGTTTGAGAATCTGAACGCAAATGTATGGCAGCTTGACCATCTTGAAGATTTGCAGAAGCAGATTCTGAAGAGCTTCGATCATTCAACAATGCCTGATGGCAATTTTGGACTATCTGCAGAGTACTTGAAGGTTGTTTTACAGGTTCCAAAAGAGTCTTCGAACTGGACTTGTCGTCAAAGAACGTGTTTTGAACAATGACAGATGCGGTATGCATCTGTATAATTGCTGGAGGTTTCGTAACTTCCAACTTAGAGTCTTCATGCCGAGTCTTCATATATTCCTCCATAAGTACTGTTGCTTCAACGCCACTTGCTCCGTCCCGGCTATCTTCATTCAGTTTGGAAGAAAACTTATTCGTATACGAATCTCCGTGTAAATTTCTGGTATTCGATGAAGAAACCTTGTCGTCATCGTGCAGTCCTGCACGTTCTTCATTGCCTCCTTGAAGCACAACGCCTTGTAGTTTTGAAGCAGACGATGGTTTTGTGCACTCTTCAATGATGCTCGAATCGGCTTCTCTTAACGTTTCCTGAAGCAAGTGACAATCTTCAGAACTATCTTCGAATTTCGACCGGTTTGTCGATAAATTCAGGGCAACGTCTTCTTGGAGCGACACGCTGTAATCTTCAGGCGTGTCTGGATGAATAACAGATGTTTCAGTGGTGTTTTCAGCCGCTGAAAGTTGTCCTGCTTCAGCCCCAAGCAACTGCTGGTCAGCACCACTTTGTTTATTAATGCTGTAGTCTTGAGGTATTGGTTCCACTGAGACTTCAGGCGCGTCTGAAAGCTTTTCAGCCGCCTGAAACGTGCTTTCAGCATCACTCTTTCGGGTAATACTGAAATCCTGCGGTAAACAATTCTGAAAATGAGATTCCTCGCAATGTTCGGCGATTTTAGCATCTGCTGAAAGCGAAATTTCAGCTGCTCCACGCTTGTTGACGCTGTAATCTTGTGGTGACGTATTTTCAGCCGCGTTTTCAGCGAGTTCCGTTGATATTTCAGGTATGCGCAGTTCAGTTGCTTCCAGAATGTTTAGTTCTCTGGTTTTACTGAAGTCCTGAGCATGTACTCCATCAGTGTGGTTCGATTTAACAAGTTCAGGCGTAACTATCTGTATTTCAGGTCTTCCAGCAGGGCTTTCAGCTTTTTCAGCCACACGGCCAGACCCATCTGACTGCCTTATTTGCAGATCTGTCTTGGTTACTGGTGCTTCCAGTTGCGGCTCTTTCAAAATTTGAGATTTCTGATCAGCTGCCGGTCGACACAACTTCTCCGAAGGTTCCGCTGGAGTTTCTAAAGGAGCAGCTACACTTGGCAGCTTATAATACCCCTTAATGTTTGCGGGCAAGTGATCAATCTGTTGGATGTGCAAGTACTGTGAAAGAGCTTCACTTGAGATGTGGGTGGAATCCAAAATATACAGCGGTTGCGACGTGGTTTCATCTTCTGGTAACTTGTCAGCGGTCGACATGCTCTTCGGCTCGGCGATGGGCTCCGCAAAACTGACATGTTTCTGCTTCTCTGCGGGAATATTATTGCACAGCACCACGTCCGGTAAATTCGTCACGATATCTTCATCGTCTTCCCACGATTCCAGGTATTCCTTCAGGGATTTGCCAATGTCCACTTCTTTCTTCGCATACGCGGACCTCACTACACTGGCCGCTTCGTAACCCCGGTAATCCGGCCCGCTGTAGACGGCCGAGTACGCTGGATTGCCAGGTTGAACTACTTGCTGCTGACCATAGATTGATCGGGGCGGGTAATAGCGCTTCTCTGGGCCGTCTGGAGGGCTTTGGTTGCACTGCGGGCCGGGATAAGCGGGCAGGACCCTGCAGGATTGCACCTGGATATTCCTGGATACGTGTACAGGCTGTTTGACCAGCTGATCGCTTCGGTACTGCACATTGCCGGGCTTAACATTGGAGCCTGGATAGTAGGAGTCCTTCGGGTGATAATTCGGGTACATTTGAGGGTAGTCCTGGCCAGGAAGCGAGTATTGAGGAGGCGACACTTTGGGCAACCCGATACACTGAGGAGGAATCACCACAACGGGCATATTTTCCTGGAACGTTCGCCGAGGCGAAATGTTCCCGGCGCCAACTTCATTGGTCTTAGCGGCGGGCCGATAGTTCGTAGGGTATTGGGCGAGTGCGGGCCTGTTACCCTGGTGTATCAACGGTGGACTATACGCGTACGATTGTGGTTCATGCGCCGCTTCAGCTCTTCCCGACATGTTGTACGAATCGATGACCATTTTGCTCGACTGAATCACTGATTGTGGTTTTGGGTAATTCCTGAAATACTCCCCCGTCGGATGTTCCACCACCCGCTGGTCCTGCACGTTACTATAACTGACCATCTTGGTCGGTTTTTGCATGGCAACGTTCGAAGATTTCGCCCCGTACTGACTAGCCTCTACGGCGTTGTACTGAATACGACTTTTCGAAACCGCTCGCGGCGTTTGCTCCATATACGCCACGTCCCGGGGTAGCTCAGTGCTACGGCTGAACAAATTCGGGTTCAACCGCGTCTGCATCTGGTTCATCTGCAGCAGATAATGGTTGGGCTCGTAGGAGACTTTATTCTGCGCGTAGTATTTCGCATACGTCGAGGGAATGATGTCTTCGGGGGGAAATTTCGGCCCGGACGAGTTCAGATAATTCTTCTGCGTGCTCCCCGGTAACATGACAGGCCCATACTTGTGGTGGGCGTACGCTCCAGAGGTGTACTCGGGGTAGTACGTGCCCTCGGTGCTCAGCCGTTGCTCGAGAATTGGAAACGGAGGTGATTTTTTCGTCGGACTTTGGACGATCTGTCTGTAGTCTCGCGATTTTTGCTCTTGGGCGCTCGCTTTCTGGGCCAAATACGTTTGGGCGTACACTTGGGCGTAGCCGCCCGGTTTGTCCACGGGGTAGGACTGGCGCCCATGTCGCATTTCTTGCGTCAAACACGCCGATTTGTTCACATAGTACGGTTGCGACGACTCCTGGGGACTTTGCTTGCGATCCAGTTGGTTCTGAAGGGAATAGGTCACGTTGGGATGAGTGCTGGGCGCCAGCCCATGCTGGGGTACTCTGTTCTGGGCCGGGTAAGTGCCCGATTTGAGGCAGTACGCGTTTTGCTCGTCGGAGGTGGTTTTGGAGTCATGCTGTTGGATTTTCTGGTGGTATACTTGCGACACCATCGGGTAATGATAATTGGGTGACGGTTTCTGATTGACCGACGTGTAATTGTGACCTTCAGAGTAATTGGGCGTAATTTTAGCGTTGGTTGAATGCGCCAACGGTGGAGTACTTTGTCCCGGATAAGCCCCACCGCGGTACTGTACGTCCGCGGTACTATCCTGCGCGTAGTACTTGAGTACACTGTCAGGCACCCGAGCATCTTGCCGCAGCGGTTGTACCGGACTGGCCCGATTGTACCCGGTACTATCCGCGTACTGCGCATGCGCCAAGTACGCACGATTGGGCGACGGTACTGCGGTACTATGCTGTTGCTGGCCGCTGTACATGGGGTACTCGGCCGGATTATCGAGGGTGGCCGGATAACCGGGGTTGTCCCCGGGCTGTTTTGCGTACTTGGCGGTTAGATGTTTGGGACCGCTGTCGACGGTGTCGGGCCGCCGCCATTGTCGGAGGACGGATGTCGTGGATTGTTTCGGCAGCGCGGGTTTCAGAGACGTAGGTGCGGTCTAAGATCATACACACACACATTTAGATTATTATTTTGACGTAGAGCAAAAAATTATTTCTACAAAACAACATCGAATGAATGGATCTAGTAGGCGTGGAAAAACAACGACGTAATGTGGAATGTAAACAAATGCAGCGCGGAGGAGGAAAAACAAATGAATGTAAACACGGGTAATACAAGTGAACGTCACACAAGCACAGGTGACTAGATACAAATTATTCTAATTTTTTAGGTCAGCATGTTAATCGTTATATATATATATATATATATATATTTAATCAATAATCGCGCTCTCGAGACATCTGTGCCAATGGACAGCATTGACAATCGGTGAATTATTAATAATATTAGCTCCACCCCATGTATACAGGGTGGCCCGCTGCGACGCGGGACACGGAGAATTAACAAAAATTACGATAACTTCTGAACAGTGCATTTTAGGGCAAAAGTGCAAATGAAAAAAGTTGTTCAGAGTTAAAAACTACACCGTATACGGCCATTTTCCGTGTGGAAATGTTTGTCTACAAGGTGGAAAAGTGATTTTGAAAACTTGTTCTTCAGGGAAACAGAACCTGAATACGGCGCTGGTCACATCCACACGTGGATCAGACAACACGGACTTGTGAAATAATGTCATCGACAAAAACCCAACAATTCATGGACTTTTTTTTTAATGTTTAACATATTTTATTTACTGATACAAATCAATTTGACAATCGACCCGGGGCTCTTCGGAATTGTAGGATAACGAGAAATTAGTTTTCAGTACAGCGACATTCAGTACAGAGCCGGGCGGATTTGAAAAACGCGGAAAAATAATTACTTTCTGACAAGGCATTGTCAAATCCGTGATTACGGGCTGAACAACGCATTTTAGAGCAAAAGTGTAAATAGCAAAAGTTGTTCAGAATTAAAAACTGCACGATATGACGGACATATTCAGTGCTCAAACACATTTGTATATCGTGTAAATCAAGTTTGAAATGCTGCATTCTGAGGTGACAGATCAGGAGGTCATGGAACAAACATTGCATGTATTTTTTTTGGTTCATTACAACAATAAATAATCAAACCATAGCATTTTTGTTTCACGACCTCCTGATCTGTCAATCAAAATTGATTTACACGGTTATAGAAACATATCTGAGCACTGAATATGTCGTCATATTATGCAGTTTTTAATTCTGAACAACTTTTTTTATTTACAATTTTGCTCTAAAATGCGTTGTTCAGAAGTAAACAGAATATTTCTATATTCACATGTTAATTTCCTATGTCCCAGATTTCTTGGGACACCCGGTATATACCGTGTGTCTCATGACGATCTACACATAGGAACGTTGCATACGCTCTTGATCGTGAAATAGTAATTTGATCGTTTTAGTTTTTTACAATCTAGACAGTAGAATTGTTAATATTATGCTTACTATTTTATTTCCTTTGATATTCTAGTATAATTTTGTAACATATTCGATGAAATAATACATTTTCAACGAATTTAAACGTCAAATTGACATTTCAATTACAAAAAAAAAAGAACAAAAACAACCAGATTAATATTTTTATTTGAAAATCAAATGAGCGCGCAACGCTCCTATGTGTAGATCGTCATGAGACACACGGTATATATATATATATATAATGTGTGTGTGTGTGTGTATGCGTGTGTGTGTCACTTACCCCAGAATGATTCAAGTTACACCCAGCAAACTCATCGCTGCTATGCAACATGGGCGTATCCGGGATTCTTCCATTATGAGCATGGATATTTTTATTATTGTACATTAGTTTAAAAATCTGAAAAACGAATGTTTTTAAAAAAATAATATTTACCGTTGCGCCTTGGAGGCCATGCCGCCCGCAACACAGTGCAGCATTGCGGGCGGCATACACAGATGTGGTTAAGGCGCAGTAGTGTCGATGAACTACAAAGTAGTGAAATTAGCGTATCGAAAAATTAGATGGATTTTTTTTTTATGAAACGAAATCTGTACTTGTATAAGAGGCCTCCAGCAGTTTCCCGAACCACAAACTTTTTACTTTTAAATCCAGAGCCGGACTGTAATTAATTCAAGAAAACAAAAATTATACAATAAATATTCTGTTCGGTCACACTTTCGCCCAAAATTGGTTCAATATTTCCGCCCTAATTGAGATTACTTTTGAACAATACATTTTAGAGCAAAAGTGTAAATAGCAAAAGTTGTGCAGAATTAAAAACTGCATGATAAGGTGCCATATTCAGTGCTCAGATATGTTTCTATAACCGTGTAAATCAATATTTTGAAACACTCCATTTTAATGACAGATCGGGAGGTCGTGATATTTGACTATCTGCTGCTGTAAATGAACAAAAATAAATACAATTTTTGGTCCATAACCTGTTCCTGATCCGTCACCTCAAAATGCCGTATTTCAAACTTAATTTACACGGATATACAAACATATCTGAGCACTGAATATGACATCGTATTGTGTAGTTTTTAATTCTGAACAACTTTTGCTATTTACACTTTTGCTCTAAAATGCGTTGTTCAGCCGGTAATCACGGATTTCTCTGTAGTTAAATGTGAATTGCCAATGGACGAGATTTCAGCGGGACAATTTCCAGCATTTTTAATTCAGTTTCTGCCGTTATAAAGCATGCAAAATTAATTCTGTTTAATGATCTTAGTGCAGAATTTTGTGCTCTACAACATTTATTTGAAGCTTTCTTCTTGGAAATAATAAATAAATTATAAAAATATGAATTTACATGTTGAAGTCACGGTCAGCAGCCGGTATATATATATATATATATATATATATATATATATATATATATATACCGGGTGTCTCAAGAAATCTCGGACATAGACAATTAACATGTAAATATAGAAATATTATGATTACTTCTGAACAATACATTTTGGAACAAAAGTGTAAATAGCAAAGTTGTTCAGAATTAAAAACTGCATGATAAGATGCCATATTTAATGCTCAGATATGTTTCTATATAATGCGTAAATCAATGTTGAAATACTACCTTTTAATGACAGATTAGGAGGTCGTGAAACAATAACGCTATTGTTTGATTATTTGTTGTTGTAACTAACAAAAATACACGTAATGTTTGTTCCATAACCTGTTCCTAATCTGTCATTAAAATGCAGTATTTCAAACTTTATTTACTCGATATACAAATGTATTTGAGCACTGAACATGTCGTCATACTATGCAGTTTTTAATTATGAACAACTTTTGCTATTTACACTTTTGCTCTAAAATGCGTTGTTCAGAAGTAATCACAATATTTCTACATTCACATGTTAATTCCCTATGTTCCAGATTTCTTGGGACACCCGGTATATATATATATATATATATATATATATATATATATATATATATATATATATATATATATATATATATATATGGCCAGATTAAAAATATATTGTATGCTGCTAAAATAAATATATAAAAAAAATTGAATAAGGAAAAATGGTTATACTTTCGTGTAACGAGAGACACGCGGTATCACGTCTTATCTTAAACTTACGGAGATAAGAGCACACACACACACACACACACATATATATATATATGTACGTACATATATACATACATACATACCTCACACATGTCATAAGTTAAACCACAGTGTACACATATAATACTACAATATTTTTTAACTATTCCACAGTCATACATACATATTTAGATACATGGGCGTCCGTAGAAAACATTCCAGAGAGGGGGCCAATACAGCTGTAAAACTATTTTTACACGTCCGGGAGTAGAAGTCGGTTTCTAGGGCGTCAAACGCGGGACAGAAATGAAGCATTTACTCCCTAGGGACGAAAACACTTTTCGGAAGGGAGTTTTTATTATAACAAAGGTTTTTGTAAATAAATGTGTGTTGTCCGTGGTACGCGTTGCATGGAAACATTCCCAAAAGCTTCTAAATACATATTGCAATTTCGTTCCGATTTATTATAATTCATTATTTATGAAATTAAGTGTTTCTACTCCCGAACGTGGAAAAAATAGTATATACACCTCGGGAGAGAAACCACTTATTTTTCCTGAGGTGTAGTTTGAAGCCCGAGGGCGAAGCCAGAGGGCTACAAACTACACCTCAGGAAAAATAAGTGGTTTCTCTCCCTTGGTGTATAATGTACTATTATTTCAATCATTTTTACACTTAAAATGAACATATATTTATTTATTTGATCCCAGTGACGAGGCATGTGCCCCTTTTGCCCTACTCTGCGGACGCCCATGCATACATTATGTAATATATTACCGAAAAAAAAAAAAAAAACATTCATTATAACGAAATTATTAGCCGCTTCACTGAAACGGTGTCACATGTTTTCCAAAACGTTGGTCCCGAATATTCAAATAAATATATGTCTCACAATAAATATGTTACAATTCTGTGTAGTTTTTAATTCTAAGCGTCTTTTCCGATTTACACTTTTGCCCTAAAACATGTTTTGAAGCTCATAATCGAGATTTAAAAAAAAAATACATTTATTTTTTCGTGACACTTGGGGGCCAAAAAAACCCCTGAATACGTGTAAAATTTGTGGAAAACAATTTCAAATACTTGCGTCGACCTTCACCGTAAATATACCAGAATTGTTCAAGGTCGGCGCAGTTGTCATGGCGACGGCGTTGTAATAATAAACATAAATACAAAATTAATTACGATTTGAAGAACAATGACAAAAAAACTAACAATCACCGCACCGCTCAAAAGTTCATTCCGCAAAGTAAAAAAACTCGAAACCGAGTCAAAAAGTCACAAAATTATTCAAATTTATGCCATTGTTTTTTTCTACACACACACACACACAAAGTACAAAAAATACGATGCGCTGTATATTTTTAATTTAGTATTCAAAAAAGTATTCAAATTTATTCACATAGCAAAAAGACAAGTGAACACTGAAAAGTCATAGTGAACTAATAAGAAAATACGTATTAAACAGTTCCTTGCATCATCGGGCCGGGTACTTAAGGTAATTAAATCAATTATTCAGCGTCTAATTCGATAGAATTTCTGTTGATAATCGGTAATGTAATAAACATTTTTCTTTTTCTGTGTACAAATTAAACAATTGAAACACAATAATGCACTCTCAAGTTACATAGAAACAAAATACAAGCGATTTTACTAAATACAGCCAATGGGAACACGTCTAGTTGCTGTTGTTTACGCAGCCGACCAATCGCGCCATCGCAATCTTTTGTTTTTGCGGCAGAAACACAAGTGCTTGCGACCAATCACGAGAGGCGTGCTGTACAAATAATAAATGATGTACTGTTTTCTGTGCAGCAAGTACGCGCATACATAGTCATCATCATCATCGGAACGGTTATTTAGTTTACGATTACTGATAACGCGAAGGTTATGTACAGAGTTTACATGCGACAAACTAACAATAATAATTTTTTTTCCGCTGATAATGATTCAAAGGCTACTGCGATTGCAGTGCTGTATTTTGACTCGAGCAGTCAAGACAAGTGAACATCACGAACTCGTATTTACTTTCATATACACACACACACACACACCACATGCAAGCAGACGATATTGGAGAGACAGCGGCTGTATGAAATGTCGTATTATTATTTTGTACATATTGTAATTAATTATTAGTTATTATTTCAGCGGATTTGCCGTTTGCAACGTCACTCAATGCTAGTGCCAGGTACACAGGTACGCGAACAATGTCACTAAAACGACGAATAACGGTGGAATAAAGAGTAACAGCGGATAAACTTGACGGCACGGCACAGCTGACCGCGTCCACTGACGATTTGATGCAATTAACACGGCAATTAGAAGCGGATAATTGGGGAAAAACAACGAAAAACATACCTTGTATCGTTCACTACACTCAACACAGACGCCATGTTTGTTACACTGTCGTGATAAGTGCAGCCCGGTTCACACAGCCGCACGCACAACTATTACGATAATAAACTCGGAACAGCAAATTATTAAATAGAATGTTAGGCTGCAACTAAAAGGTGTATTAATGGTTAAATAATCATTTCACTATACCGGCTACACTAACCTAAGATTTTATTTACGTATTTAATTAATATTTTTTTTTCCTTCTCAAAATGTAATTTGACGACGTGAAATTTTAATTCATACACGAGAACTGTTTTCAGATTAGTTTCATAATGAATTATGTAAATTTGAAACTAGTTTTTTTTTGGGAATGAAATTAACATAATCAGATTTTTATCATTTAGTATTTCTTGTCAAAATACACAGTATGTGTGCGTGTTCGTGTGTGTGAGACGGACTTTCTACATAACGGTAAATTGTGATATATGTGTATTTGTCGAAAATTAACGTGAATTACTTGTGTCATTACTTTGTTGCAGGCACCACCTTCAGGGCAATGTGATTTAAATGTGGAAATTTCTTCAAAATGAACATTGTATTTGTGCAAAATAAAATGAAATTTTTGTACTTATTGTTGCTAAATTAAATGAAAATTAAATGAATTACAACAATGTAATCGTAATACATATTTCCATTTATATGTTCGTAATTCTAAATAAATAAAACAAAATACACTGTAAAAAAAAAAAAACGTTTTTTATTGCATTGTAAATTATTTCACATAGAATTTCGCTGGTTAACCTAGAAAATGGATTGATTTTACTGAAAATTTCGATGAAATACTCGAAAATCAATTCGGTGTTAAGTTCATTTTACTGGGAATTTCGATGGTTTTAACGGGGCAATTATTAATTTTTATTTTAGCGCAACGGTTTAAACTCTCCAGAATTGCGGTTTCAATTTGAAGGGGACATTCTCAAATTGTCCGGGCCCTTTGGGCTCCTTCAGCGCGTTGATTTCCTGGGTCCGTTGGCTCAACTGATCGCTGGCGGGCTCGTGTCGTGCCTCATTGATCTGGATCGAGGCGTAGTTGAGGGCGTCCTTCTTGGACTTGTCTTTGCCCACGTCGTGGCACGACGGTAACTTTCGTTTCTTCCGCTGGCGACACTTCTTCTTGTCCTCCGTCACCGTTTCCTTCTTCTTCGGCGGTGGACATCCGCTGCTCACCTTGCCCGGCCCCTTGCCCGCCGACTCGGCGCACGAGTAGCCGCCGGACACGGCGCCCACGTGGTGCGCTGCACCAGGTCGCAGGGCCTCCGCACTGAGCCACGGAGCCGCGTCCGGCCGATGGTGCTCGCCCACCACGTCCTGGATCTCGATGATGTAGGTCTCACGGCCCGCGGACACGTCCGCCGACTGCGTTATGCGGATGTTATCGGAGCCGGGCCGCCACGAGTTCAGCCAGCCGCGGATCCGGTCGACGATGGTCTTATTATCGGCGGCGAGCGACTGGGTGGAATATTGCGCGGACGCCAACGACTTTCGCGCGTGCAATCGCGGATTGGAGCACGTGTGGAGCGCGTGTTTGGAGGCCGACGTCGACGTCAGCGTGCTGAACGATTTTTTATGCGCGGGCTGGGGCTGGGGCTTGGAGCTGGGCTGGTTGGGACGTTGACGCCGTTTCTCGTCCTGTTTCTGGGCGGCCCGCTCAAAGTCGCAGGGTTTTTTATCGGTGAAGGGGTTTTTACAGGGCGGTTTCTTTTTGTGCGCAAGCTTTTCGACGCCGGCGTCAGCAGCTGCAGCAGCTGCTGCAGCTGCAGTGAATGTCGAGTATTTTTTCTTACCACTGGACGCATCATCAGCGGACGTCTTGTGCGCATGCTTGCTGGGGATCTTCCACGGACAGATCTTGCACTCGGACGGCTCCTCCTCGTACTGGTCGCCCATGCACTCCGAGTACGAGGGGTACGGCGCCGCCTGCTTCTTGCACGTGGACTTCTCGTACATGTACTCGCACTTGTTGGGGTTGGGATCGGCGCAGCCGGGCGACTTTATCGTCTTGCACGTGGCCTTCTCCTTCTTCTTCTCCTTCTTGCACATGTTCGGTCGCGTGCTGAAGCGACGGCCGCCGCTCGACGGCTTCTCCGCCGTCCTCCAGGTGCTGGTCGAGCTTCTTACTTGATTATCTTCACTTGCCGACGTCGGCTGCAGGTCGGTGTCCGTCGTCTCTAGGCGTTGTGCCTGCGTCACCAGCTCCTGCAGCCGGTGATCACTGTCTAGGCGCGTCTCGGATAACACATTCACTGCACTGAGTTCACGGTTCGACGTCGTTGTACTGTAGTTACGTGTCAGCATCACGCGGTCGCGGCTGCTGTATTTACGCGGCTCTGCACCCAGAGTGGACGACACTTTGATCTCGCGGATCCGCGGTTCACGCACGAACGTCTTCACCTCCGAGTACGAGGGGAACGGAGCGGCTGCGCGCTTGACGACAGCGTCACCGTCGTCCTGTTTGTGCTTGGCAATGCACCGGAGTGTCGTCTCGATGAATGCGCGCTCTTCGCGGCTGCCGGGCACGAAGAGCGGCTTCTTCAGCGCCCGGTACTCGGGGTACTGGGCGCGCAGACGGTCCAGGATAACGTCGCACTGCTCCAGGTCGGACAAGGCGAGCGGCGAGCTGCACACGGAGGAGAATCGGCGGTGTTGCGGCTGCGTCGTGGGTCGGGAGTGACGGGAGGTCTTCAGGTAGCGAGCTGCACGTGTCCGAGGCCTGGATTCAGACCTGGGGCGGAGCTGGGGACGTCTACTCTGCATCCGCGTCTCGTCCACGTCGTCTGGCGGCTGCAGCTGGTGGATGTCGGCCGATTCGCGCCAACCGACGTCGTCCTCGTGGTACTGCACGCCTGCAGGCGGCTGATACGTGTGCTCCGGGTGCTGGTGGACGTCGTACGCGGCCGCTTCCTGGCTCTGCTGCAGGTTATAGCGCGCCACCATCTTCATTTCTTCCTCCATCAGCTTGGCCTTCTCGTCGTCGGCCATCGTGTCGCTGGGGAACGACTTCAGGCGCTCGGGAAACGGATTTGCCAGCCGGGGCAACTTGAGCGGCACCGTGAGCGCCGACTGCGTGCTCGACTTGGCGAATCGGCCACGCACCAGGTCCGATTTCTCGGGGAAATTCGCCAGATTACTCTCCAGCGTGGAGGTAAAGTATTCGGGCATCGCGGACGGCTGCAGATCGTTTTCAAACGCGTCCATTTCGTACTCGCTGACCTGCAGGTCGCGATCCCGATACGAAACGCTCATCGACTGTGTGTCTGCATACTTTTTCGGTACGAAATTCGTGTGTGACGACGATTTTAAGCGTCGAACCGGGTGTATAACGTACTTTGGTTTCGAGCTGTACGGTCGCGTCTGTTCGGTGAGTAGAAATTTGAATTTCTAAACGGCAAAAACGCTCAGTTAGTAGGTGTGGGTGTTGGGAAAGGGTTAAGACAGGTTCTACTTACATTTTGTCCCAGGTAACGGTGAATTTTGAAGCCAATTCGAAGAGCCATCGTGAAGAGCACGCAACTTACTTAAAAACCGTTAAAAAACTGCTAGTGAAATACATAGTAACAATGGTTGCTATGACTTAACAAGTCAAATTACTGTTACATTCATTAATAAGTAGTGAATCGTTTTTAAAATACCACTAATACTGATTAAAACTGGCTCGAAGTGTGATTAAAATTGTTGCTTTGAATTTACATTGTGGTATTTCGCGGTTATGTGTCAGAAATAAGAAGACTGTGTGTTGACTATTTCGAATATTCGATAGTTTATTGTAAAATAATATTTATACAATTTAACTAGCACCACGCGTTATTATAATTAATAAAATGAATTATCAAGTACATTTCTGTTTATTTTAATGCGTATTTATTATATTTATTACAATACGATTACAGCTGACTCAAGTATTGCTTTGACTCACGCAGTACCAGTTGGCGAACATCGATTGTTTGTTGTGTCATAACAAAGTAGAGAAACGCAGTCGCATTTTGCAGAGTAAAATTTCCGTAATTTCCCCGTGAAAATGAAGTTCCAATACAAGGAAGAACACCCATTCGAGAAGCGAAAAGCCGAGGGTGAGAAAATCAGACGAAAATATCCTGACCGTGTGCCCGTAAGTAGTGAAATTTCCAATGAAATACTTTGTGTGTGTGTGTGATTTTGACATTCATTGCGAACCACCAACAACACGCCATTTCTGTGTTAATTATTCGTGATGTTTCTGCGATAATTCCTGGTGAAATATCGCACAAAGGGTTAGTTTTACACGAGATTGCGTAACATTTGTGGTGACAGGCGATTTTGTTGACGTGTGTACGCGATTTTCGAAGGTCAAATATGTTTCGAGAAAACATTTCTTTGTGCGTTGTGCTGGGCCGCGTTTCAAAATAGAACGTAGATTGATTGGTGTACGTGTAAAAATAGTTTGTGTGGGCCCCACTAGGTGATTGTGGAGAAGGCTCCCAAGGCGCGTATTGGTGATCTGGACAAGAAGAAGTATCTGGTCCCGTCCGATCTGACAGTCGGACAGTTCTACTTCCTGATCCGAAAGCGGATTCATCTGCGACCGGAGGACGCTCTGTTCTTCTTCGTGAACAATGTGATCCCGCCGACGTCGGCGACCATGGGCTCGCTGTACCAGGAGCACCACGAGGAGGATTTCTTCCTGTACATCGCGTACTCCGACGAGAATGTCTACGGCGCCAACTAGCTGACGATGACGATCATTTAAATGCAAAATTCACACAATTTTAATTTCCAAAACTGCTGTAAATTCTTCGTCTTTGACCAAATACACGTCTTATTTATGAAAATATTCTCCTGTTTTTTAGGTTAACTTCAATTATCTAGGGATGGTTATGATTGTATTATTAATTAAATAATAATTATTTGTTAAAACTGTTTTAGTTTTGTGTCTAGACGCAAGGTTAACTCTTAAATTATAAACTATTGTATAACGGCTGAAATATATGTGGCCCACCCCAAAAAAATAAATAAATCAATGATTCGCAGAAAAATTCTATAAAAACTAATAAAATGTAAAAATCCAAACGGTGTTTTTTTTTATTTTTCACAAGAAATACATCGAAAATACCATTGAATATATGTTAAACATACTTGGAATTGTGTAATAAGTAATATTTTATGTCTTAAAACCTGTGAAAGCGTAAATTATTCCTTAAAAAGTACAAATTCCGCTGGTGTTTGGTCATTCTGGACGATTTCTGAGCAATTTCATGAAAACTACGCCGCAACTTATCACATTTACATAAAATATAGCAATGTTTAGTAAAACATTGCTTTACATACAATTAATACGTAGAAAGATTGTAAATGACTGGAAACTGGAAAATCATGAACGATTCTCATGACTCACGTTCATAAATTGATTATTAAAGTATAAAACTAAGGATTAAATGCTTTCGAAAATTACTAAAATACAGTTCAAAGTGTCGACTAAACATCGCACCACATTTCAACACTGTCCTAAATCCTTGAAATGTTGAAAAACATCAAAATAGTTTTCAAAATATACAGAAATACTCGCTGTCAAAACAGCTGTTCGTTCATTATGACTTTCGCATATGTAATATGACACTTATCATATAAAATAACTTTATTAAACCTGACAAATTAGTGAAATCATAGTAAAATACATGTAAATTAACTGATTATAGACTTCAATTAAATATCACAATTTTTAAATCGTATTAATTCATCGGTAAATTATGAAATCATCTATTGTGAAACATATTATGAATGTAGTGTTCAAATGTCAAGTTAAAACCAAGATGGCTGACTTTGTGTTTGCCACAACCAACACAAATGCTTAAAACTATTAATTTACAATTAATACACTTTATTTGTGATACAAAAATATGTTCCAGTCCGACGATGAGATAACATTTGATGCGGTGAGTATATAATTTCGTGTAATACTCGTGCAATACCACCGGAAAACTGTGTTGAAAACTAAGGTTAGCATTTTGAACAGGAAAGTTTCATCAATTTTTTAGGACTTTTTAAGTGATGCTTTCGATCTGGCAAGTACACCAACTAGTGTAGACTGTCCCAAGAGGCATTCCGAGGCGAATGAACCGCAGTTGGTGAAGAGAATTCGCTCATCTTCGCCGGATACACTCGACATCTTGTCCCTGTTGAAGTCGAACGTGGAGAATCGTGTCGAAAAGAGTCCGGAGCACCGGTTTACCCGGCCCGTCCTGCCCTGTAAGAAGCGCAGGGTTGTACAGCGTAAGTTTCCGGGCCCCGCGGGCATTTTGCCCGCCCAGCGAGATGTGAATATAGACGTGAAACACCTGGAAAATATCGCTGCATCGCGAAATGGCGAGCAAAGTGATTCTGATGTAAGTATTCAGTGTTTCTGTGCTCAGTGAGTGTCTCCGCCGTGGGTTAGGGCAGTGCAGAGTGTCGTGTGTGCAGGAGATGGTATGCTCGCAGCAGTCGGACGACGTGTTCACGCGGCCCGCCTGGCGACGGATGCTCCAGGACCTGGAGTCAGTGCCAGGCGACGCTGCACCAGGTGTGGGGCTGCCAGAGCGTTATACCATCGCCTGGGCGAAGGCGAGGGCTGCCAGGAGGCAGCTGGACGGTGGTAGGACACCGTTCCTCGCCGCTGTTGTCCAGCAGATCGACTGCAGTACACGGAACCCGATGGCTCTGCTGAAGGATCAAACTGGTGAGCATAAAATAACACAATTCAAGTGCTTTTTTTTTGCCGAAACACGGATGTGCACGTGTATACATACATACAGTAACCCCTCGCTGGTACGAACCTCGGTTTAACGGACTCTAAACTGGTAAAAAGTAGTAAAAAGTAACAATAATTTGATGTTTTGTGTCGGGACATTTATACAGTTCGCGTAGTAGCACATTTTACACAGTAGGCTTGCATCTCGGGGAATAAACCAGCTGTAAATACTATTACACCTCGGACATGTATCCTTGGGGATCAAATTGTTGTAGAGTGGTACACAGTAGGCATGGATCTTTGAGATTAAAACACTGTAAATACTATTACACTCCTAGCATGTATCCTCGAGATCAAAAGAGCGTAAACACATTACACCTTGGGCATGTATCTTTGAGATCAAATGCTCGTACAGTAGTACACCGAGGGCATGCATCCTGGAGATCAAGTCCTCGTACAGTAGTACACCGTGGGCTCGGATCTTTGAGATTAAAGTCGCCCATTTTTTACCAATTCCAGGCGAGATACAGGCCACTCTGATCCACGAGGTCTGGGAAGAGTACGGCGAGCAGCTGCACGCTGGCGTAGTCATCCTGTTACGCCAGGTCGGCGTAATTTCCACCGCGAAACAGCACTACCTCGCCATAACTCTGAATAACTTGTTCGCAATCTACGCGGACGAGGCCAGCGGTACCACACCGGCCGCCCACTCACCGGCGGTACCCAAAACTAACTATATGACCAGCCGGGATTTCATTAAAACATTAGCGGACATTCGAGACGCGGACAAAATGGCGGCAAAATCCCGGGACAATTCATTGAAACAGCCGCCAAGCAACTGTGAGACGCGTAGAGATACACAAGTGCGTAGTAATACACACGGTCAACTTATAAACTCGGCGGAACTATTTCCTACCGCAGAGGTTTCGTATAAACATCCGCGAAGCGACAGTGAGACGCGTAGAGATACACAAGTGCGTAGTAATACACACGGTCGACCTATAAATTCGTTGGAACTACTTTCTACCACGGAGGTGTCATTTAAACAGCCACGAAGCGATAGTCAACCGCGTAGAGATACACCAGCGCGTAGTAATACACACAGCCGGGCTACAAACGCGCCAGGACTACTTTCTACCACGGAGGTGTCATTTAAACAGCCACGAAGCGACTGTCAGACGCGTAGAGATACACAAGTGCGTAGTAATACACACAGCCGGGCTACAAACGCACTAGGACTATTTTCCAGCGCGGAACACACATCAAAACAGTCAAATATGGCGAAATTCACAACCGATTCTCACGCCAACTCGATAACAAGTGAAACGCCGACATTTTTACGGCCTGATTTCGATAAAACCACCGATAAAAGTTCGAAATTGTCCGCGGAATCCGAGATGTTGTCACAAGTCTTGGACGGCCTTGACGCAGAGTCCATTTTCGATGATTTTTGAGCCTCTCGCATATCTCGCCGCCATTTTTATTCGTATTACCTCATGTTGTTAATTTATGTGTATTTGTAAATAAAGAAACACTATTTTTTTTTTTTGAATAACAGTCTAGTTTTTTTTTGTGTAACTGGCGTTTGCAGTATAGGTGTTGCCATGGCAACCACTAATATTGAACTGTCAACGTGAGAATTATCCGAAGCAGCAGCAGCACCGAATCATGGATAAAACTGATCTGGCGCTGATGCAGGCGAAACCGCTAGATTTTACATTCAAATTCCTGAAGTCACTGGACGGTAAGTCAGCATTCTGTAGTACATTCAGTTGAAAAATAGATTGCTGCATAAACCTGACCCGCTAGATACGAGCTGGCTTTGGTTAAAACCGAAGATTTTTAAATCTAAATTGTGTGTGATTTTTGCGATTTTAAACCATAGATCTTGTGAAATATCGACGAAAACTAGTGATTCGTAATTAATTTGCACGGTTTTCAAGTGATTTTCCGTGGTTTTACAATTGGTTTGACAGTTCGTAGTTTGCCATTTTGACGTAAGATGGCAGCAGCACAGCGCAATGTTTTATTTTTAAATATTTATTTTCTACGATTATTATTAAGGCATTTTGTCGGATATTATTTAATTTAGATTTGGAACTGGAAAAACCGCGTGAAGGTCGTGCCGGCAAGGCTCCCAAACGGGGCCCCGCCAATAAATTCGTCACCCGGTCCATCTGGTTGAACAATAACCGCTTGGAGAGCATCGCCGGGTTCGACCGGTTCGCCAGCGCGGTCCTAGAGCAGCCCGACGCGCTCGGATGGATTGATTTGTCGTTCAACAACTTGAAAGAAATCGATTCGGTAATTTGAATTTCGCGCCAACAACTGCATAACTGCACAGTCGGACTTTAATGTGTTTGCGCACAGCGCCGCGCCGCGGTCGGTAGCTGTACTTGCAAGTGTCCGGTGTTGAGTGTTGCGATGCTGTGTGTGTTTTTTCAGTGTATTTTGAATTTCCCGAATGTCACGATTCTGTACTTGCACGGGAACCAGATTGAGCGGCTGGAGGACGTGCTGAAGCTGCGCTCGCTGAAGAAGCTGAAGCGGTTGACGTTTCACGGGAACCCGGTGGCCGATATCGAAGGTTACAGAAACTTTGTGGTTCATCTGATGCCGCAGGTATTTGTATTTTTATGTGCAGTGTGTGTGTCTCAATAAACATCAAAAACCGAAGAAATTAACGTGTAAATGTAGCAAAACCCACGATTACCGATCGAATAAATCGTTTCAGAGCGAAAGTGTAAATAAAACAGTTGTTTCGAATCGAATTCTACACAAAGTGAGGTTAGTTTCACCTGTCAAATAGTGTTGTACGTCGAGTAAATCAAGGATTTTGATGGAAAATCAGTGCTTGTTCTATATTTACATGTTAATTTGTCAAATTGTGCAAAATATTACGTAATTTAATGCATATTCTTCACGAACAAACTAAGAAAATGTCGAAAATGCACCGTAAAAACACGTGTTTTTTTTTTGCAGATTTGCAATTTGGATTTCATCCCCGTGGTGAAGCGGGAGAAGAATGCTCCTGCACCTGCAGGGGCCTTTCGAAAATACGCGCATATGCTCCATGACGCGTGAATTTCGAAAACACCTCAAAATCTCCGCGAAACAGTTCAAAATTTCGGCTAAATTTAATAAATTTCTTGCAGAATTCAATAAATCTTAGCAAAATTTGATACATTTTAGTAAAATTTAATAAACTTCGGCGAAATTCATCGAATTCTCCCGCTAATCTTCTAGTGATCAGTGTCTTCAGCTACGATTTCACCCAAAAAGTGCATTAAACCTGTGTTATTTTTGTGAAATAAAACTGCCGTTTTAATAAAAATAATCGTATATTTTCATAGTTTTCTTAAATTGGAGGTACAATGGTATGTTTCATGTATTTACAAGATGTTCATATATATAAAAAAAAATCCACAAATCGTGTCGAGGCGCGGCCGCTGTCAACAATTCCTAATAATTATCGAAAAAACACAGCAATAAAAGTATCGTTTTTGCTGTAAAAACTGTTTATTCCGCGACCTCCCCCCCCCCCCCCGGGGGGGGGGGGCATTATTGAACTCATTACGCTGCGTGTATGTATGTGTGTGTGTGTAAATGAACTAATTCACCACCAGCGCCGTGTCCCGGCGTGTTCCTATCTTCGTCTGTCCTTTGAGCGTTCACGTAGCTCCGTGCGTTCCGGTCGCGTCTTCTTGTACCGGTCTTTGTCCCGGTCGTCGCGTGTGTACTTGTCCTCCTTGTGGATGTGTTTATCGCTGGTGGTGGTGGTCGTCCCCGTCGTGTAGCGATCTTTCTTCTCGCTATCGCCGTACCGATCATGGAGTTTCGTGTCCTTGTCGTAGCTGGTGGACCGCGAGCGACTTCGGTGGCGGTTCTTGTCCCTGAAACAGCCCAATATCCCGCGCCCAAATGTACACAAGGACCTGGGGCACCGCCGCTGACGATGATGACGATGACACTTACCGGCCTGATTTGCTGCGGCTCTGTTTGACGTGGGGGCTGGTGCTACGGGACCGCGAGTAGCTGCTCGGCCGCCGCTTGTGTGACTTCTTGTGGGCCCGCACGTGGGGCGGCGGCGGTGGCGAGCGGCTGCGCGAGCGCGCGTGCTTCTTGGAGCGCTTGTGGTGTTTGCTGGGCGCGGGCGAGTGGCTGCCGGACCGCGACCTGGAGCGTGGGGGCTGCTGCTGCTGTTTGTCGTGCGTGGGCACGATGTGACTACCGCTACGACTAGAACACAGAGACACGGGGGTAGGTGTAGTAGGGGGTGGTGGGGGCTGACAGGTAAGTACAGCAGGGGGTGGGCTGCGGGGGCAGAGAACATGGGCTATAAAGGGTTCGAGTGGTACAAGCAGAACGATTTAAATGAGCCGGCTGGCTCAGAAAGTAGGTTTAAATGAGTCTGCTCAGTGCTGGAAATAGTTTTACAAAGGTTTAACTGGTGCAGCAAAGAGTTTTAAAGAAGTTGCTAGC
This sequence comes from Carabus problematicus, assembly GCA_963422195.1. Taxonomy (NCBI): domain Eukaryota; kingdom Metazoa; phylum Arthropoda; class Insecta; order Coleoptera; family Carabidae; genus Carabus; species Carabus problematicus. The sequence goes on from OY728577.1 coordinate 412,328, forward strand.
GCGGCAAAGAGTTTTAAAGAAGTCTGCTAGCTCAGAAAATAGTTTAAAAGGTTATGTCAGCTCGAGAAATAGTTTTAAAGAGGTCTGTTAGTGCTGAAAAGAGTTTTAAAGAAGTCTGCTAGTTCAGAGAATAGTTTTAAAGGAGTCTGCTAGTTCAGAGAATAGTTTTAAAGAAGTCTGCTAGTTCAGAGAATAGTTTTAAAGAAGTCTACTAGTTCAAGAGACAGTTTTAAAGGTTATGCTAGCTCAGAAAGTAGTTTTAAAGGTTATGCTAGTTCAAGTAATACTTATATGTGAGCTGTTAATATAGAACACAGTTTTAAAGGTTATGCTAGCACAGAAAACAGTTTTAAAGGAGTCTGCTAGTGCTAGAAAATAGTTTGAAATGAGTTTACTAGTTCAGAAAATAGTTTTAAATGAGTTTACTAGCACAGAAAACAGTTTTAAAGGAGTCTGCTAGTGCTAGAAAATAGTTTGAAATGAGTCTGCTAGTGCTGAAAATAGTTTTAAATGAGTCTGCTAGTTCAGAAAATAGTTTTAAAGGAGCCTGCTAGTTTAAAAAAGAGTTTTAAAGGTTATGCTAGCTCGGAAAACGCTTTTAAAGATATTGTTGGCTCAGAAACCAGTTTTAAAAAAGTCTGCTTGTTCAGGAAATTGTTTTAAAGATTTTTGCTAGCTCAGAAAACGTTTTTACAAAAGTTATGCTGGCGCGGAAAACAGTTTTAATGGTTATGTCAGCTCGAGAAATAGTTTTAAAGAAGTATGCTAGTGCAGAAAATAGCTTTAAAGAAGTCTGCTAGTTCAGAAAATGGTTTTAAAGAAGTCTGCTAGTGCTGGAAACAGTTTTAAAGATTTTGCTAGCTCACAAAAGAGTTTTAAAGATTATGCTAGCGTAGAAAACAGTTATAAAGGTTTTGCTGGTACAGGAAAGAGTTTTAAAGGCTATGCTAGATCAAAAAATAGTTTTAAAGAAGTCTGCTAGCTCAGAGAATAGTTTTAAATGAGTCTGCTAGTTCAGAAGATAGTTTTAAATGTTATGCTAGCTCAGAAGGTAGTTTTAAAGGAGTCTGCTAGTTCAAGTACTACTTATAAATGAGCTGTTAATACAGAACACAGTTTTAAAGGTTATGCCAGGTCAGAAAACAGTTTAGAAGAAGTCTACTAGTTCAGAAGACAGTTTTAAAGATTACGCTAATTCAGAAAACGTTTCTACAAAGGTTTTGCTAGTACAGGAAACAGTTTTAAAGGCTATGCTAGCTCAGAAAATAGTTTCAAAGCAGTCTTGCTAGCCCAGAAAACACTTATAAAGACTCTGCCCGTTCAGAAAACACTAATAAAAGGTTATGCGAGTTCAGGAAACACTTATAAAGACTTTGCTGGCGCGGAAAACAGTTTTAAAGAACCTGCTAGCGCGGAAACTCAGATTTAAATGAGTTTGCCAGCTCAGAAAATACTCTCAAAGAAGTCTGCTCGCTCAGAAACCGCTTCTACAGAACCTTTTAGCTCAGAAAACACTTATAAAGACTCTGCTAGCTCACGAACCGCTTCTACACATCCTTTTAGCTCCGAAAACACTATCAAATGAGTCCGCCAGCTCACGAACCGCTTCTACAGAACCTTTTAGCTCCGAAAACACGTTCAAACGAGTCCGTTAGCTCACGAACCGTTTCTACACATCCTTTTAGCGCAAGGAAACACGTTCAAATGAGTCCGCCAGCTCCAACTTCGACAGGGCGACAATTTGACAATCTCGACAGCCAAAACTCTCGCACTATTCGCTGCCAATTACACAGTGTCTGTCTGTCTGTCTGTCTGTCTGAGTGTGTGTCTGTCTGTCTGTCTGTCTGTCTGTGAGTGTGTACGTGTGTGTATATTACCTGATGAAGCCGCCCCATGCGTTATGCGTGCCACCACTGATCTTCTGGCCGGGGCTGGAGGGACTGCCACTGTGCGGGGTGTTATTCTCGGAGCCGGCTCGCGCCCGCATCTTGGCGTCGTGGTACTGCTTGCACAGCTCGTCCACCTTCCTCTCGAGCGCCTCCACGTTGGGCTGTAACACAAACAGAAACAACAAACACACTTGGAGGTGACACTACAACGTCCTGCAGCAGCTGCTGTAGCTGTACCTTGGGCCGCGCGTACAGTCGCAGAATCTTCAAGCACACGTCCCGGATAGCCGGTTCGCTGACGCCGAACACCAGGTACCAAGCGGGCGCCCTCGGCAACGGTAGCTTGAGCTTCCGTGCCGTCAGGTAGATGCACGCGCACGCTACCACCTCCGGCTGGTAGCGGACGAACGCGTCCGTGCGGAGCGAGTCGTTCATATAGTTCCACGCCAACTGCATGAGTGCCAGGTTCTTTTCGTAGCTGAGCACCTGCAGGTACATGACGATGATCTGCAAAGACAGACAGAGAGAGTGCACACACACACACAGGGGTCGCTGGTGAAGCGTCGCTGGAGCCCTGCGTGCCCCAGGTGACCTGGGGCACGCAGGGCTCCAGGTCACCTGGGGCACACACGCTTACCTTGTGCGGATGCTTGATGTGGACGCAGAAACCCAGCTCCTTGAGCACGCGGCGCTCAGCTTTGATGACCTGCGTCTTCAGGCTGATGTAGTGCTGGTCGAGGACCATCGGCTGCAGCGTCCTGGAACACAGAAGGCCAGACCGCACACGTTACCGACGTACCCCACCCCTCAGAACAACCGCACCCGCCCCAAACTTGGAGAATAAACACCCATACACACGCATACAATAATAAAGAAATCTATTGAATCGTCTAAGCTTTTACACACGACAGCCTCCAAATTTACGGTTCCTTGGACCTGGAAAATCAATTATTCGCGAAAGAAATCACGAAAACCGCTGAAAAAACAGTTTAACCGATGAAAACGTGTTTGAATGTTGTTTGAAAATCGCGCCAAAACTCTCAAGTTCCGTAAATTTGGAGAAAAACACGCGAGAAATACGTTTTAAAATGGTTGCGGTATTCTCCAAATTTACTCAGTTAATTCGTGAAACATAGTTGTACGTTTGTGTTTTGTCGCTGGGCAACTCTACAAATAAAACACCACACTATCCAGTAGTCCATGGCGGCGTGCGTGCGCAGAAACAAGTGCGCGCTGCGTTGTCCAATGCGAGCGTCCCACCGGAAACAAACGACTGTCGCCGAGCTCTCTCTGAACCAATCCAATCACATCACCATCGCTCTTGTTGTTGTTACACATGTGTGTGTTGTGCAATTGTTTCGTATTCCTTAGCAACCCCACACACACACACACACTTTGTTTATTTGCTGTTTTAGCTTTTGTTTTTTTGCTGCGGCCTGAAAAAAATCTAAACAAATTTAATAAAAATTGTCAAACAAAAGAGTAGCGAACGTTTGTTTGTGTTTGTTTTTTATTATTAATCCCCCCAGACAACTGGATTCTTCTTTTTTGCAGAGTAGGCGTGTTTTACCTCGTCGTTGCGATTTCGCTTTTGTTTTTTGGGCATTAGATTTTTATTATTTTTTGGTATTTGTGAAGTGAAACTAGAAGGGGGGGGGGGGCTGAATTTTAATTATTTTTTTTTTTTTTGTTAGATTGTCTAGTTTTGGAACCTGAAGAGACGCATTTTGAAGACTTATACTTACCTTTGACTGAAAAGGTGCCACGGAAAAGTATTTAAAACGGTTTGGGCTGTTGCCAGCTCACACCAGGCGGGGTTTTAATAAGTTGTAGCACATGAAACGTCTGAAAAATAGGGGATTTGAACCTGTATTTTGCATTTCTAGACTTTAATCTTTAATACTTGTGTTGCCCAGTTCTGTTTATGTTCAAAATCGGCGATTTTAAGGCAATTCCAAGGTTTATTGGCCCTGAAATGTAAATTTCGACCCGAATTTTGGGCCAAAAACCGCCTCTAAAGGTTCCGCACTGCACATTCTAACAAAATTTGCGTTCAAAACCGAGTTTTTTCTATGATTAGTTCCGCGTTCACGTGCGCTACTGATGTCCGCCATTGCTCAGCTGCAGAATCGATGATTCTAGACGCCGCCGAGCGGTTCTAGAATCATGATTCTACAGTCAGTGGCGGGCAATCAGCAGGGCAACTGGTGATTTTGAGGGGCGTGACTGATATTTGAGCTATGAGAGACTTTTGGGGGGGGGGGAGAGTGTGTACTGTTTGCCCCGTAGAGAGTTGACAGCTGAGGAGCTCTCTCACCTCTGTAAACCAATAATAACAAGTTGAGTATCGATCGGACACGTGCACCCACACACACGCATAAATACACACAGAAAATTCACTTCTACACAAAACATCCCACGCGATCCGCTTCCCAGCCGTTCGGAGTACCCGTTCCCGCTAGTCCGAAAGTCACCCCCACCCACTACACGCTAAAGAACAGCTGAGAAACGAGATCGCGCGACACTTTGCAATATTACAAGTCCAAACACCAGCTTCTGACCGACCGAAACGAATTTTGTTCATCGTTGACAAAAGAGTGTTACACAAATTCAAGATGGCGGACCAAAGTGTGTGTACAACTATGTTTCAAACGCGGAACATAACGGTTTATAACCTAATAACTGCTTAGAATGTATGTAGAGAGGATTGTGCTTACTTTTTACTATTGACCTGGCGCACATGATGAAACACATTGATCACATCTCGCACCCGTCGTGGGGCCTCCTCTATCTTGGAGGCCAGGCACACACAAGCCATCGCCGTGTGCTCAATGGGGTGGCGCACTAGGCTCTTACTATAGTAGAACCGCTGTAGCAGTACCTGACCGGTAGCCATCGCCACCTGCGGACAAATATGTCGGCCACGGAGGCATTATACGGGGCGTCCAAGCCACAGAGACACTCTTTACACACACTCGCTCGCTCAAATACACGTTATGTCACTAATAAAATACTTCACAGCACTTCAGACACTAATAAAACACTACACAGGAACACTTCGGACTCACCTGCGGTAATTTAAGTAATATGCCGGCCGTCTGGATCAGTTCACACCCGTAAATACGCAAATCTATCTCGGTGTCACGATCCAAACCGTCATTTTGCGATGGAGTCAACGAGAGCTTCTCCTCGGGCAACAGACAATTTTTCAACGTCAACACAATCTTGCCGTACGGTTTTGGACCGTTTTTCTGCACCGTGACAGCCGGTTCAGTCTTCGTAGTGCTCATTGTAATGGTTTTCTGCGCTTTTTCGCAGTAAAATGCCACAAAAACTAATACAACGCAGACCACACTGCTATCTGCGCCACCATTTTCTTATCGAAAAACGTTTGTAATACGTCTCGCAACAGCGCCAACCTGAAAAACTGACGTTTCTGGGGGAAAACAAAACACCCTAGTGTGCACACGGGTAATGTGTTTTAATTCTTTGCTACGTCGTTTCATATCTTTATTACTTTTATTTATCTGCTTTTTGCGAACTAGCTTAACATATTTTAATCTACAATATGTTATAAATGTGACATTTGTAATTTATTATATTTTATGTAAAAATATTGTTTATTTATTTTAGTATTTCTGTTATCTTGTGTATTATCACGAATTGTTCGTTAAGCAATGTAAAGTGGTAATAAATTAATAATAAATTATAATTTACGTTTTTAAAAAAACTATATTCGTAATTGGTGGTGTCATCTGTGAAGTAAATGCCAAACTAGGAAATAAATTTACACTGTAACAATTTCAAAACCTAGTTAAAATTATTATTTCACACTTGTTACACTATCAGCCAACAATATTACTTATTAAAACCCAAGGTTACTAGTTATTTAAACTATTTGTTTACGTTACAATCACTTGAATTAATGCTTTTACTCAAATGACATTCGTACATGTTCCAGCGTGCTACTGACTTTCACGGGCCATGTCATCGTAGTTCATCGGTGTGGCCGCACGCGCGGCAGCACCGGCCGGTCGAATCGGGATGACGTCACAAAAACGGGGTCCACAGTAATCGATGCAAGGACGTCAGCCTTGCGAGAGGTTCCACCCGAATACATTTCGTTGCAATTTTGGACGAGTTTTTCGGGCGTGTGAAACACGAAAGCAACGCGAACCTACGAGTGAGTGTCAAAGTATGAAACGCACCTGATGGTTTATGTGTACTCGTTCTGCCAGTGCTTTGTGGATGGAAGGTGTTGAAACGACAGCAGTGTATTCGGCGGACATTTGATCGGCCCCTCTCGTTGTTGCTGCAGTGTTGTGTGTCTGATTGTTTTTTGCGAACAAAACACTTGAAGGATATACATATACATATATTTACCGGTTGTACCAAGGCAAGTTGATCATATTTCTGTTACTATTAATCGGTGTACGAATGCAATAGAGAGATATTTAGATGTGGGAACTCGGTACAAAAACCGTAGTGTCAACCAAATATAAAATGGAGTCCGTTTCGCTGTACGATTTCAATTAAAATTCAGGCAAACATCAGTGTTTTGTAAATGTGCGTGTTTTTACGGCAAGATTCGTACAGTTTGTTCATGCGTTCGCGAGTATTTGAAAATGTTTTAATTATTTTCTATCAATTAGAAATACGTCCGATACTTTTGCTCCTGTATATCACGCTCAACCCAGGTGTATTTTAAGTGATTTTTTCATTAAATACCGCAATGATTTACACCAAAGTCGGTAGCAGGTGGATGTTGGGAAAAAAATATGGCGGCCGTGCCGTTGACAAGCGTTTCGTACGTTGAAAACATGAACGTTTCACGTAATTTCTCGTCCATTTCGTCTGTGATTTTACCGTCAATTCATCCCGGGCTTGTGTTATATCGTGTGGTGGTGGACTAGTTTTATCTCAATCCGGGCCTGTTCGGCGGGCCATTTTCAATATATCGTAGGTAGGTGTGTCCCGTGCAGTAATGTATTAACAAATTTTTCTCTCGCTTTGGCTGTCAAATTTTCGAATTCAGCTAAATATAATCGTATATCGTTATTGAAAATCAACTATTCAACTTGTATTTTGTTGACATTAAACGCGATTTTCGTTAAAATTCCAAGCCATTTAATTTCATTTGCTAATACAGTACTAGCGGTTGAGAAAACATCGCGTTCTTTGCATTTCTTTGGTTATAATCAGGCAATCCTTGGTGCACTTGTCGTCGTTTGTATTTTGTTTCACCACATTTGTCTATAGTTGAAGCGTGCTTCATACGGTATAAACAAACCGGGGTTTTCATTGGGGGTATTCGACGTACGTCATATAGGGAATACCGTGATTATTTTTCATCGTTAGTTTTTTGTTTATATTCTTAAACGTTGCGCATTTGTTTAAATTGTAACTTGTATTTAATGTGAGCGCTTGTACATATGTGTATGTGTGTGTTTGTGTGTTTGTATATAACTTTGACAGGTGTTCCAATTTTTTTTCGTCGACTTCCGGCACATCTGCCGATCAAAGTGGCCGTTGGAATGGGCGCGCCGCGCTTGTCATGTGTTCTCGTTAAAGCGCTTTTGTCGTTCTTTTGTTTATATATTGTGTTTTGTTGGGAAAATTTTGACGTAATGCATTAGAACTTTTGATTTTCACGCATAGTACACGCCACACAGCGTACAGAGCGGCACACGGAGTATTGATCTAGACGTAAACATTGCAAGCAGAAATGTTTCAGTCTGCAATTGCATAATCAAGTATCAGTTGAACCAGAATCTTTTTGTCGTAAAATACTTTAAAAAAATGTACATATGTCAATGTGTGTGTCTGTGTAAGATGTTCTTATCACAGAACAGCTCAACGCTGATAAAGAATTTTAAATATTGTGTTTAGATATATTTTTGTATCATGAAAATGTTTCAAATTTTTTTTTTATTAGTCAAATGCGTATTACCATTTGTAGATTTAGATTACGTAATTTCTAGATTTTAAAACAGCGTTTTTTTCGCTAAAATTCACCTTTCAAACGAACAATCTTGTTGTTTTTCCGTTTGTTCTGTAACACGCTGTATATTTGGCTACCTATACATCTGGGACACGGGGAATTCACATGAAAATGTACAAAAAATCCATGATTACGTGGTTAGTAATGCATTTTAGAGCAAAAGTGTGTATGAAAACAGTTGTTGCGGTTTTAAAAATGTGGTATACAGGGTGTTCGCAAGACATCGGTGACATACGGAGTGAATTATTTCGTGAAAAATATTTCATCGCTGTGTAATTGTGGTTTATATGTGTTTTTTCATATTTTATTTTCAGGTGTAGCGTGGTAGCGAGCTGTAAACAGTATGAATGAACTGGATTCTTTACGTCAAGAAGCTGAAACACTTAAAAATGCAATCAGAGTAAGTACACCCACCTGTAAATTAAAAATGGTGGCTCTAACACTACAGATTCCCGGTTAAAAATGTCTAAAACACTCGAATTCCACCAGATAGACCCTTGCAAAATGCTTAAACACCGAACATTGCTATTTATCTGTACCCAAATACAACAATTACAATTTATTACTGCAGATTCCGGGTTAAAAATGTCTAAAACACTCGAATTTCACCTGATAGACCCTTGCAGAATGCTTAAACACCGAACATTGCTATTTATCTGTACACAAATACAACAATTACACTTCGGATGGCCCCGAAAATTACCCAAATACAGCCCTGACTAGAGTTTATAAACTCTTTTTCCATACACCCATCCATAAATCCCCAGTCCATGTGCCTAATTACATAACACCAGCCCTGTTCGATTCGAATTATTTGTATCAGTATATTTTTTCTTCTGTGCGACTTCTGTTTTATATAATACCGTTCATATCGCGGCGATGCCTTACGCGTGAACCCCGTCCTGCATAGAGATTGATTAATCAGCTTAATTAGTGTTAATAAATGCAGGCCGGCTGCTGCGTTTGCCAAAATTGTCTGCAGAGGAATCGTGAACGTGTTGCTTTCCAGGTTACACCGTCCAAATGCTGCGTCTGCACGCGCTGTTTACTGTATGACACCCGTCCCGATTCAAATAAAATCATTTAAGTAATGTACAGTAATGAGCGTAGTATTACTGTGTATGTGCAGGGCGGAGTTACTTCAGATCAATAAATGTGTATAGTCCGTGTACACCGTACCGGGCGAGCGGCACACACACGGTACTCTAAAAATATACCGGGTGTATCAAGAATCGTACGACACGGGAAATTCACAAGAAAACATAGAAAATCCATCATTACCGACGCATTTTAGAGCAAAAGCGTAAATAGCAAAAGTTGTCTAGTGTTAAAATCTGTATAATTAATACTAAAAATCGCCATTTTCTACATTACTATACGGTGAATAAAGCCTCCTCTACACCACGTCATTACACGTGACACTCTAAAGCACCGTATACATCTGCACACAAAATCTATTTTTGTCAATGTTTAAATAAATCGTCCTAATTGTAAAATGTTGATAAAAAAATTTGTTCTGCATTGAAATCTGTATAATTAATGCTAAAAATCGCCATTTTCTACATGACCATACAGCTCCCATAAAGCTCCCTCTACACCAGATCATTGCACGTGACACTCTAAAGCACCGTATACATGTGCACACAAAACCCGAATGCTTAATTGTTGTCAATATTTAAATAAATCGTTATTATGTTGCGAGTGTATGCTCTGAAGATGACCTGCACGTCCACGCGTGTGTGTGTGTGTTCTAGGATGCCCGCAAGGCGGCGTGCGACACCAGCCTCGTCCAGGCGACGGCCTCGCTGGAGCCGATCGGGCGCGTCCAAATGCGCACGAGACGAACCCTACGTGGTCACCTGGCGAAGATCTACGCCATGCACTGGGGCAGCGACAGCCGGAACCTGGTGTCCGCCAGTCAGGATGGCAAACTCATCGTGTGGGACAGCCACACCACGAACAAGGTACCCAGCCCTTGACCTAGACGACCCCCAGCTCTGAATACGTCTTATGCGTAGTATTCGGCGTCTAGGTGACATGTGGTGTCACCTAGTGCACCCCCCCGCGCCCCGCACCCTTCTACTGTTGCTTGTCCTGCAGGTGCACGCTATCCCGCTGCGCTCGTCCTGGGTGATGACCTGCGCATACGCCCCCAGCGGCTCCTACGTAGCCTGCGGAGGCCTGGACAACATCTGTTCCATCTACAGTCTGAAGACGCGCGAAGGTAATGTGCGCGTCAGCCGGGAGCTGCCCGGCCACACCGGCTACCTGAGCTGTTGCCGCTTCCTGGACGATAACCAGATCGTCACCAGCAGCGGCGACATGAGCTGGTGAGTGTATTTTCGTTCCGAAAAGTGTCTGTAGCGGTTGCTGAAAACGTTCCCGACCATAGCTCCCGAAATGGTCAATGGATTTTGTTGAAACTTTCCAGAAAGCTCCGGTGTGGTGTTGACCACCTCCAGTATAAAATTTAACCCTGTAGTTTCCAGTTTGGCGATGCTATAAACCAAAATACAAAATTTGGAACAGTTGTGCTGCAGTTGATTAAAACATTCTCGTTTCTTTCTTATATAAGTCATCATATCTCCCGAAATGGTCAATGGATTTTGTTGAAACTTTCCAGAAAGCTCCGGTGTGGTGTTGACCACCTCCAGTATAAAATTTAACCCTGTAGTTTCCAGTTTGCCGATGCTATGAACCAAAATGCAAAATTTGGAACAGTTGTGCTGCAGTTGATTAAAACATTCTCGTTTCTTTCTTATATAAGTCATTATAGCTCCCGAAATGGTCAATGGATTTTGTTGAAACTTTCCAGAAAGGTCCGGTGTGGTGTTGAGCACCTCCAGTATAAGTTTTAACCCTGTAGCTTCCAGTTTGCCGATGCTATGAACCAAAATACAAAATTTGGAACAGTTGTGCTGCAGTTGATCAACACATTCTCGTTTCTTTCTTATATAAGTCATCATATCTCCCGAAATGGTCAATGGATTTTGTTGAAACTTTCCAAAAAGCTCCAGTGTGGTGTTGACCATCTCCAGTATAAGTTTTAACCCTCTAGTTTCCAGTTTGCCGATGCTATAAACCAAAATACAAAATGTGGAACAGTTGTAACTTTGCGATTCTCTGCAAATTTCCAGTGCCCTTTGGGACATTGAGACGGGCCAGCAGGTGACCTCGTTCATGGGTCACACCGGCGACGTGATGTCGCTGTCCTTGTCGCCCGATATGCGCACCTTCGTGAGCGGCGCGTGTGACGCGAGCGCCAAGTTGTGGGACATCCGCGAAGGCTGCTGTAAACAGACGTTCCCTGGCCATGAGTCCGACATTAACGCGGTGACGTTCTTCCCGAATGGGTTCGCCTTCGCCACCGGCTCGGACGACGCCACCTGCAGGCTGTTCGACGTGCGCGCCGACCAGGAGTTGGCGATGTACAGTCACGACAACATCATCTGCGGCATTACGAGCGTCGCGTTCAGCAAGAGCGGCCGCCTGCTGCTGGCAGGCTACGACGACTTCAACTGCAACGTGTGGGACTCGATGAAGACGGAACGAGCAGGTGAGCATGTGCACCAGGTGCCGGGAGCGATGTGTGGTTAAGTGTGAATGCTGTGTGAAGTGTTGTGTCTGGTTTGTGACGGGCGGTGGTGGGGTAGGCAATAATGCTTTGCTGATGTGCTGCAGGTATTCTCGCCGGCCACGACAACCGGGTGAGCTGTCTGGGCGTGACGGAGAACGGTATGGCGGTGGGCACGGGCTCCTGGGACAGTTTCCTGCGTATCTGGAACTAGAGAGCGAGACATGGAGACGTGGAACAGAATAACACACAACCACAACAACACACAACATACAACCATAACATAACATAACATAAATACTATAAACATTACTATTATTGTACGAGTCATCAACACACACACACACACACAGACGTGCAGACTATTTAAACAGAACTTGTGAGGTTATATTTACATACATACACGGCAGTAACGTACAGGGAAGACATACACACACACACACAGCTTATAAACACGTGTGTGTGTGTGTTAGCTGTGCCTGTGTGTGTGTACATTCAAATATCTATGTTTATGTTGTGTATATATACAACATGAACATAGATATTTAAATGTACACACACACACAACACCAAAACATATACATACAACACACTAACACACACATACAACACAAACAAACATACACACACACACACACACACACACACACACACACAACACCAACATATATACATACAACACAAACTACATGAAAACACATACAAATATACAACTTACACATACATACATACGTACAGCTTACAAACACACACACACACACACACACACACACACATACAACACAAACATACATACGTACACAACAACATCAGAACATGTATACATACAACACTAACACACGCACATACAACACAAACACACAGCTTACAAACACAAACAACATGGAGACACACAAATGTACAACTTACACATGCATACAGCAGGGATATACATACGTACCTACACACACACACACACACACACACACACACACACACACACACACACACACACACACACACACACACACACACACACACACACACACACACACACACACACACACACACACACACACACACACACACACACACACACACACACACAGATACAAGTCAGCGTTATTTAAGAACTTTCGAAAAATCCCACAACACATTCGATCCAACGGAAGAATTCATCTGCCTACAACAACAACAACAACAGCAACAGCAGCAGCAGCAGCAGTTTCATCCAACCTATGGACCGAACATGTATCCTGGTTCAGTCAGCAGGATTCGAACCCAGAACACACACACACACATCCATATATATATATATATATATATATATATATATATATATATATATATATATATATATATATATATATATATATGTATATCCATCTGATATATATATATATATATATATATATATATATATATATATATATATATATATATATATATATATATGTATATCCATCTGATATGTGGTAGCTCAGTGGTTCACTGGGCTACTTCTGTGCGCTGGTTTCAGGGTTCAAGTCCTACACAACACACACATAATTAAGTTTTCACGTACGAGGCATTTTCCCTTCCCCCCGCGCGGGAAATGCTAATTGTTCTGATGCAATTAATTTACTATATTTTTAATTATTATTTATTAGTTCGTAACGTAACAACAACTACAAAATACAAGTTTTAATTTTAAAAATAAATACTTTTCATATGAGTGTACCAACAACAAACATATCTCTCTCTCTCTCTCTCACTTACTCTGTATATATGTGTGTGTGTACTAGTGTTCGGAGTAGCGGGGGGCGGCCGGATTAACGAGAATCACCGCACATACGCCGCTGTCGAAGGGTAGGGTATCGGATTAACGAGGTTTCGGACGGTCGAAACAAGTTGTATTGGACGGTTTCTATCAAATTTGACAGAATCGTGTCCAAGTTGGGGTCAAATTTACCGTCAAATGTTGCAGAAAACTGCGAACTTTGACATCAGTCCGAGTTGATTCGTTCTGCATCGGATTAACGAGGTTCCAATAAACTGTATTGTACGGATTTTATCAAATTTGACAAAATCGTGTCCAAGTTGGGGTCAAATTTACCGTCAAATGTTGCAGAAAACTGCGAACTTTGACATCGGTCCGGGTTGATTTGTTCTGCATCGGATTAACGAGGTTTCGGACGGTCGAACGGTCGAAACAAGTTGTATTGGACGTTTTTTTATCAAATTTGACAGAATCGTGTCAAAGTTGGGGTCAAATTTACCGTCAAATGTTGCAGAAAACAGTGAACTTTGACATCAAATTGAGTTAATTTTGTGATTTTTTCCGATTCATTTGATTAAAAAAAATTTGAAATTCTGAACAACGTGCTGTTCATATTTGACTGGAGCGGCCACCAGCGCAGATTAACATTTGTGCCGCCACTAACAAATAGTGAAACGCACTTTGATCAATAAAAATTACTTTTCGATGCACAAAAATTCACACAAATTTTTTTTTTTCTAATTGGGAACAAAAACGTCGAATTGCTGAAAGAAAATTCGATGAAAATTTTCCGTATACAATTTACACGTAAAGCACAACATACACTCGCGACATGGATACACGGACATGATCACACACAAACGTTATGTACGTAAATATAAATAAATTACAGCAGCAGCAGCAGCAAACAAAAAAAAATAGTTTTCGTACCAAAAAAAATACAACTAACACACAAACACATACACACGCGATAATTATTCTATGATTTGTGCCATATTTTTACTAAAAATAACACACACACACACATCCGCGATCGAGAGATCCCAGTCACCGGTTGAATACTTGCTGTAGCTGACACGCCTTTAGGTTCCGATCGGGGCTCCACAGCCGAATTGGCCGGCTGTAAAGGCGCCTGGAGCCGTCACAAGCCACAATTGTGTCGCGTTTACCTTTACCAGTACGTAAACCGTCTTCAAAACAGGTCTAAAGGCGGCTGTGGAGGCTCTAAAGGAGCCTGGACGCCAGTGGCGTGCACGTGGTACCTTTACCACACGTACGCGATGACTTGGGACGCCACTGTTCGGCAAAAAACACAAAAATACTGCCTCAACAAAAATAAATAAAAAAAAAAACCATTATTATACTAATTAATTAATTAATTAATTATTTAACAAGTGAATTCAGCATGCATATATATATATAAATAAACATCGCCATCTTTGTCTGTCTGTCTGTCTGTCTCTTCGTCATCATCATCATCGTCAGCAGCAGCCGCCATTTTGTCGATCATTTTGTCACATTGCAAATGCCTTTCTGAATATTATTTTTCATGGTGACCGATGTTTTTAGCTCGGCGCGTATATCATTTCTTTGTATATAAATATATATGTGTGTGTATGTGACGTAATACCAACCTAACCAACCAAAAAAATCACCATTTTCTTGTGTCTCGTGCATTTATCAGAAAGGTACAAATTTTTCGCTTTCCCGAATAATCGGGGGGGACTCTGGTGCCCCCCCGAGAGCCAACCCCAGTCCCGCCGCCCGCTCTCATTTTCATCATCATCATCGTTCATTAGCCATTGTTTCATCTTCGTCTAACTTTCACAATAAAAAAAAAACAATTGAAGAAAAAATAACAAAAAAACAAACAAATAACAAATGAATTACAATTTAGACAATTTACTTGGCGGTGTCGTCATTGAAACAAATGACGACGACGCAACAGAGGAGGGAAATTGTTTTTACAATGTTATTATTATTATTATTATTGTTACCATGGCAACAATTGTAGGGATTAATTTGACAAGTTTGCTTACTTGCTTCAAATATTAAGAACAGTATATACATATAGATATATATGAATATAAATATAACTATAAATAATATAAATATGAGTGTTTGACAAGAAACAAACTATTATTTCCTATAATAATTAAATATTAATACATGTGGATGTGTGGCACAACTAACAAATTGTGCGAATATTCAGCATTTTTAAGAACGCAGACTAGCAAAAAAAAAAAATATTTTTATTTTACGAATATTCGCTCCGCGGTGTCTGTGTGCGAACGAATGAGTGCGATTTTTATAATTTTCCCGAGGGGGGGGGCACCCACTCCCCCCCCCTTTCTGGGGGGCGGAGGGGGCAGATGTATTTTGAGTATGACATACAGACCAAACTATTCTATTAAAAGATTAATTATTTTTCGGTTCGTATTTTGGTTGTTTTTTTTCCGTCAAGTGTGTAAAAATAATTTCCCCCCTTTTTTGGGTTACGTATGTGTGTGTGTGTGCGCGTGCGCGCGTGTATATGTGGGGGGAATTTATCATTAAAGGGCTCATAGCTTGGTCTGTTTGCGTGTACTAGCAGCGTGCAGGGGGGGAACTCCCCCCGGGGATACATCACCCGCCCCGCCGTCCCCCCCGTTTTTGACCTTTATACTAATGCGTAAAGTGTCGAGTTTTGGATATCCGGCGGAACATTTCCCCCCTTTCCCCCCCGAAAATAATAATGGTAAAAACCGTAATTCCGATATCCAAAACTGACCAAGTCTCAGGTTATGTATGTCTGTCCGTGTGTCTGTCCACATCACCTTTTTTTATAAATATACTAGCGTAACTATAACCAAAACCATTACATTCATACTGCAAAGTATAAATATAAATAACCATATGTATATTCATGATAATCATTGAAAAGAAAGATGTGCATTAAGTTCGTCCATTTCTTCGTCATTATACCATATATTTATTAAACTAACCTATTTGATAGATGTGTGATTATTTGTGTAGAGAATTTCGAGGAAATCTCTTGGATACGATTTGAAATAGTTTCAGAAAATAGTCACACCAACTCACAGAACGTGATAATATTTTGACACTATTGGGCACAAACTAGTATTCACGTTGCATTTTCACCACACACACTCGGACCATTTTCCGTCATTTCCACTCAGCATTTACACGACGAAACAACTACACACAAGTGTTGTGAACCTCTTGTGCTTTGACAGAAGCTGTGTGTTTGTGTCAGGCCGCCATTTTGTATCACTCCGCGTCGCCATTATTTTTACGGATGGAACTATTTTTCCTGTCGTAAGCATATAAACAAATATATTAAGTTCACAACCACACATGATCATTACGCGTCAAAAGAACCTCATCGTTTTAACTAAATATTCTGTAGTGATAATTTTGTTATACTGTAGAGTACCACAACACCCCCTCGCCCCGCCCGTGGCTCCCTTTTTAATATTTCCCCCCCCCCTGCCCCTCTCACTAACCATTCTCCATGGCTATACATATATAAATAAATAAAAAAAATTCAATTGAAAAAAATTACCTAGTAATACCTACCATATTATAAATGTATATATATATATATATATATATATATATATATATATATATATATATATATATATAATATGCTAATATAATATATATCTATATTATAAATGATAAGAATTGTAATTTTTTTATTGTTATCATCTACAGTTAGTTAGAAAATAACTAATTTCAGCAAAAAACCAACAACGTATAGATGACTGAATGAATTTACACACAAACACACACACACACTATAATTGATAAATAACAGGAAACTTTTAATTATTATAATAATAGCGTAATATTTAAGGAAACAAAATGGAGAACGTTGTGTATGTATATGTATTATGTATCTACAAAATAATAAAAAACATAAAATTTAAAAAAGCCGGCACATCTGTACACATGGACGATCTCGAGGATCCGAGCTCGATGTGTAATAGTGCATTGATCTGGAGGATACAAGTAAGTAGTGTAATAGTGTGTTGATCTGGCAGATTCAAGTAAGTAGTGTAATAGTGTGTTGATCTGGAAGATACAAGTTGTTAGTGTAATAGTGTGTTGATCTGGAAGATTCAAGTAAGTAGTGTAATAGTGTGTTGATCTGGAAGATACAAGTTGTTAGTGTAATAGTGTGTTGATCTGGAAGATTCAAGTAAGTAGTGTAATAGTGTGTTGATCTGGAAGATACAAGTAGGTAGTGTAATAACGTGTTGATCTGGCAGATTCAAGTAAGTAGTGTAATACATACTTGATCTCAAAGATACAAGTTATTAGTGTAATACTTCTATGATCTCCAGTATCCAAGTTTGAAGTGTAACACCTCGATGATCTCAAAGATTCAAACTAATCGTGTAATACTCTTTTCAAAAATAATTTTTCAACTCCCGCTTTAGAAATGACGAGAGTTTCCTGAAACATCACCGAATATCTTGTAAAATTTTCTAGGTAAAACCAAAATTTTCAAGATTTTTTTTCTCAAAAAAAAAAATAAATCCAAATTCGAAATCAAATACAACGGCACCATTATTTGTGAAACTAGAATTTATTGTTTAGAAATGACGAATTACATTGGAGTACTATGAATTTTTGTTTACACAGGCTTTTTGAGTTCAAACTCAAAAACTAACCTAAACATATTTTACATAATTGTGGTGCAGGGGCTCTAATCGATATCTTCAAATGCCAGTTGCATTTCAAGGCTGCAGCCGCCTTTAGCACCGCCTAAAGGTGCTACGGGCTCTTTGTCAAGTTGTTCCGTGTCCCGGTCGTCGTTATTGTCAATTGTCTTGTCGTCTGCGTCATCTCCCGATTCGTTCCTGCTGATTCTCTGGTGGCCCGCCATCTTGAGTTTAAACTGGTCATACTGTTCGTTAAATTCACTGATTGTGTTCCTCAGCATCCGGATACTCTCCAGTACAGGGCGGTACTCCGGTACTTCTGGACGGCCCTCGGGGTTAAGTGGTCCCTTATTTTCTTCATCAACCAGCTCACTAACCAATGATTCTTTCTCATTATTTTCACATTTACTTCTATTTTCCTTGGCAGCTATGCAATTTCTTTGCACGTCGTTCGCCATTTCTTCATTTTCTTCTGATTCGGCGATTGGGGCGATATTTTCAGTCAAATTCAGGTGATTGCTGAAGTAAAACTTGAGAAACTCCGTGTTGGAGTCGGTCACTGAGTCGAACAGCTGCTGCTGACAGGACGAGCCCATGATCTCGTCCACATAGCTCTGTTCGCCGTCCAAGTACTTGGAAATCTTCGTCACGTCAACGGGCGACTCCTGGATATCTTCAGGGGCAACATCGCTCGCAACACAGACATCAATAACCGTATCAATTGGTTTGATTCTCAATGAACTTTGACACTTTTCAGTGCCAATATCTTCAGACATTGCTGAAGATTTCTGGGACGGTTCATTGTCTGAAGAATTGTCCGTTCCTGTGATTGTTGCACCATCAACATTGGTATCAGACGAATCTTTGTTTGATCGACTATCAAAGTAATCCTCTTCCATGTCGATTTCCTCATAATTATCCCCGGTTTCTTCATCTTCGTCTTCGATTATCTCAATATCACTCTCGTAACTGTCATCGTCTACTTTATTCTCTGCTTCGCAATCCTTGATTTCTTCCGTGTGTTGTGGCCCACAACTTTCAAAGTACTCCTGACTTTCTTCCGACTGATCGGCTGCCCGCATTTCTTCATTACCATCCGCATTACTCTCGTAATATTCCATCTCTTCGTCTTTGTCCGATTCCTCCGACGTACTCATAGTGATGTGCTCTTCTTCATCGGCCACGTCCACCAAGCCATTCTTCATCCGCTTATAAATCCCTGGATATCCATCGTCCGAATAGCTCGACACCCGTATTTCTTCACAACGACAAGCGTCTTGCCGTTTCTGCAGACGACGATACGATCTTTGGGCACGTTCAAAATCATCGCACGCCGAATCTTCATCGTCAGACGCTGAAAAGGGACTGTCTATGGTGTTGATCAGCTTGTCCAGGTGTTTCTTCTCGTCTTGAAGACAACTGAAGTAGTTAGTGACGGCTGTAGCCAGCTGCTGTCCGTACTCTGTCTTCTTTGGTGCCTCCTCAGGCGGTAGATCTTCACTGATCTCTTCTTCTTGTGCGTCAAGCTTCATCGTGCTCGCCTGGATTTCTTCTTGCTGCTGAGTCTGTTTAGTGTCCATTAGTATCGCGTTATTAGTGTCTTCAAGCGCGATTGCAGACACTTCTGCCGCTAATACTGACATTTTGTTATCTTCAATCCCCTTTGAAGGCACTTCTTCAATGCATTCGGTTTCTTCAGCCCGGTCTAAAGGCACCGCATCTATGAAATTCACCTTCAGGCTCTCTTCAATCCCATTTGCGGGCATTTCTTCAATGCACAACTTGATCTTCTTTCTCGCTTGGGTGTCTTCCGAAGATATCTCATCGATCAACGGTGACTTCTTGGTTTTTTTGAAGACTTCCGAGGACACTTCTTCTATTAACACCGGTTTCTTGGTGTCATTCACACGATCGCCTTTATTTTCTTCAATCCCGTCGTTGCTTGCTTCGTCCCGTACTTCAACCATCATATCTTCACCTACCTGTCCGTCGGCACGTTCAGTGATCATCAGCACACTGCCATCTCCGCTGGCGTCGCTCCGCACGTCGTCTTCTTGTACGAAGATCCGTGCCAGCGGCTCCTGAATTTCTTCGTTGTCCGCCTCGTTCAGTGGCATCACGAGTCGTTCATTTGAGACGTCCGAGGTGGCGTCCGACGCGTCAGCTTCCTCGTCCGTTGTGTCCAGGTCGGCCAGCGAGGAACCCATGCCGCTGTCACGTGATGACTGACTTCTTCTTTCATCTCGGAGGTGAAGTAATGCTGAAACACCCAGAATCCCCACGTGTTCAATAACAAATCGGACATTTTCGCTACCACCACCAATGCTACGAATCCGCGTACTTTTTGAACAGCTCAATCGCTCACGAATTTATATAATTAATATTTGTAATATGACACTTTAACAATTAATTTAACAAATTAACTTTAATTTACAAACATTCCGTGTGAAATTACCCGTAGATATTTATTTATTTCTAGTTGGAAAATAGTTGGCTAGTTCCGCATACCACCACCAGTTCGTGTGGTGGCGCTTGTGTTGTACATGTCAACTGTTTATACAAAATGGCTGCTTGCGGTGTCAGAATGTCACTGTGCTGGTAATTCCGTTGAAAATTGTGCGTTAAAAAGTGTTGTTGGTGTTGAGTTTATGGTGTACAGTGCAGTTAAGTGTATTGTTTACGTGATTGTTGTATTATTTCAGTTGTAACCGATGGTGACAAGTGTTAATGCATCGTATATAGAGTGACGTTACTCTAACCTTCCAACGCCAAAACAAACATTGTAAGTACACAAATTGTTCTCTTCACTTAATAATTATTTGCTGATACTATGTTTTAATTTGAGTGTCAATGATTCTAGAATTAAACCTCATTGTGCTGGGACGTATTCCCACAATTTATTTATAACCGTTGTCAATCACCTGTGATTCGCGTGTTTTGGTTTAATTCTACAGAGTGAAAACGAATCTAAAATCAATTAATTCTCGATTTAAAGGTCATTGAAGGGTGTTTTTTGAGTGACATTCGAACTGAAAACTGTGTACTGTTGATTGACGTGTTGAGAATAGGGTTATAATTTCAAAAAGTTCCAATGCTTTACCATTCACACTGTCCAGTATTCGTCTCTGTCCTCTCTGGAACCATCTCCGTCGTTCCGCGTGTTCTTCAGCGGCTCCTCCACGTTGCCTGCACGTATAATAGTGATAGATGTTCGCGCTTTTTTTAATATAAAATGCTTATTTTTTTAACAAAAATATTCATTTTCTTTTTATAAAAAACATAATTGTTAAACTTCTACCTGCTGCGTGTACTTACCAAGCTTCGGCACATGCTCTGTCCTGCGGGAACACGGGACGATCGTCCAGGTACTGTAAATTCGGCAGCCGTAACGTCAGAGTCTTTCGGTAGGCGGGAATGTTCCTGATCACCGGGTTACCCATCAGGTTGAGTACACGCAGCTCGGGCATGGCGGCCAGCACCTCTACGACGAGCGGGTCAGCGATCTGATTGTGCGACAGGTCGAGTACGGACACCTCCTTCAGCAGCTCCAGGTGCTCCAGGTCCTCCAGTGACTCGAGGTAGTTCTTACTGACGTTCAGTGTGTGTAGCACCTTCAGAGAATCTGGGGGAAAATGCAAAAATGCGTAATTTTCCAAAAAAAAAACATTCATTAAAAAAAAAAAAATTTTTTCTTCAAACATTTACCCAAATTCTCAATCGTTCTGATCTGGTTCTGGGCCAAGTTGAGCGTGTCCAGGATTACGCACTGGTCCAGATTCTCAATCTTCTTGATGAGATTCTGATGCAAGTACAGACTACGTAGGGCTGTCTGCTTGGCCAACCCGCTGATACGGTCAATGCCTACGGGGGGAAAAGGTCCACCAGGTATATACACCGTGACCCGAGTTACGAACAAAACACCTGCTGACCTCGACTTACGAACAAAATACTCTCGACCCCGAGTTACGAATACAGTACCTCGACTTACGAACAAAAAAACCGCTGACCCCGAGTTACGAATAAAATACCTCGACTTACGAACACAATACACCTGACCCCGACTTACGAACATACATCTGACTCGACTTACGAACAAGATAAATCTGATCCCGACTTACGAAGAAAATACTTCTGACTCCGACTTACGAAGAAAATACATCTAACCCGACTTACGAACAAAATACATCTGATCCCGGCTTACGAAGAAGATACTTCTGACCCGACTTACGAACAAAATACATCTGATCCCGATTTACGAAGAAAATACTCCCGACTCCGAGTTACGAATAAAATACACCTGACCCCGACTTACGAACAAGATACTCATGACTCTAACTTACGAACATACTTTTGATCCGACTTGCGAATAAAATACACCTGACCTCGACTTACGAAGAAAATACCTCTGACCCCCCGACTTACGAACAAAATACATCTGACCCCGACTTACGAACATACTTCTAACCCGACTTACGAATAAAATACACCTGACCCCGACTTACGAACATACTTCTAACCCGACTTACGAATAAAATAGACCTGACCCCGACTTACGAACATATTTCCAACCCGACTTACGAATAAAATAAACCTGACCCCCGACTTACGATCATACTTCTAACCCGACTTACGAATAAAATACATCTGACCCCGATTTACGAACAAAATACCTCTGACCCCCGACTTACGAACAAAATACATCTGACCCCGACTTACGAACATACTTCTAACCCGACTTACGAATAAAATACACCTGACCCCGACTTACGAACATACTTCTAACCCGGCTCACGAATAAAATACATCTGACCCCGACTTACGAAAATACTTCTAACCCGGCTTACGAATAAAATACATCTGACCCCGACTTACGAACATATTTCTGACCCCCGACTTACGAACAAAATACGTACATGTTCGTAAGTCGAATCACAACCTACCGTTGCTCTCGAGCCACAGACACTTGAGGCCCACGTATTCCTCCAGGTTCTCGATGGTGCGGAATCCCTTGAAGTGGAGGTAGAGTACATCGTTCAGGTACGGCGTCTGGTACAGCTTGTGCTCCTTGCAGTGTTGCAGGATGAACTTTTTAGTCATCCTGTGGGAGAACATGTGATTGTTTGCAGGCAATTAAGGCTTCAGCGCACTTAGAATTTGCTTAAAAATCACTCAATTTACTTGAAATTGTGTGCAATTTGCATAATTCACTTCAGATTTGCCTGAAATATCTAAAATTTACTTGAATTCATTTAAAATTCACCTATTATTCAGCTAAAATGTATTTAAATTCACGGAAAATTTTATTAAAATCATTTAAAATAAACTTAAACTCGCTTAAAATTGACTTAAATTCTACGTAAATTCATTGAAAAGTATCGTATTTTCATCTGAAATTAACCGAAATTCATTTATAATCTCAACAATCAGTTAAAATTATCTACAAAATCTATACCAACCAATATTTCCATCTATACTTTACACGAAACCTCAAAACACTTTTCCCAGTACAACCCTGCACGCGACATAGTACAAATAAACACAAATTCACCTTGGATTATTCGTTAGTTCCGCTTCTAATACTTCATTCCGTTTGCTCGGAGCCATTTTCTCGATCGCCGTAGCCATTTTCACATCCGCAGTGCACAAAACACCGTTCAAACCAAATACCGATGACGTCTCTTATTGACAAAGCAAAACAAACGCTCCGGTTGCCATGGCAACGGCCCGCACCGGTGCCAGTTCACGAGATTCGCAACGTGAAAAGTCACTAGGCGGCGACCTTCTAGTGACATTGGCACTGTGATGTGAAATAGAGTTGATAAAATCATTGCACCCGGCAGTGTCATGCAAATGCGGTCAAAGTTGGTATTTTTTGTTTTTTTCTCTTGTATTTGTGTTTCGCTTCGCCTGTTATGTAACAGTGGATTTTTTTGTTCCGCAATTGGTAACCTTTGACGTGTTGACGCAACCAAGTTCACGTCGGTAAACGTGTTATACAGTAATTGACAAGAAAATACGGCTGCTTTGGTTTCGTGTGTGCGTGTGTTGTGTGTAATTAGTATTATTTCTGAAGGTAAGTCTGTGTATTATCAGTGTGCAATAGAATGATCATCATTCAGTGTTGGTGTTCGTGTATTATATGCAAGAAGAGATGTGCCGGCCACAGTTAGAAAACTGTTAGTTTTTTCTGCTACATCATCCGGTCTACGTCACAACGTCATACGTCACTATCAGATGCGACCGCGATTGAAACGTCACGATTAACTTGTTTTCACATAAAAACTAAACACTTCAGCACCATATTTTAGTGATGGAATTTATCGTAAATTATGTGTTGTTCATGCCATGTGTCAGTGTATTTTCCATAAATCTTGACCCAATAACCTCTCGATGTCACCATGAAATTCTTTTGTGAAAATCCTACATGTTTTGCGTTATGCTAAACCCCGGTTTATTATTATACCTCGGTGCTTTAGTTATTGTAATACGGAGTGATTTTATTGACAGATATGTAAAACATTATGTTTTGTACATTTTTTTTTTTGCAATTCTCAAGGTTCCCGATTACAATTTATAATTGCGTCGACTAGCTAAAATATGCTACAATAACCTGTGCAATACATATTACATTTACGTAATTATTTCTTAGACAAAATAGTAATTTGACAGTCGTTCCTTTACATAACGTTCAACGACTTTATAAACAATTGTATCGTTCATATATTCATTGTTTTCTCATACGTATCGATCACATTTTATAGTTTTTTTTTTGGTACATGATTCAAGTATATGGTTGCTTGTCTTCCAATTGTTGAGTACCACGTGACCTGGATGAATTTAGTCGTCGGTCAGTGACAGTACAGTGACCTCTGCTACTAGATCTCGTCGTCCAGTTTACCTAAAACTTTGCAGAAGTCCACATTTTTAGCTACAATTTCCGTTGATTGTCCCAATGATTAATTAACTAAATTAGTCTACCGAACCTCTCACTATTAAAAATCGCGTAATATTAGCATTAGCTAGTGTAGCAACATAATCAAGTACTTCGTATCAGTCACTAATACTTTTCAGGGCAATTTGTAGCTTTAACCTGCCTTTACAGTACAATTATTCGTCTCTGTAAATGCTCCTTTAGTTGACAATAAAGTTGCTTTAATGGATTTGATAAAATGTCAAATGGTGTAGTGTCTTGCTGCTGGAGTAATCCGTGAGCGTTTGAGTGACCACAGTGTGTCTATAGCGTGCACACAGACATATATCGGAACATATATTATCAATGTAATGCTCGAGATCAGGCCACATGTGACCTTTACACGACCTTCACGCATATATACAAGCACATGTACTGTGACATACGTGTATTATATTATGAACAATACACTTTTAAAAGTCATTTTACTTGCAATACACAACATATTCGCTGTTTAAATGCAGTTTAAAGTAGCTGACAATTTGAAGTTTTTGCTCGAAAACGGTTTGGCCATCATGATTTGGTCCATATTTTCATGTTAATTCCCCGTGTGCGACTTGTATGGGATTAGAATGCAGGGTTAACTAGGATATCGTCTTGTCGCAGTGTCACAGGCTGGTGTCGTGCACCAGCTGACAGATTGTCGTTCAGCAGCCGCGTGATTTCGACCATTAAATTCAGACAACAGTAGGGAGTAGTGGTCAGTACATAGTACACAGGCGGACTGTTCACTCGGGATATTTGTGAACACACTCAGTGCAAGTGATCTCAGAGATACCGCCGCGAGCACTAGTGTAATACGGACTTGATAATTTTGTAATAAATGTAAGTACGAAACCGCTACAGAAATATCTAATAATTGACCTACAGAAATACACGATTTTAAGTGAAATTTACAGCTAAAAGTTGTTCAAAACTAAAATTGTTGTAATTCAAATAGTTTTCATTAATTTGTGTGTCGAAATTTTCGGTTCAAACTGTCCTAAATTTGTGGTTTAACACGTATTTCGGAGTAAAGTACAATCTTAAATAACCGGATTTCGAAAGATTTCCCCACCATTATACTTGCAAATCATGTAGATTATTTTTTGAGTTTTAATTAAACTATTATTATATGTGTATTTTTAATTTACTTGTAACATTGTATAATATTGTTGATAACACACTCTTATCACAGCAGTTGGCCATGAAAGTCATTACGTAAACATTTTTTTTCTCCAGGCTACATATTATTTATTGACAGTTGTTCGATTAACCGGCAAAGTGCAGATAACGACGGTATTTTTTTGTGTGTGTGCACATTTTTTTGTTTGTTCCAGAATTCATATATATATACGAGCACCTGGTGACCCGTAGACGATGGCAGCGAAGGCGATCAGTGAAGCGACGGGCAAGGACATCCTCAACAGGCATCTAGCGCGAGAGGCAGGCGCCTCCAAGTGCCGATTCGCCGCCATAGACGACGGCACCGACTGGAAGGAGCTGGTGCAACAGCAGCCATGGCTCGCCACGGAGAAGCTGGTGGCGAAACCCGACCAGCTGATCAAGCGGCGCGGCAAACTGGGCCTCATCACCGTCGACAAGGACCTGGACCAGTGTAAATCGTGGATTGGCGCGCGTATGAACCAGGAGCAGAAAATCGGCACGGCTGTGGGCACGCTGAAGAAGTTCATCATCGAGCCGTTTGTCGCTCACAAGCAGGTGAGTGACTCCCAGGGAATATAAATCAATATTAGGGTCGCAAAATCGTGTTCATTTCAGTCTGAAGAAATGTACGTGTGTATTTACTCGCATCGGACCGCTGATACCATCCTGTTCACCACGGAGGGCGGTGTAGACGTGGGCGACGTGGACGCCAAAGCGCTCCGCATGGACGTGCCCGTCGGCGAGGACGCCCAAGTCACACCAGAAACTGTAATACGCTCTCTACTCGGTTCTATTAAACCTGCAGCTCTTCAATCACGTATCGCCGGCTTCGTAGCCTCGCTGTACCGGCTCTACGTGGACCTGTACTTCACGTACCTGGAGATCAACCCGCTGGTGATCACCGCCAGCGATATTTACATCCTGGATCTCGCCGCGAAGCTAGATGCGACTGCTGACTTCATCTGCAAACCACAGTGGGGCGCAATTGACTATCCACCACCTTTCGGCCGGGATGCTTTCCCCGAGGAGCAGTACATCGCCGACCTGGACGCCAAGAGTGGCGCCTCGCTGAAGTTGACCATCCTCAACAAGCAAGGCCGCATTTGGACAATGGTGGCGGGCGGTGGAGCCAGTGTGATCTACAGCGACACTATCTGCGACCTAGGGGGGGCCGAGGAGTTGGCCAACTATGGCGAGTACAGCGGCGCACCCAGTGAACAGCAGACCTACGAGTACGCGAAGACCATCCTCGGTCTAATGACGCAGGGTAAGTGAAAAGAATCGAATAAAACGTCAAAATATTGTGTGTTGTGTTTTGTGTTGTATGTGTGTGTGTTTTGCTCGGTCCTCCAGGTGCACCGCGGCCCGACGGCAAGGTGCTCATCACCGGCGGTGGTATAGCCAACTTCACCAACGTGGCAGCCACCTTCAGGGGCATCATCAGCGCCTTACGCGAGTTTCAACCACGGCTGGTGGAACACAAGGTCTCTATGTTTGTGCGACGAGCGGGGCCCAACTACCAGGAGGGCCTGCGGAGGATGCGCGAGCTGGGCCGCTCCCTCGGCGTGCCCATGTACGTGTTTGGCCCCGAGACCCACATGACTGCGATCTGTGGGATGGCGCTGGGCACGAGGCCCATCCCCAATGAGAATAGCGTGGAGTTTGCGACCGCTAACTTTCTACTTCCTGGTGGCCAGACGGAGGTGAGTAACTGTGCGGGCGTTACACGAAGTGCACGGGTGTAAATGTGCGCGTATAACGAAATCAGCGAGTTGTTGAATCGCGAAGAAAATCATAGCGAATCTCATTGTAACATCTTGACGCTGTGTCCGTAGGGTGCCGCTCCCACGGGCTCACCAGCTGCCCCCCAGGCAGGGGACACCTCCAGCACGGCCGCGTGTACCCCGCAGACGCCGGCCACCGACCCCCAGGTCAAGGCGATGTTCTCCGCTCAGACCAAGGCAATTGTCTGGGGCATGCAGACACGAGCCGTTCAGTCTATGCTCGATTTTGACTTTGTCTGTCGCCGCGCGGAGCCTTCGGTGGTGGCTATGGTATACCCATTCACAGGTAACACCCACCAGAGTGTGCTGGACGATTGTGTAAAATTTCAAACGCCTCTGATGACTGCTTCAAGAGATATTGACGCAGACATCTTCGTTTGTTATATCGAGCTTGTTTCGGACAGAGTTGTTTTTTTAGTTGTAACTTTGCCAAATTCACGAGTATGGGCCTAAATTTTGGACACAAAATGGCCAACAATATGCTCGGCCATTGTGTAAAATTTCAAACGCGTCTGATGACTGCTTCAAGAGATAAATTGACTTGCAGACATCTTCGTTTCTTATATCGCGCTTGTTTCGAACAGAGTTTTTTTTTTTTAGTTGTAACTTTGCTAAATTACGGAGTATGGGCCTAAATTTCGGACACAAAATGGCCAACAATATGCTCGGCCATTGTGTAAAATTTCAAACGCGTCTGATGACTGCTTCAAGAGATATTGACGCAGACATTTTCGTTTGTTATATCGAGCTTATTTCGGACAGAGTTGTTTTTTTTTAGTTGTAACTTTCCCAAATTCAGGAGTATGGGTCCAAATTTCGGACACAAAATAGCCAACAATATGCTCGGCCACTGTGTAAAATTTCAAACGCCTCTGTTGACTGCTTCAGGAGATAGTGGGACATGTAGAAAACGCAGAAATCTGCCATCGACCTTATAAATGTTTCTCTGACAGGTGATCACAAGCAGAAGTACTACTGGGGCCACCAGGAGATCCTGGTGCCGGTGTACAAGTCGATGAAGGACGCGATGACCAAACACTCCGACGCCGATGTCCTGGTGAACTTTGCCTCGTTACGTTCCGCGTACGAGAGCACCGTGGAAACGCTCTCGTATCCGCAAATTCGCACCATCGCCATCATAGCGGAGGGTATCCCGGAGAACATGACGCGGAAGCTGATCTTGCTCGCCCAGCAGCAGGGTGTAGCGATCATCGGGCCAGCCACGGTGGGCGGCATCAAGCCCGGGTGCTTCAAGATCGGCAACACCGGCGGCATGATGGACAACATCCTGCACAGCCGCCTCTACCGGCCGGGGAGTGTAGCGTACGTGTCCCGCTCGGGCGGGATGTCCAACGAGCTCAACAACATCGTGTCCAAGGCGACGGACGGCGTGTACGAGGGCGTGGCGATCGGTGGCGACCGTTACCCAGGCACCACGTTCCTTGAACACTTGCTCCGCTACGAGGCGGACCCGCAGGTGCAGCTGCTGGTGCTGCTGGGCGAGGTGGGCG
This sequence comes from Carabus problematicus, assembly GCA_963422195.1. Taxonomy (NCBI): domain Eukaryota; kingdom Metazoa; phylum Arthropoda; class Insecta; order Coleoptera; family Carabidae; genus Carabus; species Carabus problematicus. The sequence continues at coordinate 441,614 of OY728577.1, forward strand.
GTCAGGAGGAGTACGACGTGTGCGAGGCGGTGCGCGACGGTCGTCTCCGGAAGCCGCTGGTGGCCTGGTGCATCGGGACCTGCGCCACAATGTTCAGTGCCGAGGTGCAGTTTGGGCACGCGGGTAGCTGTGCGAACTCGCAGCAGGAGACGGCCACCGCTAAGAACACAGCGCTACGTGCTGTCGGCGCCAAGGTGCCCGCCTCGTTCGACACGCTCGGCGATGTCATCCACGGGGCGTACCTGGAGCTGGTACAGTGCGGACGAGTGACGCCCGCGGCCGAGGTACCGCCCCCCACCGTGCCCATGGACTACAGTTGGGCGCGGGAGCTTGGGTTGATCCGCAAACCCGCCTCCTTCATGACCAGCATCTGTGATGAGCGTGGCCAAGAGCTGATCTACGCCGGCATGCCAATAAGTGACGTGCTGAACAAGAACCTCGGCCTTGGCGGTGTTGTCTCGCTGCTGTGGTTCCAGAAATGCCTCCCCGCCTACGTGTGCAAGTTCTTCGAGATGTGCCTGATGGTGACGGCGGACCATGGACCCGCTGTCAGCGGCGCTCACAACACCATCGTCTGTGCACGTGCCGGCAAAGACCTGGTGAGCAGCCTCGTGTCTGGGCTGCTCACCATCGGTGACCGATTCGGCGGCGCGCTCAACGGGGCCGCTCAACAGTTCTCCGAGGCGTACGACGCCGGTCTCCACCCGGCGGAGTTCGTGAATGCGATGCGCAAGAAGGGACAGCTCATCATGGGCATCGGCCACCGGGTCAAGAGCGTCAATAACCCCGATATGCGTGTGACGATCGTGAAGGACTTCGTGCTGGAGCATTTCCCCGCGACGCCGCTGCTGTTGTACGCGCTGGAGGTGGAGAAGATCACCACCAGCAAGAAGCCGAACCTCATTCTCAACGTGGACGGTGTCATCGCGACCGCGTTCGTCGATATGCTGCGTACGTCGGGCGCGTTCACCCAGGAGGAAGCCCAAGAGTACATCGCCATCGGTGCCATCAACTCGCTGTTTGTCCTCGGTCGGAGCATCGGCTTCATCGGTCACTACATGGACCAGAAGCGCCTGAAGCAAGGCTTGTACCGACATCCGTGGGACGATATCTCGTACGTGCTGCCCGAACAGTACAACAACTAACCGTGCCCAGCCCGCGAACTTGCGCCCAACACGGGGCCTCACACACACACAACCAGCGCGCATGCGTCGCCCCCTGTGTGTGTGTATTCACACACACACATGAAAAACACTAGTTCCATTTTGAAAGTGTCGACGTTTCGCGCCAAAACCACAGTCCACTACTACTGCACATGCGCACAGCAGTGGTGCGTCGCTGCTCTTTTGTTTACGCAATCGCAGCGACAAAACACACACAACACACACAACAAAACAAAACAAAACAAAACACAAATCTGTATCACTCCGCCGCCGCGATCAGCGACCACTACTACTGCACACGCTCACAGTGGTGGTGCGTTGCTCTTTTGTTTGCGCAATCGCAGCGACAAAACACAAACAACACAACACAACAAAACACAAAGCTGTATCACTCCGCCGCCGCGATCAGCGACCACTACTACTGCACACGCTCACAGTGGTGGTGCGTTGCTCTATTGTTTGCGCAATCGCAGCGACAAAACACAAACAACACAACACAACAAAACACAAAGCTGTATCACTCCGCCGCGATCACAGCCCACTACTACTGCACACGCTCACAGTGGTGCTGCGCTACTCTTTTGTTTGCGCAATCGCAGCGACAAAACACAAACAACAAAACACAAAGCTGTATCACTCCGCCGCGATCACAGCCCACTACTACTGCACACGCTCACAGTGGTGCTGCGCTACTCTTTTGTTTGCGCAATCGCAGCGACAAAACACAACCAACACACAACAAAACACAAATCTGTATCACTCCGCCGCCGCCGCCGCCTGCGATCCCCATCAACAGTGTTGCGCACTTGTTTCCATGCGTCGTCGCTTGTTGCGGCGACAACAACGCAAAGGCGACTACTATTCCAGCGCCTACTTAAAATTTGCTGCATTAAATTGTTGTTTTTCTCAGTAAAATTATTATTTTTTTTTTTAGTTAATATAAGTGTATAAATGGTGGTGTGCGTGTGTTTGTTGACAAAGATCACTTGAAGATCTATGGATTTTAACAATTTTTCACTCTATTTTTTTCCTTTCGAATACGGGCTGGAAAATTTAAATTTTTCCCGTTCGAGAAAATAATTATAATAATTAGTCGGGCCCACAATTTCACCGTAACTTGTCTAGTTTAGTCGTCATGCACAGGTCCGTATTGGGGGGCCAGGGGGCGGTTCTGGTAAAATTTTGGCAAAGAAAAAAAATTGCTGGAATATATGTGTCGAAACTATCGGTAGGGCCCTGCTGTCCGGTGGTCCTAATTATTTTTGTAGGGGGGGGGCGGGTTTCAAATGCATTTATCCACAGGTGTATTTATATATATATATATATATATATATATATATATATATATATATATATATATATGTCATGTCGGCGGTTGCTAAGATCGTGGTTGAATTCGCTCTGAAACAAATTCTAGATCTGTGATTCGTTGCAACTGAGAACAATCGACAACCGCCGCTCGCCCGCCCCCTAGCAACGGTGTTCACTTGTTTCTCGCACCAAACGGCCGCCTTAGCAACCGCCGCGGCTAGAAACACACATTGTTTGTAAACAGTTTGTAAAACAAATGTTATTTTCATATTTACATAGAAATAGGTTTGTTTGCTTGTCTCTTGTTTTTTCTTTCTTTTTTTTATATACATACATACAAATAAAAATGTTACTGTTTAATTTATTACAATTGTCTGTTGTTTATTTCGAACCTCCCCCCCCCCCCAGCCACGCCCCGCCTCCTGTCACTTGAACTCACAAAGACAACTCATCGTACGATTATTAATGTTTTCCCATATAAAAAAATACGGAGTACCAGCACGCCGCCTAGTATGTTGTACGCCAACTACGTAGGCGGGGGCGAATTCACAGTAATTATTAGTAATTTGTGTAGTGTCAGCCGCCGCGTAGTTCACTATTTTCACCACAGATGTAGCCAGAGTGAATTCATTTCATTTGACAGTTGACGTGAAATTCTAGAATTGCAAACTCGGGTTTTTTTCGAACATGTTTTGAATCATTTTAAAAACCATTAATGTGATTGTGAAAACAAGGTGCTTTGTGTTATTGTAAAGATCTGCTGTTACGGTGACCATCTTGTAAGGCGCTCTCTATATACAATATCGGACCAATTACGATACTATATTAGGTACGTGGCGCCCTCCATTGATGACAACATCCTACAAGCAACGTGACGTCATTTCCTGTCCACCCCCACCACCACCACACTGAGCATTGCCCGCCACAGACAATCAATAATACTGTAGAAAAGTAACAGTCAATATATATATATATATATATATATATATATATATATATATATATATATATATAATGTAAAGAACAGTACACATACATCCATACAAGCGTAAAAGAGGCTTGGACGAGGCTCCAGAAAAGGCCTTCCAGGATGCTCACCAAGGAAATGGCTGTTTTGATTGTTGTAAGTAACAAAAAAATACGCAAGTTTTTGTTTCATGACCTCCTGATCTGTCATTAAAATGGCGTACATATTTCAAAATTGATTTACTCGTCACAGAAAACATATCTAAGCACTGAATATGTCATGTTCACCCAGGTTACGTAAATGTATAACATATGATGTTATTGAAAAGACAACATTTAGGAAATACATTCTACAATATTTATTTGAAGTATCTTTGTCTAAAATAATTAGAGAACTTTTGCACAAGAAACGACTGATTTCCCGATTTAAAAAACCTATGGGCCCGTATTTTAATTAACACCCGGTATAAGTGCCAATGCATAACTTCAGGTAGTTAATTTTTCCAATCAGACTAATTGTTTATACTAAAACATATCCCTTGCATATACCATATGCATGTATTTAGTTTCAAGTTGAAATTTAAACTAGGAATGGATACAGACATCCATGCCTGCAGCTCATCGACGTATGTCCAATTCTGAATTTATCACAAATTATTTTCCTAAATACACTTTTAAAATCGTAGGTGCCTAGGTCGAGATAAAACAACAAATTTAAAACAAGTGTGAAATCATTTTCTTCTGTTAACAAAAGCAAAGCCGACTATAAATGCACTGATCTTCTTTTCTTCAATTTTTAATTAAAACATATTTTTTTCTCCAATGGTCTTGCATTATTTATCAAAATAAAAAATAAGGAAAAATATTGTTCCATTTCCTGAATGCAATTGCGTAGAAAATAAAGGAGAAAAAAAAATAAAAACTGAAAAAACTTGCAAAATATTTTGTTCAATTTAACGTTAGTTTCTCAAAATATAAAATATGCACTATTGTAGAAAGAAGAGAAAAGAGATTTGTATGAAACGGAATTTATAAAATGGTTATATTGCATTACATTTTTTTCTAACTACAGACAAAAAATATTGAAAATATAAATCAATGGACAGCATGTTCTCAGTTGTATTTAACGACGTAGAAAAAATCAGATTATTTATTGTGTATATAAGCACTGAATATGCCATGTTTACTCAGGTTACGTAAATGTATGATATATAATTTTCTGTACAAACGTAAATGAAAAGACAACATTTAGGAAATATGTCAGGGTTAGGTACGCGGCAATGTACAATTTGATCGATACTAGCTATTGTCATTATTGCTTAATTGTCTGTTGCCCAAAAAGCTGTGATGGTTCTGACAGGAGACTTTCGGCAAACACTACCGGTTAATGCCAAGGTCAACCACCGGCAGACCAACTAAATACATGCCTCAAGGCATCATCCCCTGGGAGATACTTTCATACAACGGGACCATCCACCAATGTGCGAGTTCACTTACTGGGAGACATGTCTGCACAACACTTTACTAATCAATTAATTAAATTAAATTAGCAACGTGTACGATTGTGTCAGGCCGTTACTATTAGTTATGGGATTAGTCGGTGTAGGAGGAACTACGATCAGCTATGAGGACGGTGTCCACACACTATGGAACAGCAGATTCAGTCTGCTAGTATTCACATTTGTATCACTGATTTACTCACCGTTTTTCCTGATATTTATGATAGTGGCTCTCTATACTGTCCAAGACCCCTCCACAACATACAAGAATCAGCTTTATGTAACACAATTATTCAAATATTTTCTAACTATGTTAACTGTTGGTACTGGTTGCATGATGACACATGTCTACTGCAAACGTGTAAGTATAAGTTAGTTACGGCCTCCTGGTTACTCGGCCGAGGTTTAATTGATTCCCGGCTGAGCAAGGCGACGATTACAAGCATACAGGGTGACCCAAGTTTGAATTAATTAAGAATAAGTTGATAATAGAATATATACAATCTATAAGATTAACAAATCAGAAACAATCTGTGTAGGTAATGGCTTCATATGCATAGCTGTGTAATAGTTTTGAGGGTGACAGGACGAAGTTTGTCTTCTTTAGTTATGTGTTACAGTTTTGGAGATGCCAATATTAAGCATTGAAACTTGGGTCAGTCTGTATAGTGTAGTGTGGTCCATATATAATAATCAGGGAGCTCATCACTTGCTACATGTATTTAATAATCATTTCAGTTAGAGACAATGCTCCAAATAATAAACAACATAGACAGCCAGTTGGAGGAGGCGAATATCAGAGTGAAGCACTGGCCAAGCACTCTGAAAGTCACGGTGCTCACACTCATCACTGTTAATTATTTTGAATTATCAGAATTACTAAATACATCTAATATTATTATAATTATTCCCCTAATTGTGCTAGTGTTTTCGTTGCATTTCTTGTACATGTGGACAATATTATTTCTGTTGATAATCCACGAGAGATTTGTGGGTCTCAACAAATTACTACAAGAAAATGGTACGTCATACATCGATATACAGACATACTCTGTCTTCTGAAGTTTCTAGTTTTCATTTAAACTTTTTAGCAACCGTAAGAACTACACAGATTGTTGGAGGGAGGAATCCACGGGACAGCTACATGCTGAGACGCATAACGCTTGCGCGGCATGTGCACGAGCAACTCACAGAAGTTGTGCAGTTGTTCTCGGGCACATGGAAATACGTGATTCTAGGTTTGGCGGTGATCTAGATTATAGATTCGCAATACCACGTATATACTCTTTTTGTGTCTTCAACGAATTATTTCTCGACAATAGTCACAGTATTTGTTCATATTACCAGAATTTTCGTAATGACTTACATGTACCAGGCGAACATAGCCGAAGTAAGTTGTTGCGTAACGCGTCACCATGTACTGTGTGTTCATTCACTAATGATATTTGTTTATAGCATCGACCTGTGAGTGCAAGGCTCAGACGTCTCGTGGCCTTTAAATCAGACGGCAATAATCCATCAGGTACAGCACAGAGCACAATGTGGCTCCTCAAATATACTCTAAATCTGGTGTTAATGTTCCAGGTGCAGCAGTACATCATGTATAATGCGTACTCTGCTCCGGGACTGATAGATCTTCAGTTCACGGACATTGACAATGCCCTGTTGTTGACGGTAAGCTGCTGCTGCTGCTGCTGCTGCTGCTGCTGCTGCTGCTGCTGCTGCTGCTGCTGCTGCTGCTGCTGCTGCTGCTGCTGCTGCTGCTGCTGTTGAGGGAAATAATCAATAATATTTTGTTTGCTAACTCCGTGACTATTTCAGATTATCGATGATGTGATTGTTTCAAATGCGCCGGTCGGACAGTTGCGTCAGCGTCACCTCCTGGAGCACCAACAATACTTACTAATTCTTCTAATAAATATTCTTTAATGTTTGTGAATATGTAATCAACGATAATATGTATAATCCACTCCTATGAATTATGTACACTTAACCAATTGTCTAATATGAATCTGCAGAGTTGTATTCCGTGTGTATATATGATGTGTATTATTACATGTAAATAAATAAAAGTGCTTACAATTATATAAGCTCCATTTTGTCTGTCTTTATTTTTACCTGTTGCTTCAATCAGTTTTAAATTTGCATTTAAAAAAAATATATTTATCTAACATTGAGTAAACCATTAATATTACCCTAGTACTATTACAATTTATTTATATTTTTAAATTATATTGCGATCAATATTGTATATGAGTTTAATTGGAAATAATATAATTCATGAAAACATTTTGGTGTCTTATACAGAAGAAGCGCATAGTTTTTAAATTACAGCTTGCAAAATTGCTCCAATGTTACTCTCAATGATTAATCTTTTATTATCTGATCCGCGATTTAACATTTGAGAGGAACTAACATTTAATAATCACGTTTATAATCAAATAATATAGATCAGTTCAGTTGGAAATAAATGTATGGCTTGAAAGAAATGTATAATATTTACAAGCGAAGCAAGTGTATACCATCATTGTAATGTATAATTACAAACCAAACAATGTAATCACCGGAGACACAGAAATCGATCTACTATAAAAACAATAATAGCGATACTGGTACTGGTAGTGGTAGTGACAAACACAACACGTGATTTCGCTGCTTGACATGACCACGTGGTCCACTACGCGTGCGCATTAGTACGGAATAAAAATAGACATAGAATATACGGACTTGGAATATATCCATCTGTCTGTCTCTCTCTCTCTCTCTCTCTCTCTCTCTTTCGTTTTCACTTTGATGCAAGGCGAGACATTGACATGTAAATCGTTAAAAAACACACAGCAGTTTCACCCCTTGTCGACGGTCGATATTACACAATTAGGTATAAATTAGAAATACATATTACCAGTATAGTTCACACATCTTACCACAGATGTCACTAGATTTAAATATTTGCGATTCCTTTTTATAAGGAAATCTAAATAATTACACTAATAAATATCATATCGTCATTTATTTCTTAGAAAATCAGACTGCTAGATGACATTTTTTTTATGAAATGCAGTGCGCGGTCTCTCAGATTTTATTTTTTTGTATCTAAACCTTAACAGATATGTATTCATAAATATTGTGCAGCAATGCCCACTTTTTTAAGATTTAACATAAATTTTAAAAATAATTTTCAATGATAGTTAAACGTTACAAAACATAATGTAAATACTGAAAACTTCACTAGAAATACAATTATTGTATTACACATATTAGTAAACACAATGATAGTTAAGTACATATAAGACGTTTTTTGTTATTGCTATTTTAAGGAATTTGGTACAAATTAAATTATTTTAAACGGTCAGATAGGTATATGAACCTCTTTAGAATGTGTATTAAATACTTTTATCGAAATATATTAATATATTTTGGACATTACTTTTAATTTTATTTAATTTCGTCTTTCTGATCACCTTGTTATCAGGCAATCGAATAAACACTTATGAATAACGGGATAACTGCACTACGATGGGGACAAATGAGACAACGGTGACAATGTGGTGGGAGGTGCATGGGAACAAATAAGACTGGGAACAAATGAGAATGGGAACAAGTGAGATTTTATATTTTTCAGCATGGGAACAAGTGAGACTGGGAACAAATGAGAATGGGAACAAGTGAGACACTTTGCATGGGAACAAGTGAGACAATCGTGACATAGAAAAGTGGTGGGAGGTGCATGGGATCAAATGAGAATAGGAACAAATGAGAATGGGAACAAATGAGAATGGGAACAACTGAGACGGGGAACAAATGAGAATGGGAACAAGTGAGACGCACTCATTTGATCGATACTAGCTAACTAGTGTCATTATTGTTTGATTGTCTGTTACTATGGGCAACGGTCACCAGGTACATGCACTTGTCATTCCCGTCGCCTGGGTTACATACACATTACAAACAAGACACAGACACTTCTGTATATTTATATATGATATAAATTATTTATAACAATATCATTGGTGAAGTAATGTAATGTCGGTACTAAGAGCCACGTTGGAATTTAGAGTGCTCCCCTCCCCCCGGCCCACCCCCTTAGTACGTATAATATAAATGTTGTATATACGACCTCCAGGTCAGTCTGTACCGAACTGTCGACAGATTTCTACAGAGTTTAACTTATACCAAGTGCAGCAGAGAAAATGTCCCGGTTTAGTGATGCAGTGCAGCGGGTGAAAACAGCCTGTAAAAATAGTTTAACATTTAACAACGTGTACGATTGTGTCAGGCCGTTACTATTAGTTATGGGATTAGTCGGTGTCGGAGCAACTAGGATCTGCCATGAGGACGGTGTCTACACACTACGGAACAGCGGATTCAGTCTGCTAGTATTGATATTTGTATCACTGGTTTGCTCACCATGTTTCGTGGTGACTTTGATAGTGGTTCTCTTCACTGCCGCGGACCCCCCAAGACCATTAATAGAGAATATAACTTTCATAATTCTTTTTTTAAAATTTGTTCTATCTGCGTCAACTGTTGGTATTGGTTGCATGATGACACATGTCTACTGCGAACGTGTAAGTATAAGTAACTTACGACCTCCGGGTTACTCAGCCGAGATTTAATTCTACAATCAATAATTCCCGAATTGAACCTCGGCTGAGCATGCCGACGATCATGAGCATACAGGGTGACCCAATGTTTGAATATAATTAAGAATAAGTTGATAACATAATATAGAATCTATAAGATTAATAAATCAAAAACAATTTGTGTAGGCAATGGCTTCATATGAATATCTGTGCAATAGTTATCAGGGTGACAGGACGAAGTTTGTCTTGTTTAGCAATTATTGAATGTCGTTAGTAATCTCTTGTAGTTTCGGAGATCTCAATGGTGATTTGGGTCAGTCTGTATAGTGTCGTGTGGTCCATATATAATAATCAGAGAGCTCATCACTTGCTACATGTATTTAATAATCATTTCAGTTGGAGACAATGCTCCAAATAATAAACAACATTGACAGCCAGTTGGAGGAGGCGAATATCAGAGTGAAGCACTGGCAAATCACTCTGAAAGTCACGGTGCTCACACTCATCACTGTTAATTATTATTTCATAGTAGGATTACTTCTGCAAGGATTTACAATTAAAATTATTCCCGTAATTGCGCTACTGTTTCCGATTCATTTCTTGTACATGTGGACAACATTATTCGTGTTGATAATCCACGAGAGATTTGTGGGTCTCATCAAATTACTTCAAGACAATGGTACATCACACCGATATACAGACATACTCAGTCTTCTGAAGTTTCTAGTTTTCATTTAAACTTTTTAGCAACCGTAACATATAGCAGTATACAGATTGTTGGAGGGAGGAATCCACGGGACAGCTACATGCTGAGACGCATAACGCTTGCCCGGCATGTGCACGAGCAACTCACAGAAGTTGTGCAGTTGTTCTCGGGCACATGCAGATATGTGATTGTTGGTTTAACTACGCTCCCGATTATAGATACGTTATTCGTCCTACTGTGTATGCTTGTAGAAAAAAAGTTTAATAAAATGTATGTACACATTGTATTTGTCCATATGACCAGAACTATCGTATTGATTTACATTTGCCAGGCGAACAAATCCGAAGTAAGATATTGGCGTAACGCGTCACAGTGTACTGTGTGTTCATTCACCAATGATATTTGTTTATAGCGTCGAGTTCTGACTGCAAGGCTCAGACACCTAGTGGCCTTTGAAACAGACAGAGAAATCTTACATCAGGTACAGCACAGAGCACAATGTGCCTCCTTACCTTGCACACAAATATATACTCTAAATCTGATGTTAATGTTCCAGGTGCGGCAGTACATCATGTACAATGCGTACTCTGCTCCAGCACTGGTAGATTTTCAGTTCACGGACATTGACAATGTCCTGCTGTTGACGGTAAGCCGCTGCTGCTGTTGGAAATAAGCAATCATATTTGTTTGTTAATCCATTAACCCTTTCAGATTATCGATATCATTATTTCAAATGCTCTAATTATTTATTCATACACTCGACTCTGGACTGAATTTATGGATTAATAAATTGGCTACGGACACCCTCGCCTGCAGCTCATCCACGTATGTATGTCCAAGTCTATATACATATATCACAAATGAATATTCACTTAAATACACCTTTAAAATCCCAAACACTAGGTCGTTAATGAAACAATAAATTACAGTAATTCTCGATGGATGTGTGTGTGTGTTCCCCCCCCCCCTGTGCCAGTGCCCTTCTGCTATCGTTGACGGGGCGGTCGGACAGTCACATCCTGGAGCACCAGCAATAGTTAATAATTCGCCTAATATTTTTCTAATCAATATTCATTAATGTGTATGCACTTGTAATAAATAATAATATGTCTAATACACGCCTATCAATTATGTCCATCTCACTATACATTTCACCAGTTGTCTAATATGAATCTGCAGAGTTGTATTCAGTATATTCTTTACATAATATGTCACATGTGTATTATTATAAGTAAATAAATAAAAGTGTTTTGATTTTCACAACACTCACAAATAAACAAAACAATTTATTATACAATGAATGTTACAGTGTATATTTGTAATTACTACAGGTAGGTAATCACTATTTGTATAACTGTGGGGCCAGTAGTTCTCGTGTAGTTGCCAGTCCACACCAAACATAACAGCGTTGGTCCAAATGCGATTCTAATCGAGCAAATCTCTGTTTACAGTAACCTCTCACTGTAATATCACTTTGTTCGAAATCATCTTGAATTGATTTTAACCTAAGATGTTTAAATTCATGTAAAATTATATGCTTTAAATATTAATTACAGTAATAACTGTTCTTTACGTTTACTGGCAATGATACACTGTTATTTAACGAAGTTGTTTCGAATTGTCAAGCTCAATTAAAACACATAAACGATTCACATAATTGAACACGTTAACGTAACTGTCAAAACAGAGCTGTCAATTTCATTGATTACACTTACCAACGGTTACCTTCTTTACCGACATGGTTTCAATACATGTCAGATGCAATATTTAGTTTGTAAAACTTCCGCTAGATCACGCCACAATCTTCAGTTCTTGTTGTGAGTTTTTCAGCGCGAAGTTTAACTTTATTTTAAATAAAAACTAGCGACGACAGTTTATCTAAAATTATATTCATCAACATACAATACTATAACTCACATATGTTCAAAATATCAATAATACTAGAATAATATCCTGTTGCAGGCACGGTATAGGAATATTTCTGTTATTTTACTGAGACCAGTGCATTGCACAACATTACACCTGTATACAACCCTGTACTGTCTTCCACTCAATACACTCACACACAGGGCCCAGAGCCGGCCCTGACTACTGGAAATAATAAATAAACATCACATGTCAACATTCAAGGCGCTTTTGGCGACGGAAAAATAATTAAATTTCCTAAAAAAAAGTCATTCGCATTTGCTGTCAAACTATATGTTACAGTAAACCCTAGTAAATGTGTACATTTGCTAGTGAAAGTGTACATAACATAACAAAATATCGCCTTGCTGTAAACAAACAAAATACCAAAGACAAAAAACGGTCAACTGGTCACATGACAAAAACAAAACAAAAGTAGTCATTCGTTGTCAACAACAACAACAATAAAAAAAACAACCTCTAATCAAACCTCTAATGGGGGGGGGGGGCGATCACGAGGGCGTGGCCACTTTCTGTTCGTCGGCCATCGTCACGGGTGTCTGTTCTTTTTCCGGCGTCTGTTGCGGTTTTCGTCCGGCATTCGCATCCTCGATGGCACTGCGCAAGTCCTTCAGCCCGACCACGCCCACCAGCCGACCAATGGCGGTCACGTAGGCGTGGCTAATGCCCACCAGCGAGAAGAGCGAGTGCACCTTGAGCAGTGAGGTGCGTTCCACCAGCTGGAAGGGGGCGGGGTCTACGCGACACTCGCTCAGGTCCACCGGCTGCGACATCTGCTCGTCCTCCCACTTGTGCTGGTCCTCGGGCGACATGTCAATGACCCGCTCCCTGGGGAGCTGCACCTTCTTCGGGTGCAGCGGTGGGCGGTCTTGGCTGACGGAGCCCGTCATCAGACTGTCCGTTTCGCCGTTCTGCCCGTCCACGTCTTGCAGTTGACTACTTTTGCGGAAGATCGCCTCGAAAGCGAGTCGTACACGACTCTCGGCGCCCGTCACCGTCTGGTAGGGCGTCGCACTTGGTGATGTGCTCCAGAACCCCGAGGAATGGGGCCCCGTGCCTCCGCCCCCTGAACCGCCGATCATTGTGAACGAATTGGTCTTTTTCAGGATGGATTTTTTGGGGCCCGAGGCACCTAGACGCACCGGTACACTGAGGAGGGGGTCGGCGGAGGCGGGTTCCACCCGGAATCTACTGGGGCGCCGCTGGCTCTGGTGGAGTTGACGTTCGCGTTGTCGTTCCGCAGCCACCTAGGAGGAATTGACTAGTTGGTTAGATGCTCACCATTGGCTGCTTTTTTGGCTGTGGAGTGGTTTAGTCATGCAAACACACAAATAGGAAGCAACATTGTTGTTAAATAGTGACTCCTAGTGTCGCAAACATCACACACCAACTCACCAGCTCTGAGACGATGCCGAACTGAACCTACAATATTACCAATAACTGTCAGGTCCAGGGAAAATGTGGTTTTAAAACTACAAAAGTATTCATTGAAAGGGTCGACCGAGATTTTGATTCCAAACGCAAGTGCTGCCCCGAATAGATCAATATTTCCCTAACACATCCCATAACTTTTGGTTTAGAAAGTTTTTTTGTCAGAACTAATTGTGACTGCAAAGTTTCACCTCAAAGACATCTACTTATTTTCATCTTCTTGCTACCAGCTTTTTGACCCGCCCAGCCCAAATTTGCCAATGTTCCCCTAATACTGTCCTGTAACCGTCGCTCGCTCCTTACTTTCACCCATTGCCCATTAATCTCCTGCCCCCAAAACCGCTTCGTAGCGATTTTCAACATCTTCCTACCACCTTTTTGCTCGCCCAGCCCAAATTTCCCAATGTTCCCCTAATACTGTCCTGTAACCGTCGCTCACTCCTTACTTTCACCCATTGCCCAATAACCTCCTGCCCCCCAAAACCCCTCTGTACCGATTTTCAACATCTTCCTACCACCTTTTTGCCCGCCCAGCCCAAATTTGCCAACTTCCCCCCCCCCCCAATACTGACCTGCAACCGTCGCTCGCGGCCCACGTGCTTCTCCACCAGGGCAATGAGGTCCGGTCTGCGGACACTGCCCAGCAGCACCATGCCATCGGGGCTGTCGACCAGCGGAAGACTCCTCAACCTGCGGGCGCCTAGGAGTGTTTCCTTCAGCTCCTTGTAGGTGATGCCCTTGAACACGTACTTAATATCGCGCACCATGAAATCCTCAACGCACAAATCGTAGGCGCCTTTGCCCGTCGAGGGCAGCAGGTCGGGCAGGTACGGCAGTCTCTTGATGAGGATGATCGAATCATAAATACTAGGTCCTAGGAGGCCTGCTACTGCATTGGACACCAGCACGGCTATCATGATGGGCACCAGGTGCGTGATCTGCCCGGTCATCTCAAACACAATCACCGACACACTGATGGTTCGGGTGACAGCCCCCGAAAAAGCAGCAGCACCTACAGCTGCATAACCTCCTGGCACTACTGTGGCAATGTGGTTACCGTACCGGAGCCCCAGGGGGAACAGCAGATGCATACCCTCGCCCATGATGCGGCCCATGGCAGCGCCAATCTTGAACACCGGAATGAACGACCCCGAAGGGACTGGCAACGTGGAGGCGATCACACTGAACGCAAAGGTGAACAAGGCGAAACAGAACAAGGTGACGAAAACACCAGCATGCGGTTCGGCCATCCAATGTCGGACGACGGCACGTTCCTCCACGCTCAAACTGGTCGCCGTCCAGGTGAAATTACTGAACAACGACGTCACCTGCAATGAGAACGATCTACACCTGAAATTTTCAGGACCTGGGGCGCATTTTCGTTCATAGCTCACCTGATCGTGGGTATTCAAGTCTGCAGCAAAGTACCGGCCGGCGCCACCAGGAAATGACACTGTGGCCACGGTGAGGGCCACCAGGCCTGGATAGATGAAGCGGTTCCTCTGGAGGAACTCATTGACGCGCCGGCTCGATCGCATCAGAGCCACATACCTGGATAATTCAAACACAATTACGGAAATTGTTGGTCAGTATTTACTGGCACATTGCTCTAGAACTAGACGAGCTAGAACCTCCGGCGAGGTCTTAAAATGTCCGCCAGGATCTCTACTACGATGTGTTCAAATTTCAAAACAACCCCATAACTGGTTTTCTAGTTAGGCCCGTTTAAGTAAAACCCGGTGAGCAGAAACTAACATCGTTCTCCGCCAGAAATTATGGACCAGTATTTACTGGCACATTGCTCTAGAACTAGACGAGCTAGAACCTCCGGTGAGGTCTTAAAATGTCCGCCAGGATCTCTGCTACGATGTGTGCAAATTTCAAAACAACCCCCTAACTGGTTTTGTAGTTAGGCCCGTTTAAGTAAAACCCGGTGAGCAAAAAGTATCATCCTTTTTGTGTTTACCTTCTATGCACCCGGACATACAGTGCCCCACCCAGGCCACAGACTCCGCCCATCACCGCAAAGGCCACCAGCTCTTGCGGGTCGAACGGGAAGTCCATGGAGAAGCCCGTCCGAAACACAGCGGTGACCGTATCGGCCAGGTCAAACCACACCGCCAACAGTCGGAACACCGTAGCTCCACATACCGCCGCGAAGAAGCCCCGCCAATAGTTCCTCACCGCAAAGTACACGGTGGTGACCTCGATACTGAACAAGACTCCGCCCACGGGCGCGGCAAAGCAGGAGGCCACGCCTACCGCGCAAGCGGCCGCCAACATCTCCGTGTTGCGACCTTCGTTGGCGTAGATTCCCTGGAAGCCGGTGACCAGCCGGCCTAGGAGTGTGGCTACAATGCTAGCGATGTGCACAAACGGGCCTTCCTTCCCTAGGGGCATGCCGCTTCCTAGTGTAGCAGTCAGCCCCACCACCTAGAAAGAAAACAGTGCATTATACACCAAGGGCGAGGAACTTCTTCATTTCCCCGAGGTGTACTTTGAAGGGCCCAGGACTAGAACCACATCGTGGGGGGAACAATGGTGGTCTCTCCCGAGGTGTACCTAGAAGTTTTCCCCCCATCGAGAGTATAAGTGCCGGGGTTTATAAAGAATTCTATATAAATCGGAGCGAAATTACAACATTTAGAAGACATTTGTCCTGATAAAACCTGCACCTAGCAAAACCTGGTGCGTTATTTCGTTCCTAGGAAGCAAATGCTTCTGGTACAATGGATACATCTACTCCCGACCGCGATAAAAAGCAACACTTTATGGTTCAAACACTTTTTCAAGCGCTCCCAAAACCTTTACCTTTGCTACCAGCGTCCTGAAGGTGAGGTACTCTTTCAGTGCAACGCCTCGTAGGATCGTCTTCATCTCGGGGATGCCGCTGCCGATCGATTGTGGTGCCACTAGGTGGACAAACCCCGCACTGAACAGCACCAAGCACACGGGCAGTGCGATCCACGCTGCATACTGTGCCCACGGGGAATCTGTCAGATCCCTGAAACACAACGTCGGAAGATTAGCGGAAGATCTCTCTAGGAGCAAGAGATCCTGTGGTGTACCTGTAGAGCCAGAGTCGCGCGTTATTACACACAGAGATGCCTCGGTCCATGGCGAAGCTGAGCACGGCCATTATGACTCCCAGCAGTGCGAGGAAGACCCAATCTTCCCCAAGTCGCGCGAAGGTATGTTGCCACACGAACAACAGCATGAGGGTGATTGTGGATCGTTCTCTGGGCGCCCGTTCCCCAGGAAGTACGCCGTCATGGATGTCCACCGACGTTCGTCGCTTGGTACGTAACTTGCTCGCCTCCCCGCGAGCATATTCCCCGAGTTGACGACTATACCTCCCGTACATCTAACACAAAACAACTATTTCATTGTCACAGACAAGTCTGACATGATTTTAGGGTAGACCAAGCTTGAGTTCACTTTAAAACACTGGTAGAACATCTTATGCTAAATCTACTCTCCACATTCGAGCACTTTTGGAGCACCAGGTGGGCCTTACCGCCGCCGATGGCATCGGTGGTGCTCCTGGGCCAGCTTCATCCTCTTCTTGTACCAGAGGACTCGGGTAGAAAGCTTGCTCCTTCTGTTTCTGGGCTACGAGGCGCGTCCAGTCCTCCCATTCTTTGTCGACGATGTCGGTCTCTTCGTGCTCGCCGGACGTCGTCATTGCAACCTCACTATTACTAACTTGGTGCGCGGCTAATGTCACACTAGTACTGCTGGTGCTTGTGCAAACTAACTATGGCGGCGACATTATCCACTTGACAACTGCCGCAGAGGACGTTTGAATTTAGCTAAACTAGCCACGGAGTTAGAAGTGGGAGTGGATTCATTAAACAGTCAGTGTTTTAGCTAAATAGATTAGTTAGTTGTGAGTGTTGTGCAGTGGTATCTACACGCAACTGAAGCCGTGGTGAAAAGTTTGGTTAGAATTGATTCTTCCGTTTGACATATGTGAATCAAAAGTGAATATTGTTGTTAAAATATATGTGTGAGAAAATAGTGCAATGTGGTAAATAACCAGCTACTGTTTGATAATTAAAGTATATTTTAAAAAAAGTACAAATTAAAAAGTGTCCTTGAACAAGGAATTTAAAGTGTACAAGCTAAAAATTATGTATGTATGTGTGTAATTTAAAGTTTGTATGTATTAATATACAGTAAGATTCGCTCGTTCATTTAGCCATACTCCGATTTGCGCTCAATTCGGTACAACGCGCTTTCTCCCTCGCACTACATTCCAATGATTCGTATAACGCTCGAACGTTATTCGGCACAATGACAACTAGACGTAATCTATTGCTACATGTATATATTTTTGATTCAAAACTTTCTTTAAAAAAAAAATTGTTTAGTAAATTTATAAACAGAGAGATATTATCCATTATTAAAACAATATGACGTACTTCTAACTGATGAAATCGCAAAAAAATTAATTAACGTCCGTGTTACATAACATTTTCAAGTACAACAGATAATAATATAGAATTGTAGATGTTTTTTTAAATTACGTAATTATGTATTAAGTTTGATTAAAAATGCATCTTGCTAACTTGTAATTATAAAGACATTAACAAGACTAGTATTAAATATGAATACAGCACAAAACCTCGATAGAACGGACTCATTCACAAGCACAACGCGGGTGTTCGTTATAACCGATAGTCCATTATTCCGTGTGTCTCATGACGATCTACACATAGGAACGTTGCGCGCTCATTTGATTTTCAAATCAAAATATTAATCTGGTTGTTTTTGTTCTTTTTTTTTGTAATTGAAATGTGAATTTGACGTTTAAATTCGTTGAAAATGTACTATTACATCGAATATGTTACAAAATTATACTAGAATATCAAAGGAAATAAAATAGTAAGTATAAAATTAACAATTATGCTGTCTACATTGTAAAAAAAACTAAAACGATCAAATTAATATTTCACGATCAAGAGCGTATGCAACGTTCCTATGTGTAGATCGTCATGAGACACACGGTATAATACAGTAGGGTCTGCAAATGCGGATGTTATCAAAACATTGACAAATTACGTATACTGTATCCAGCCACACAACCCATTCACGTCATCACTGCACTGCCAAAGTATGACGTCATGTTCGCGTACGTTTACACACCAGTTCTAGAACGGATTGAAACAATATTCTGGCCCCGGGAAAACACATTTACAGAGTTGCCATGAAACGTCTACTATAAAGATCTCAATTTAAATTGGCACATATTTGACGGGATGAAAAATTTTTACGTATCGTTTTTTTTTATTTTTCAAATAATTTGCAATTTACAATTTCTGTGCCCAGTAAACTTCCTCTTCCGGTTTTCTAATTATACCCGAAATCTAATCAGCTCTTCGCGCCAATCGCAAAAACTTTTAAACATAAAGTTTCATTACTCTTTAGCTTTATTCGTTTTTGAGATAATGAATTTACGGCCACACATCCATCCGTACATACACACAGACGTCATTGCGAAAATAGTCAAAACGTATTCAGGGGACCTCAAAACGTGTATTTCCATCAAAATCTCGCAATCGAAATTTTTCATGATTCCTATACTTTCCTTATACCATGTATAAGGAAAGTAATATAATTTCCCGAAAAATAATTTAATAGAAATACTTAGTAACATTATTAGTCATATAAATGTATAAATTGGTTGTTTTGGCTGGAGTATAGTATAGATCTCGGTACAGATATAGATATAGTATAGATGAAATATGTAGGAAACGTGTAATTTTCCGGAAAAGTGTTGCTAATTCTGTGCGCGTTCTGTGCAAGTTACAAGGGAGTTTTTATTATACCAAAGGGCGTTTGTAAACAAATGTCTGTTGTCCGTGGTACGCGCGTTGCACGGGCACCATCGCCAACGGCTTCTGAATATTGCAAATTTCGCGCTCGATTTATTATAATTCTTTATGAAATCTAGTGTTTCTACTCGCGAGATCGTGGAAAAAACAGCAGGTACACCTCGGGAGAGAGAGCACCGTTTTTCCCTCGATGTATTTGTAGCCCTCGGGGGCTTCAAATAACAGTTCAGGAAAAACAAGATGCATCTCTAACTGGGTGTATAATGTGTACTATTTATTAAATCTATTGAATAAGTGAATGTATTTTGTCAAAATTTGTGAAAATACCTGCACTGTAGGTCGCTGCGCCTCGTACAACTGACAATGGGGCACTCGCCCGCTTTGTAACATTTCGGCGGAGGCCCCATTGCAGGAATACATCGCTTATATACGTACATATCTGTGCAAATATCAAGACACTACCAATAATAATTATCTTACCGACAAACGGTATTGGCTTAGTAAATTACTCCACAATAAACAATTGTTTGTATATATTTGTGTATTATCATAGGTAGCAGGACCTACATACTTAGTTGGGTCATATTATAATAGCACAGGGCTTAGAAATGGTGTATAGATACACTACTGACATTTGTATATCAACTAACCAAACTTTTCAACACGAATTTCTGATTATTACCACAAATAATTACGAAGATTTGTCAACTAACAGTGTTTTTCGCAAACCTGAAGAGTTCGAGGTTAAATTGGACAGATTAATCAGGTTTTTGGGTACTTACAAGGGTATTGAGGTATCCTAACCCTCGTTCTTCGGGATCCTCATCCTTGCCCGCCATTGCAGACAGTCTGTCGGATGTCATTCTGCACTTCTGCACAACCAAACACGCCACTCGTAATATCACTAACACATTTTCACCTTCAACTTAATTTCTTCACTCGACGGGGTGCTAATTTGTCAATCTCCACCTTTATACACCACAATACTCGTGATTAAATCACGTGATTTTCCTGATTTGAATCACCAATAAAACAGAGTACCAGTTGCATGTTGATCAGCTGTCAATTTTGACCTCGAACAGACAGCCAGCGCCATCTCTGATCACACGAAGAAACCAAATACTTGGAATTAATATTTGCATAGTGCTTTTGAACGATGAATTATATTAACAAAACAAGTTTGTTGATTAACACACACTACACCTGAGCATGTAATTATACGTTTTAGTAATTACTAGTTTGGTTCTAGGTTAACGAACTGTCAACTAACGGTGCCTACTCAACATGGGAAATTCCGTGCCGCACTACTCAACATTGGAATCTAATTGTTCAACTATTCTCCGCCACCTGGCGCTGAAACTCGCTATTTGACTGCACGATCAACTGTCAAAAGTATATCGTTGTATTATTACGAAAATGACGAAATAAAACACAAAATACAGTATTTAAATGATACTTCTAGTAACATTATATTACATCCATCACATTTATAATAAGTAGAATTTTCTAACAAACAATATATCAATTCAATTTCAAGTAATTACAAAAAAATATTTCATATAAATATTAAACTGGAGTGTACGTATTTGTATCTGTGTGTGTGTGTGTGTGTGCTGTAGACGGTGATAACGGCACTTGGTGCGTTTATTTAGGAGCGAGGGTCGTGGTTGTCGTAATGGCGGCCGGTGTAGAGTCATCGCCAGCGAATTCTGAACTTATCCAAACTATAAAATCATAATAAAATCCAAAATAAAAACCAATACAAACAGATGACAGTAGATTTAAAATTCCCGCGCAATATTTGTGTCCGCCCCCTCCCCAAGCAGTATTCAAAACCATACAGCAGTAGTGACGTCACAGCCCGTAAAACAAAACACGACATCGCTTTCCTACACATTTGGCGCGTACATATCTCTACGCGTCATCGTGTTGACAAAAGGGGCGGGGCTTCGCAACAAATCGTTTGTTTTTACATGACGTCACACGTATATGGAGTTGAATAGACTTTGTTACAATGTAAAATCGTGGGGTGTGGGTAGACGCAAATATTGCGCGTGAAATTTGAATCGAATACTGCGCAGGTCAACAAATAATAATAAATTATCAACTATAAATTATTGTTAATAAGAAAAGGAGGTGAATAAATGGACTGTGAAGATTTTAACGGATATGGAATGTACAATATATTAGTCTAGCGGAAGCTAAAAGGTAGGAATGGACATGGACTAGTTCATTCGGAAAACAGGGGAGTGAAGCAGCCAACACTACATGCTAAGTTAAAAGACAAAAACGGAAAAAAATACATTTAAAACAACAAAATACCACCAGTTTATGGTAATACAGTGAACCCTCGATTCTGCGAACTGCGGTTTTAACAGACTTTCTCAAATTCCTCTGCGTTTTTCACCATCCGCATTTGGAGAAAACCGATTTTATTAAATAACGGACTCTCGGCAGTACCGAACACACGCGTCGCGGCTATAAATCAGTGCGGTGTATCGAGGTTTCACCGGATTACTACAAATGGAATATTTATCACAGACATTTTTTTCAAAAAAATACAAAATTCTTAAGTATTCGCTCTCAGACAACATTCATTCCGACACGTCCGGTTTAAGGGGTGCGGGCACAAATTTCCGGGGCCCGGATCTGGAGAATATGAGCGCAAAAATCTCGGCCCGATTAATATTTGCAAAAAAAGTTTTTTTTTAAATACCAATACGATATTAATTATTTATGAAGCGACACATGTGTTATCAGAGTACAGGATCACTGATAACCGAGCGTAGGTACAGAGCCGGGCTAGCCCCAATGAACCAGCTATTTTTTTTTTGGGGGGGCGGCAATAATCGAATATTTGGTTTGTATGAGTGCTTTTTTTCGTATAAAGGACATTATTATTAGCAGTCCGGGGGCCGGCAAATATCGGCAAGGCCGGCCCTGACCGTGTATAATGTTTATTTGTACAACAAATTTGTCCACTGAACCTTTCAGTGAGTTTTAAAAGGTTTAAACGATTTTTTACAGCATTAATGTACACGTAAAGCACATGGTACATTACAGCATGCCATCTGCCAATCCCTGTTCAGCACATAGTACACCATAGTCTGCTATCCCTCAATCACCACAGCACATATTACACCACAGTCTGCTATCTCTCAATCACCACAGGACATATTACACCGCACACTGCTATCTCCCAATCCTGCTCAGCACATATTACACTCTAGGCTGTTATCTCTCAATCACCCAAGCACATATTACACTCTAGCCTGCTATCTCCCAATCTTGCTCAGCACATATTACACTCTAGGCTGTTATCTCTCAATCCCCCGTTCAGCACATATTACACCGCACACTGCTATCTCCAAATCCCTCTCAGCACATATTACACTCTGGCCTGCTATCTCTCAATCACCCAAGCACATATTACACCGCACACTGCTATCTCCCAATACCTCTCAGCACATATTACACTCTGGCCTGCTATCTCCCAATCACCCCAGGACATATTACACCCTAGTCTGCTATCTCCCAATCTACAGCACATATTACACCATAGTCTGCCATCCCTCAACCTCCCCAGCACATATTACACTCTAGGCTGCTATCTCCCAAGCTACAGCACATATTACACTCTGGCCTGCTATCTCCCAATCCTTCTCAGCACATATTACACTCAAGCCTACTATCTCCCAATCCCGCACATATTGCACTCTGGCCTGCTATCTCTCAATCATCCCAGCACATATTACACTCTACGCTGCAATCTCCCAATCCCTGTTCAGCACATATTACACCATAGTCCGCTATCCCGCAGCAGTATACTCACCCACAATGATGATCAGCAACACCACCCCAATAATGCCCATCACAATCATCATCTTCAGATTCTTCCACCAGTACTTGCGTTTGAGCCGGCTGGCCTGCTGCTCGAACTGGCTGGCGCCCGCTTGCAGGGCGTCCGCGCGGTTGTCCAGCTCGGACAGCTTCTGGTCCCGCTCCAGCACCTTCTCCACGTTGACGCGCATGATACCGACAACCTCGTCCACCTTGGCCTGTGTCTGCTGGAAGCGCAGATTCGCCGCCGGGTTCTGACTGCCTGACGCGTTCTCCATGACTGAGCACTGTGGAGAAAACAACAGTAGTGTCACTACCCCGACGGGGGGGTACAAATACATCGCCGAGAAAATGATGGAGTTCAAGAAACACAAGCGTTATAATGAATTAGCGTAGTGTGGGATAACGTTAAGCAAGACAATTCACTTGAAACAGCATGTTTTAAAGAAGATTTTCAACATCATGTTCTATAAATGTGTAATATTTGTATTCAGCATTTGCTATTCGTAAAAAAAATGTAATTTAATGAAAAATAAATGAAAAAAATAATTTAATAGAAATATTTACTACACATTATTAGTTATATTATAGGTTTTTTTTTTCGTGCATATTAATAATAAAATAGCAAATAAAATGTCGATGTGGTGATATTTATGCTTGTAAGGTTTTCCCCTAGACGATGACGTAAATTGGTTGTTTGACTGGATACAGTATATAGGTTTGTGGTGAAAATGACAGCGAATTATATATCTATTTGCGACTAATTTTATCTCGTTTTATCTCACTGTAATTATGATAAAAACATCCTGTAACAACAGAAATTTTTCACAAAAAAAAAAACACAAATTTTAATATAAATTCATTAAAATAGAACTGCTGTATTTGTTTTAAGGAATTTGACAGCAAGAATTCTTCTTGGTTATATTTTGCAAAAACGTTTTTAAAACTCAAATTTCCGAATTAATACACTAATAACTAAACCACGTTTAATAATTTTGATTACTAAAACTAACCAAGAAAAACATATATTCCTTTCAAACAAAGGTTAACACTTGATTTCATTGTTTAACTAACACAACTGAAGGTAATTTTTAACATTTTCAATGAAATCATCAAATTTTAACTTACATATTTCAATAGAAAACTACAACACTAGTTTTTAATTCACTAATTTCAGGCTGAAACTGCACAATATGGATGTAAACCTCACAATACGGGAGATAATAGTTATTAGTCATGTCAGATTATAAAATTATCACAAGATTTCCGTGTAAATTGACAATATAAATTGTACACCCACACATGCAAACACACATACACACACGTATACATACCTTAATGTACAAGAATACAAATCAACAGACACGAATATTGCTGGAAATTATCGAGAAACGAAACGGCGAAAATATCCCAAAAGAAACGAAAATAAAATGAAATAACACACACAAATGATTTTCAGCTACTCAGTCCGCCATTTGCAACAACTGTCAAATGTTCCGTGACATCATGCCTAGGCTGCGTTCGAATTGAACAATTAAGTGCACTAATGTACCACGTGACTGGTTTTATACTCTGAATTATGCACTAAATAACGTCAGGATTTTAGGGACAGATACTAGGAATTGCAAAAGCACACTACGCCCTGATTTACATACCCGAAATTGATCGCCAAGGTTCTAAAATCTACTTTTAATTTCGTTGCGTGAAATACTAAAATCCTAAATTCGAACGCAGCGTGAGTGGTATTGGTACAGCTAGCGTCACACGACGGGAATTTTGTGATCTACGTTTGACATTTGAACAAAGTTTTTTTGTAAATTTATTTGTGGTTTAAATATTGAAAACATGCCTTAAAAGTGTGATTAATTGTTAAAAATGTCTATGAAAACTGTGTTTTAACTTATTTGAAAGTATATTATCCCCAGGAAAATTAAGTTTATGTCATTTTATCCTTACTATAGCTGTGCTGTTGAAAAGATGTGTCAAAAGTGATTTATTGTTAAAAATGTGTATGAAAACTGTGTTTAAACATATTTCAAACCGTATTTTCCCCAGAGAAAGCTAAATGTATATCGTTTTATTCCCATTACAGGTGAGTAATTAAATAAAACACGTAACAAATTTTTTGATTTTCTTTATAAACACTAAATCTATTCCTTATAATAGACTTCCGTCGTATCCTAAATAATATATTCGTTCGTATTTGATGTCTCGTCACACGAGTTTTCAGTTCTCGAACTGAAAAAGTGTACATTACAATAATAATTCCTGCAGAACAAGTCAAAATAAATCCTAATTCGTACTTTTTTTCGGAAAAAACCTGCAGAAAATGCCATTTTTTGGCAAAAATTAGTCAATCCGGTAAATATTTATTTAAACGATGAATTAATCGAGCGAAAATGTTACAATTTTGGGGGAAACTGTCTTAATTCTGAGCAAAACTGTTTTAATTCTAAAAAAAACTGTCTTATTCTGAAGAAAAACTGTCTTAATTCTGAAAAAACTGTCTTAATTCTGAAAAAAACTCTCTTAATTCTGAAAAAACTGTTTTAATTCCGAGCAAAACTGTTTTAATTCTGAAAAACTGTCTTAATTCTGAAAAAACTGTCTAAATTCTGAGCAAAACTGTTTTAATTCTGAAAAAACTGTCTTAATTCTGAAAAAACCTGTCTTAATTCTGGAAAAATTATCTTATTCTGAAAAAAACCTTCTTAATTCTGAAACAAACTGTCTTAATTCCGAAAAAAAACTGTCTTAATTCTGGAAAAAACTGTCTTAATTCTGAAACAAACTGTTCTAATTCTGAAAAATCTGTCTTAAATCTGAAAAAACCGTCTTAATTCTGAAAAAACTGTCTTAATTCTGAAACAAACTGTTTTAATTCTGAAAAAACTGTCTTAATTCTGAAAAAACTCTCTTAATTCTGAGCAAAACCGTCTTAATTCTGTAAAAAAACTGTCTAAATCCAGAAAAAACTCTCTTAATTCCTAGCAAAACCGTCTTAATTCTGTAAAAAACTGTTCTTATTCTGAAAAAACTGTCTAAATTCTGAAAAAACTCTCTTAATTCTGAGCATAACTGTCCTAATTCTGAAAAAACTGTCTTAATCCCGGAAAAACTCTCTTAATTCTGAGCAAAACTGTCTAAATCCCGAAAAAAACTGTCTTAATTCCGAAAAAACCGCCAATCTCTGTAAAAAACTGTCTAAATCTCGAAAAAACTCTCTTAATTCTGAGCAAAACTGTCTAAATCTCGAAAAAACTCTCTTAATCCCGAAAAAAACTGTCTAAATCCCGAAAAAAACTCTCTTAATTCCGAGCAAAACCGTCTAAATCCCGAAGAAAACCGTCCTAAATCCCGGAAAAAACCCGTCAAATCTCCGAAAAAACCCGTCAACTTCGTTTGTTTAATCCTCGTACTCGGGCTCCTTCAGCTGCGCCAGCAGCAGCGCCCGCTGTTTCTCCAGCTCCGTCTCACTGAGGTCGCCTTTCTCGGGCAGCGAGTCCGGCGTGCCGCTCCGCGTGCTCTTCTTCCGGTCCGCACCAGCGCCTCCGCCCCCGGAGTCCGAGTCGCGTTGCTCGGAGGCGCCGCGCGACTCCGGGGGCGGCGTTCCTCCGTCCTGAACCTGCGACGGCTGCTGTGGTGGTGGCGTCAGCGAGCGGCTGTTCCTGCGCTTGTGTTTCGCTTTCTTGCTTTTCTTCTTCTTCACCGCGGCTTGCAGTTCTGGCTCTGGTGGTGGTGGTGGCTGCTCAGGGCTGTTCCCCTCCGAACTGTTACTGAGCGTGTCATTCTCGTCGTTCTCCGGCGACCGGGACCTCTTCTTCGCCTTCGCAGTCTTGGATTTCTTGGTGCTTTTGCGCGATGATCGCGAATGGTGATGACTACAGGCTTCTTCCATCTCTTTCTGGTACTCTAGGTACACTTTGGCGCGTTCCTCGTCGGTGTTGAGTGCCTGGTACTCGGGCGCATCGACCAGCTTGGCTCTGACGTCCTCCCAGGCGAGAGTGTGGTCCACCGCAGCTAGCAGATCACGGAGACTTTGCTTGAACGCGTGTTCCAGCTTTCGTAGTCGCCGATTCTCGTCTCTCATTCGTTCGCGTTCCTTCACCTCGGCTTTTTCCAACAGGGAGTTGTAGGTAAGCTTCACGTTGCCAGCATCCAATGTGGCACTCTTCCGATCTTCGCAAACAACCGTGGCGAACTCCTCAAAGCTCGTCGTGGACTTGATGTCGAACTTCTTGTCCTTCAAGATCTCGCGAATGACGCGCTTTTCATCGTGGAACCGTGCTTTCAAGTCCTCCACGTAGAACTTAAACAAGTCGAGCGGCGTTGACCCCGTCTGGCCCAACATGGCGCTGAATCGGAGGTCGGCGGACAGCAAGGGGTACAGCTCGACCCATAGGGACATCGACGTGAGTTTGCCTTCTTCGTGGAGCGAATCTAACAGCGCCAAGAACTGATCGCGGTTCTTGCGTTGTTGTCTCTTCAGTCGTCGTCGATCGCGCTCCTTTTCTTCGACTTCCTCACGCTCCAGGTCGCGGATATGCTGCTCAAACACTACCAGCGCGTCCTCCTTGTCCATGGCGAGCAGATTGACGTCGTTCTTGAAGGCGCCGTTCTCCAAGAGCATGATTTGCGCCTCGCTCCAGGTCGTGTTGTATCGCACGCGGGTCATGTTATCCAACACTTCGGCCAGGCGTTTCATGTTCCGTCGCTTCAGCACTTTCGAGTCTTCTTTCTCGCGTTTCGCCAACGCGAAGATGACGTCTTCGTAGATATCGCGACGGTCTGAATCGGGCACAGACTGCCAGACTGGCATGCTGGTGAAAAGTTCATCGCAGCTGCAAGCACAGGATGGTTAAGTCCACGGTCTTAGAAAGTGGATTCGCTGCTGAATACTTACCGATAATACTTGGTGTGCGAGGTGATCCTGTCGCTGGTCATCAAGAACTGTTCCAGCTGTTCTTTGGACTTCTTCGCTCGCAGCCGGCTCTCATCCTTTTCATCCTTCTGTTTCTGTGTCTTATACGAATTGAACGCTTGTTTTTTCTCGTTGAACTTCTTGAACGTCTCATAGCTGCAAAGAATACAGACACAATGTGCAAGTGACTCGCGATTAGTGTGGAATTTGGAGCAATAGAGCGATTCTCTGCTTGTAATATGCAGCTAGTCTCATAGCTGCAACGAATACAGACAGAATGTGCAAGAGATTCGCGATTAGTCTGGAATTTGAAGCAATACAGCGATTCTCTGCTTGTAATATGCAGCTAGTCGCATAGCTGCAAAGAATACACACACAATGTGCCGTAAACTCGCGATTAGTCTGGAATTTGGAGCAACACAGCTTGGTATTATGCAGTTTGAAAGCGCAAGCAACTATGATCGAGAGTCTACTGCACTCTACCAAAGTCTAGACTGTTTCTGCGATGACCACAGGAGTACCAACGAGAGATACTTACCGACAATTGCAAATATACTACTTGACGAACGCACGAATCATTTAAAAAACATTTTACAATGAACTATCAACACTAGAGACGAGTTTCTAACATTTATAATGCACACAGTTGAAGTTTAATTCGCTAAACTGTGGATCCACACTCGGTTTGACGAGTTTAAATCCGATTCGCGTAATTTTTGAGTGTATTTTCATTAAAACCAACAAAAATTAGTTACTTGGTAACTCACCGAGGTTCGTTTTGAATCAACCGCACACACTGTTCCCACGTAGCATTGGAAGGCACTGCACAGTCTTTCAACAGCTCTTTGAACGCCTCATTCGCTTCCTTCTTGTCCTTAAAGACAACAGCAGCCGGCGCAGTCCCTGTAGGAGTACTCCCTGAGGGTTCTTTAGCGTCTGGACTGTCGCTACCACCAGGGGGTGGCTCCACCGGCTCGGCTCTGGGCGGCGGTGTCGACGGGACACTGATAGCAGCCAAGGTAGCAGCCATAGCGGCCTCCAGAGCACTGCTGCTGCCGGAGACGGTGCCAGGTGGGCCTTGGGGGCCGTCATTGCCCTGTGCAGGTGGCACCGGGCTGGACACGTCCCCTGGGTGGGCGGGCAGCGCTGGTGGGATCGACAGAGCTTCTTCCGTTGCGATTTTCTTCTTAATATCGTCCAATTCGGGTGGAATAACCCACCTAGATTCCTTGGTGGTGACGTTATGGTAGTAGATCTTACCATTGTCAGTGGCGTACTCCTTCCAGGGGCACTGGGACAGCAGCAACTGCACTTCCCAGAGCAGTAATTAAACAACTAGCACTCACAATCACACTTACAAGGTCTTACCTCGGCCGGTGTCTTCAGCTGATCGGGTTTCTGCCACGACGATTGTTTGGTAAGCGAGTTGTAGAAGTAGATACGACCGTCGGGCGCCTTGTGCTCCGTCCAGCGCTCCGCCTCCGTGCCTGGGGGTGCATCACTAGCTGACAAGGCTATGGGCGGTGGGAATTGGCTAAATCCAGGTGGTGGGACGTTAAACTGAGGTAAACCACCCATGGGAGGCATCAAGGGCGGGGTGCCAATGACGGGGGACCCCACAAAGCCGGGGGCACCCGGCGGAGGAACGTTAGGATCCTACAATCCACATGAATCACAAATATTTCAAAGTATAACAAATATTTCGTAGTATAACATCAATTTGTATGTAAGAATGCATGCAGCGGAATCAAATATGGTTTAAATAAAGCACCAACACTAGAAACACTTAATAGTTTGAGTATTATTGTAGATTTTGTGATTATTTAGAAGGAGTAATATCAAAACAGCGGTCGTTTTGAGGTTAATATATCATTCGTAATAAGTGGAGTGACTTACCATGTTTGTAATACACTAAATCACATATACATGGTAAATATATTTGTTACAATATAACTAATCACTTGCATTTGATGAATTCTATAATAAATTCAACGGAAAACTTGCTATGGAAAATACGCACATTTGACACTTCATAATGTTTGCATCATTACGTTTGTCGCATTGCCAACTGTAACATAACAAAATTGTACAAATAAAAACGATAATAACAGAGAATATTCGTTTTAATGTTACACATTATTTTGAGCCTTTACATATTACATTTAAGTAGCAATATACATTGTTTGTTAATGAAATATATAAGATATAACTGCTACCGGCACACCGACCTCAATACAGGAAACTGTATACATAAACACTCTATAATCATTAAGCCACTCTCCGCGGAGCGGCGCTGTCACTTATATTCAGTTCAGGATGCTACCAATAGGTAGTGTGTGTGTTGTACATAATTTTTAGTTTTTTCTAAATACTGTCGTACCTCCATAATGCGAATCACCATTATCCACAAAAAAAGTTGGACGAGTGGAGATTTCGAGTTACAAATAGGCACTGAAAAAAATATTTTTACTCAACTGTTAAAGAAAATTTTGAAAATCGTATCAAGATCTCCAGAATAATGAAATATAAACAAAATTTTCATCAAATTCGTCGAAAAGTCTGCTAAAATATTTATTTGAAACATTTTCCAATATTTTCAGCACATTCCGAGTTATAAAGGAAAATTAAAATCCGAAAAAATCACAACTGTGTCATTGTCTAGTGAGCCATGCAATATTTTCAAAATGTGAAAACGCCGTTAACATCGGCCCATAAATGTGCAACTTTTGTCTAATTTAATCGACTTTGCTATGGTTTCCGAGATCCTTGTAGTGGCCCGTTTACTATAAATATAATTTATATAATAGATAATTGATCCAAAAACAATGTTACTCTCGCAACTTCAAGTGATACACTTGATAATGAACGAGAGTTTGAAACGCGTCGTGATCTTAACTAAAATTAACGAGTTCATAATACGGACATATTACTTGTTTATACATAATAAGGTAGTAGCTACACCTAGTTTTTGATTACAAAGTGTGTTTTGTAAGATTAACGAAATTGTCCGATAAGCTTAAGTGGAATCAGCTGCTAGAAAATGTACGAATTTACGAACAAATAAGTAAGTTAGTATAATAGCTACATACAATTACAGAAAATACCTCATCCGAATAAAAAGACACTTATTGGGACATTTGATCATTTGCATCAATTATTATGATAACACAGGTACTTCATATTATTATTATATCGAAATACGCATTCTTTTATTTTTATTTTACACGTCCGAAATAGAGGTAAACCATTTACACCCTGGGACCGAACTAACACAACAATTTCCCTAGCAGGATTTTTTTTGGTATACAAATGTCTGTGGTACGCGTTGCACGGGAAACATCGCCAAAGGCTTCTGCATATTGCAGTTTCGCTCCGATTCTTTGTCTACAAAATTAAGTGTAGAAGAAACCGCTATTTGTTCAAATGGCGGTGCTAATATATTAAAAGATTCTATACACAATAATAAGAGAATTCGATTTATAGCTAACTACGATTCCCTTAAATCTATGGTAGGTGAAGCACTGAAAATCTCCAGTTGATCGTCAGATACAAAACAAGTTTTTGAATATTACGTTGCTTATGAACACTTGGTATAAATAATTGATGCATTGCTAAATAAATTCGAAATCCGGTTCAATCATAGCCGATACCCCAGGCAAGTAAATAAATTAAATAATTTAATTTCTGAACTTAATATACTAATATACTAATTCTACTATCCATCTACTTTATACCGCATTTGGGTACCTACTCATTAAGCAGTTAACAATATTTAAAAGTTTGAACAATTGGAGACGATTTATGCGAAAGTATCTATTATTATAATCTAATCATCCTGGAATTTTAATCAGTGATAACATTTATAAGTTTCCATGAGACGATAACGATAAGAAATAACAGATACAAATCAAGTTTGAAATGTTACATGTTGATGACAGAAACTTGTAGGTATTTGTGTGAATTAAAACAACTTACTTATTATTATAGAGGCTTATATAAGCTATTCATTATACCTATATATTAAATAATACTCCTATGGAAATTAAACTAAACCTGCAGCTGCATTTCCTGGGGGTTCGTGGTGTCCGGCAGAAGACGGACGACTTGCTGAATGCCATTTGTAGTGGCCGACACGAGGGCTACCACAAAAACAAAATAAATATTTCGGTATTATGTTTCATTTCACTTCATGTGATGCTGTTTTTAATTTTGAACTTTTGCTCTAAGTTGTATTGCTCAGAATGTACATGTTAATTCCCTGATAGACTCTCCTGTAATATAATTATCTGTACCTTGACTGGAATGGATCCAATTACGTACTCGCTGTATGGTTTGTGGAACGTTGCGTTGCTGACACCAGTGATGCATTGGCTCGTACAATGCTGTAATTACAGTGATAACTGTTTATTATTGCATTTGAAATACCTACCTATATGGGCATTGTTACTTACAAGAGAACAAACTCACGAAGAGTTGTACGCCATCTGCCAGACAGCACAGCACGCCCATAACGGATAGAATGCTTCTTAAGAACGTCAAAGCCTTGTATGCCAATCTCCGTATCGGCATTTGGCAACCGTCTTCATTGTCGACGACATTGAGTTGTGGATCCTCCACATTCAGAATGTCAGAGTCGCTCGTAGAGTTGACCATCATTGTATCTGCAAATAATAATTGATCAAAACACATTGCATTCTACATATGGAATGGACATTGGACGATATGGCATTCAATTAAACGAATATTGAAGAATCTACCGAATACCGATATTGGATCATATCTTGGAAAATACACAAAATATTTAAATATAAAGCTTCAAATAAATATTTCAGTACAGATAACAAGCTTTCGGATGAATTCAATCAATCTTTTTCTCAATGTTTTACAGCAGTACCTATGAAGAAATTTTTGCAAAAGAAAATTTTCAATAGACCAACTGTTGTCTAATTAAATCAATTTGGTATCTCGTATATGATTCTTATACACAATTTCTCAGATTCCTTGTATGGTAATCTTACTAGTTTCTCATACAAATTACAAACATGAGATGAGTTTCGTCTGTTACAAAATGGCGACTACTACAATCACCGTGATCTTCGAATATTTGGGAAAAATATTAGAGAATATTTTTGTACGTTTTGAGTGACATTCTCAAAAGATTTTGTTTATGTTTGTTTGCACTAGAATTTTGTTATTTGCTCGAAAATGACCAAAAACCATATGGTCGAAACGTCGCATATCTGTTATCATCTTTATGATTAAGTTTTGAAATAAACAGTTCACAACACCTTGAACTATAGTCATTTATTCCAACCATTATGAATTCAATATTTTTCCATCGCAAGATCTACAATTGACCATAGAAAATCTACAATAAAATAATAAAAAACAAAAAATACATGTACCAATTACATAATATTATGTATACGTATATTATGTAATGGGAAGGTACATACATATCTATAGCAAATGAAGTAATGATGGATTGTTTACACTTTTTTTCAAATTAATTTGTACTAATTTTTGTCTCAAATCACGGTCACACATTCTCCTTTACGCAGACATTTAAGTATTGAATTTTTTTGTTTTTAATCCAAGTATTTTCCTTTACGTGCCATTTGGATTAAAAAAAATCCTAAAACTGAAATGCGAATGTTTACATACTTAGGCAGCAATATGAAATGCACACATTTAGTGGGAGTGAGCATTGAAACTTGTATCACCCGGTATACTAATTTTATATCAGCACTAGAGAAGATAAGTTGGATTTTTAAATTTAAAATATGAATTGGGATCTATAGACAGCTGATCAAAGGCTACCATAATCACTGTTTATGATAAATTACATTCATGTCATTCAGTTGTAACACTGGAATGTGAGTTGAGTTTTGGTGTTAATTTCCTGGCTGTTTCTGGATTCCGCACTAAAATCTGCAACGACGGATAAGAAGAAGAGACGAGAGCAAACAGGATAAAAAAACGCGAAAGAAATCTAGGCAGGTACGTGTAATATTTTGAAAGTAGGTAAGTACATTTGTGCAAATGCAACAAATTGCATTTTACAACTTGCAAATGACATTCTATTGCAATAGATATCTTGCAATTTCAAATAAATTTCTGCAAAAATGTTTTGTTGCAAACAAATTGTTATTTGATGGTCAGTTGCTAAAATCGTTCATGGATTTTTAATGATTTTCTTTTTTCGAGTTATGCACATAATCTTATAGCTACGTTGGTAGGTAATACTAATGTAATAATAAATAGATAGGTAGATAGGTATTGTAGGTGGCGGAATGAAATATTAATGGCGGATATATATATATATATATATATATATATATATATATATATATATATATATATATATATATATATTTTCTCAGGTATAGACTACTTTGGCTTGATATTATTGATAAATATTTAATAAATACACACATAATATTTATTATTATATTAGAATTGATATCAAATAATAAATTGCAGACATATAGGTAAATAATTGTCAGTATTGACAAATGCAAAATACGCGAAAAAATGGCGAAATGATTAAGTACTTATTAAAGATTTTTACATGAGAATCAGCAGTAAAATTTATCTGTAGATCTAAACACATTGAGAAAGTATGTAAAATATCAATTCATCGATCTAATATCTACTTTTCCAAAATACAAGTTGCCCAATGCGATAATTTTCAGAATTCTGGTAATGTCGTAGTGCACGTATTATTATTATTATTATATTTTAACGTAAAATTAAGTAATATAAATGTTATTGAGGTGATTATAATTGCCATTTAGTAATTATTAGTAATTATGTAGCACTTACCTTGGGAAGAACTGTTGTTTCACATAACACGAAACGATACTGACTGAATTGCAAATGGCGGCCGAATGAGAATCATTTGCCGGTTTTCAAAAAAAAACATATTATAAAAATTATTCGTATTACAATTACGTGAGTACTGGCCACGAATTATTATTTAGATACAAAATAAAATCCACAGAAATTATAATCAAGTGTTTATTTTTGTCGTTCATAAATAATTAACACCTATTTTGATTAAAAGTAGAATAGATACCTACTGTACCAACTTACGTGCGGATAATTTAAATTAACACCTTCCCATATATGTAAACAATTCATTATTCTCGTTTGTCACAAAATCTGGTAGGGTAGGGTAGGGTAGGGTAGAGTAGGGTCAAACCACTGTTTAATTCAACGGTCTTTACATCTGTTCCAGGTTCCGAAAATCTAAAATGACGAGAAATGTGAACAGACAGTGAGTGGACCAGGCATTTTACTTAGAAAATTAGAAAAGGACTGAATATCGGCAGAAGGATCGATAAGAATATTAATTAATAATTCATTAGGCAGAAGAATTACCAGGTTTTAGCAGGTGAGTTGGTACCTACCATACGTACAATTACAGCATTCATAATGTTTATGTACAAAATAAATCAAATGCTTTTCGTAGTGTACCTACCTCTAGCTAGGGGTGGGGGGGGGCGCCCTAACCACATTTTGGGGCGGCAACTTTGCTGGTTATTACCCCCAAATAAAAACCGCATCTGAATGAGCAAAATATAATATCATTATTGATAACAAACGGATGCCAAGTTGTAATGAAACGATATTTGAGATATGGACATTTGCAGATCAATGCACATTGTTTATTTATTGTAAGTAACATAGCTTATATTACCTATATAGAGCGTTAAGGGCCTCCTGCTGCTCCTGCTAGGCCTGGGACCGTTTTTCATTGGACATTCTGTTGACAAAAACGAAACAGACTAAGCCGACTATAAAATGCAGTATTGAAAGTGTAAGGCGATATTTGAACGCATGTAAGTTCAAAATTTGATATCTAAAGTATTTATGAAGTGACCTGCATTGAAATCACATTAAAGATATAAAATATCAACTACCAGCAATTCATAAATATTACAAATGGATTGCGTTACTCTCAAGTTGTTTTTTCTTTGCTTATCCGTATTTAATATTTTTCCGTCGTATGACCGGCACTTGACCGAGAATACATAAATAAGAGAATTCGATTCTAAGTATTCATATGACAGGTATGTAGGTATGTTTTATGTTTTAAATCTATAGAAAATAACGAATGAATTAGTAAATTAATTCAATATTCACAGTTGCCCGGACCTGAACTACGCCATTGGCTGGGCAACAGATTCTATTATTATGTTGGGCTGGGTGGGGCCTCCACAGCTTGGGGGCATGCGCTGTGTCGCATCACGTGACCAACATGGAGGTCACTGAACCCATGGTGGACCAATCGCTATACACTAAACAGCCATTTTTCATTTATATACATTTTATATCCAAACAACATAAATTCAGACATATGTAAAAAAATACATTAGATATATGCTAGAAAAGAGTACATTTACATGAGTGCAAGAAGCTTAAGCAACGAAAACAATATTCACAAAATTATATTGTTACAAAATAAAAAAAAAAAAAAACAATGCAGCTTATTTTACAAACATCTTAGCACATAATTTTATGTGTCAAAAAAGTTTCTTTCAATAATCTTTTCCAAACGTAGCAATGCAAAATCTGTTTTAGTTTCTTTTAAATTGTGATTAAACATGAAAAAATGCTGAATTGTTTCAACAACTGCTGAAAATGCATCCTTTATAGTAGATGTTTGCAATTCGGTTGTTTCGTCCATTTGCACTTCGTTGCTTTTCGTTTCGCCATACCGACATCGATGACATTCCTTCAATTCGTAGTTAACCACTGAATGAATACGTCTGTTGCGATTCGCCCTGCCTTTTTGCAACTCGGTAATTCCCGGAGCCAATTCGGTACAACTACGCATTGCGATCCGTCATTATAAAAGATAATTTTATCCAAATTTCAAGCCATTTTTTGTCGTAATATCCGATGTCGCTATAAGCGATAAGCCTCACGTATAAAGAGTATAGTAACTGGCCGGGACTTTGAAATTTCGTCGCAAAAACCGATATGTCGTTATATCAGATGTCGTTATAAACGATATCCACCGTATATATATAAACTTTTGATTCTAATAGGTAATAACATTTTCAGTTACTTTGTGATAAATCACAGGTAATAAATAAAATACTTATTAACTATATTGAATTACTTTATTTTAATCACAATATTTATGAATACATTTCTACGAATTTCGTACACATTATATGACATCTTCAGACTGTAAAATTTGCTATTGAAATTAATACGTACTCTTAAAATTAGTGCTACGAACAACGGTTTTAATGTTAATAATAATAGTAACTTTATTGCTACTTACAACAATATACAATACTACAATACTACATTTAATAAAGATCCTAGTTCTGACAAAATTTCTTATTTATTGCGTAAACGTGACTTAAATATTGCTATATAAAAATCAACATCCAAATTAGAAGATATTAGGTACCTAGGTACATATATTTAATCAGAAAGACAAAAAACGAGACAGTATATAGTTTGCAAACATTCACACTTCATTCAAAAGTTGCAAACGAAATATGAAAACAGGCTCATTATGGCCGGGGGTAGGGTATTAGTAGCGTATATTTTGCAAGTTCCAGTCAACAAATATTCTGTGAATCCCCTGTGCCAATACCTACACAGCGGTGCTGATTGTGTTTACCTAAAAACTATGGTAAGTAGAGTCAGTGTTGTGTACCCTACCCTACCCGTTGATCTTCAGATACCTGCTTCCTGAGATTAGAAACATCCTTCAGATTAATAATAATTAATACTTATACTTATTACCTATCTATATATATATATATATATATATATATATATATATATATATATATATATATATATATATATAAAAATCAATTTCTGTCTGTCTGTTCCTTACACTCTCGTCGATATATCGGGATACACATTTGCACATTTAGACAGGATACGTGGATAACGCCGATATCTACTGCAAAATGTATGAAGAAGGACATACAATTAAATAATTAACTCTCATCAGCACAGTATGATTCTTTTGTCGGCATCTGCAATGCCGACTAGACCACGCCCATAGTATTTATTGTAAGTCTTTTGTCTACTGTCTATTGTATTACTGATTGGTGACAACTCTAAATCACACTTAAATAATTATATTGCCATAAAATATCGACTTTCAAAGCTCTGTTCAATAGAACATTCTATTTGCCATTAAAGTAAAGATAATTTGTAATTTAAAGATAATATTATTAAATATTATTCATAAAAAAGTATTTATTCAAATTCATTTGATTCTAAAGTTTATTCAAGTTATTTTGGTGTCAATGTCTAATAAAATTGCATTTTTACGTAAGTAAATAAAATTTAAATACATATAAGTACTTGTTAAATCATTGACTAAATTACGATATATTATTTTTTAATAAGAAAGACAATATTGAACTTTTAAACAAATCTAGAGTGTATTTATTAAGCTGTAGTCGTACCTAATGGCATTTATGTTGAACAAACGGGCGAAACTTTAAAAATTAGATTAAATGAACGTTTGAAGGCAATTGAAAATACTTAATTCAGAAAATTCTACTTTCGGAAATCACGGTTTAGTAGCTAAGCATATACCTACTTAGTAAATAGTTGCAGAAATAGAGGCCAAAGATTGAATTTTTTAGACGCAACAAACGTTTTTAAACATAAATCTTAAAAATTTTAATTTGTTAAATAAACAAATAGATTTAAAATAATCAATTCTTTTTAAATGTCTTAATTGCTAAGTAATTTTAATGTAGATGAAACTTTTGTTCATTAATTTTTTAAGTCCGGACGATGACACAATGACGTTGGACCTTGTGGATTTGACAATATAAAAATATACCAGTAACAACGAATTAGTTTTTATTAATATAATTATTTAAATGTACGTAACGCTAGTGATATATATGTTACGTAATAATTTAATAATAAGAAGTAATATTATATCCGTTTTATGAACGATGATCAAATGTAGGTCATCTCCTGTAAATTATAAACAATTATTTAAAATTATAAACAGTATAATTTCTGAGATTTTTTTTATGCAATTACTGTTTTTAATTATTACTATAACGTAATAAGCAAATGTAAAATGAAAAAAAAAAACTGAAGACAAAAGAAATATTTGAAATTAAAATATTCATTTGCATTTATCTCGAATGTATTAAATATACGTACACTGCAAGTACTGTACACACAGAATTACATATTATACAATGTACATCACCTAATAAACAGTTTCAAATCAGTCTCCATTTCTACATTACAATATAACTAATTATAATGTTAATTAGAGTAGTTTAATTATCTAAAATACGTGACGTTATTCGAGCTTTAAAGCGAATATTTTCTCTTGATTTATTTTGTTACGCTCATTTGTCACAAACGCAAATAAAATTTCAATGTGCGCCGCTCAACGGAGAATAGCTGAATTATCCGTAAGTAGATGTAATGGGAAAACTAACGCATAATTGTTCCGCCACTCGTCACCGTACGGCGCTGTACGACGCAATGCTTTTACACTCGCGTCTCTTCGGTTCTTAACTACGATACGACGCTAGAGTAGCAGTACGGGAAATCATTGTACCATATACAAAAACACAACGTACTCAATCAGCTCAGTTGACCCGCTATACAGAGGTGTAAGTCTGGTTGCCTGCCCACCGGGGGAGAATTATTACGATTTTAATACATATTATATCAATTTAGCTCCGTCCAACTTGTTAATGATTATTAACCAATCAATGTACGGGTTAGTATTAATAACTGGATTCCATTTACTGTATCACCGGCCGAG
The DNA here is from genome assembly GCA_963422195.1 of Carabus problematicus. NCBI lineage: Eukaryota > Metazoa > Arthropoda > Insecta > Coleoptera > Carabidae > Carabus > Carabus problematicus. Next base: position 481,588 of record OY728577.1, read on the forward strand.
CCGAATATACCATTTAAAATGAGAAAATTAAAACACTTGTACCGTAATTCTACATTGACGACGGAAAATCATTAAACTATGTAATTATAATCTTAATTTGAGCAACTCAATTATCTAAATTACTTGTCTGTATTCACTCACGAAGTAATACGAGTTTTAAAACAAATATCTTCGCTGGATTCATTTTGTTCTGACAACTGTCATACAGCCAAATAGAATTTCAATGCACGCCGCTCAGCTGTGACTAGCTAAACTACACATAAGTAAATGTAGTAGAACACTGTTATTGTTTCAATATCGTCAACTACAAAAAACCAACGCGTAATTGTTCAGCTACTTGTCACCGTGTGGCGCTGTATGTCGCAATGCTATTGACGGAAGTAGTAGCACCACTCATGTTGTGTATACAGCGATGTAAATCTGGTTGCCTACCCAACGGGGAAGAATTATTACGATTTTAATAAATAATTTAATTTAGCTCGATCCGATCGCCTTGTTAATGATCATTAACTAATTAATGCAGTGATTAGTATATATTATATGTAAAATATTTCTCTATTTATACAGCTTTGCACTTTCTAAGAAAACAAATAGGATGTTTGACATTTGTTTGCAAATGCTGAGACAATTATACATTATATATAACGCTGAAATAATCAGAAATTTCTCACAAAGACGCTCCTTCTAAATACCAGGAGTACAGCTTAAGCTTTTCCTCTGTGATGCACATTTTTTGCACTAATTATTACGCAAACTCGTGAGATATTAGTAACACAATTATTCAGAACACAGTGACATTTACCAAAAGAAATGTAATTTCATTTATATTCTTGGAAATATATTGCTGCAATTATAGATAACATTAGATGATATGTGAACTATCAGGTAATTGTTAACTTTGGTACAAAATAAAGCACGTGAAAATAAAACAAAGTAATTTATTTATATATATATTATACATATATAATTAATCAATTATGGATTTTCACAAAGTTAATGAAAATACTATTTTATATTTGCATAAAAGTTAATTATAGTTTTTATAATGAATTGTACCTATTAATATATGTACCATAAATTTAACATATTCCGCTTACTTACATTTTAGAAAATATTTTAAATAAATGGTGCACATAATATTGATTAATTAATATAATCAGCAATATTCGTTATCTGTAGGATAAAACTTTATCATTTATTGATAACAAAACTTGTTTTGATAGCAATTGTGAGACACGTTTATGTGCATCATAAATTCGATGCAGTTTTCTACAATTATATACATATATACCGGGTGTCCCAAGAAATCTGGGACATAGGGAATTAACATGTAAAATTGAAAAAAATTGCGATTACTTCTGTATTAAATATTTTAGGGCTCTGATATTTAGTACAGGTGTAGGGATAGGTTATTCGCATTGATTGGTATTAATTAAAATGATAATAAGGCTCACATTTCTAATAAAAATTCTTTTAAAAAGTAATAATTAAAGGATGCATCTTACATATCATTTTTGCAAAAAATTGTTTATAGCGTTGCTAGTACAACGGTAAGATGCTTATTTGGTAATTTAAATAATTTATAAATGTAATGGTTCGAAATCTCCAATATACTTTAGTACCAATCAATGCTAATAACCTATCCCTACACCTGTACCAAATTTCAGAGCTCTAAAATGTATAATACAGAAGTAATCGCAACTTTTTCAATTTTACATGTTAATTCCCTATGTCCCAGATTTCTTGGGACACCCGGTATATATATATATATATATATATATATATATATATATATATATATATATATATATACGTATATATACAGATAATTACGTTTCCAAATCACCCAGGAGGTAGTACTGTCGATTCGTTACTCTGAGATTATAGTGTCAGAGTTCCCCGAAAGAAATTAATAATTACTTTCAGGCCTATGTTACACTGTTTGACGCGGTGTGACAATTGAATTTACGTTGAAAATAAGTTTTAATATGTTGCAGTTTTGACTGTCTGGTATAAATTTGGAGCGATGTTGGACATACAGACTCATATTGGGCAAAAACAAGGAATCAGACCAATTTGAATACGTATATTTCGCTGCTGTTGAAAAAAAAAACACTTTTTTTTTCAACAGCAGCGAAATATACGTATTCAAATTGTTCTGATTGTTGTTTCTACCCCAAGACTATATACGCCCAGTCGCTCAAAAAAAAGTTTTAATATGATTTCATAAAATTTATTTATTATTATTATTTTCGTTGGTAGTAGAATTTTGATAGAATTTTTTTTTCAAATGTATTATTTAGTAAATCGCGTGCAAAATAAACAATCGATTATGAACAGCTTCGAAACTATTGATTATATTGAATTGAAGAATGTACCACGGGTGGAATATTATTACAATATGATTGCACATCATATTGTATCCCGCCATACACATATTACACAAGTGTAGACAATAAACTTTGCACAGGAGAATGAAACATACTATTAATATTATGATTGCTCTAATGAATATTCCCGCAAACAGGAATACTCCTGTTTTTACTACACTAATGTCGTCCGCATCGGCCATGATAATATCCTGCGATACAATACTATCAGACTCTGCCCAATCCATATAAGAATCGTCTTCACTTTTCATATCGACATCTTCAAATAATATATGCAAAGAATTGTCCATTTTTAAAACCTGAAAATAAACTTACATAAATCAATCATTGGACGACATGATATTCAATTATGTATTATTTTCTTTGTAATGGTAGACTTTCTCATACGAGTATATTTTCGGAAACATTGAACACAATATAGGAAATTTTTGAAAACCACTTGAATGCGATAATTCATATAAAAATGTTATCGATTCTATTTAATCACGATTATACATCTTTGTAAGATTAAACATATGGTAAAGTACTGCAGAAATTTATTAAATTTTTATTTTTTGTTAAGAATATGTATTTTTTCATTGTGGATTGTTTTGTTTTAAAAAAATAAAATACGCGAATCAAGCGCTTTTTTCAATAAATTAAGCATATTTTTGGCCGTATAACGGAACATTCAGGGGCCGTAAATCGAAAAAAATGACAATTACAAAATGAAAATAACTTGTAAAAAATGTCAGAGCACCCATTGTGTTAAATTTCATTGAAAATAAATAACTATGTACTTACCCACCCACCTCGGTAGGTTCTAAAATGTTGCAGCACCTGTATTTATAGTCGAATACACTGGTGGTGGGGAGTGGTGGTATGGGAGGGGGTAGCGAATACACAGTATGATTGTAGATAAGATAATATCGAATAACATATTCTTAGTAAATACGTACGACTTGATAATGTTTGAAAGCATCACGTGACCAATATGGCTAGCCTGAATCTTGGCAAATGATTATGAATAATGCGGAAAACAAACTTACTCGTATTATTTATTGAATGCTTTATATAAAACTTCCCTTAAATGTAACACTTGCCAGCCGCTATCATTTGATACAATTTTTATTTCAATATAAAGCACACACTTTACCATTAAATGTGGAACACTAATATTGTCATTCGTTTTGGGAAACTTTTTCATCACTTTTTTGGCACATTTCTGGGCTGCCCCGGGCCCCACTTCACCTCTCAGAAGCACTGGTTGTGCAGAATAAAAATTCACCGACTCCGAATCCATCATTTAAAACAATAAAATTAAAACACATTGTATCGTTATTCTACATTAACTTAATAGGTTAAAGTAAAAATGTGCGAGGACGGAAAATCATTGAACAAATTGTAATTATAATCTTAATTAGCGTAACCCAGTTATCTAAATTACTTGTCTGTATTCACTCATGAAATAATACGAGTTTTAAAACAGATATCTTTGCTGGATTCATTGTTCTCAACTGTCAAAAAACCAAACGGAATTTCAACGTACGCCGCTCAGCGGTGACTGTACGTTAATGTAGTAGAACACTGTTATTATTTCAATATCGTCAACTACAAAAAGCCAACGCGTAATTGTTCAACTACTTATCACCGTGTGGCGCTGCATGTCGTAATGCTTTTGACGGTAGCAGTAGCACCACTCTTGTTGTGTATACAGCGATGTAAGTCTGGTTGCCTACCCACCGGGGGCGAATTATTACGATTTTAATCAATATTTTAATTTAACTCGATCCGATCGCCTTGTTAACGATTATTAATTAATTAATGCACTGATTAGTGTATATTATATGTAAAATATTTCTTTATTTATACAGCTTTGCACTTTCTAAGAAAACAAATACGATGTTTTACGTTCAATTGCAAATGCTGGGACAACTGTCAAAAAGTTTGGTTTTTATTCATAACTTCCCCAAATAAAGCAGTATGGGTCTAATTTTTATACAACCAGTGTTCAATAGCATGTTTGAGCATTCTATAAAATTTGAGCCAATTTTGTTGTCTACTTTTTGAGTTATTATGACTTGACGAAAAATCAAACTAACCTCAGAAATCCTCCATTATAATATAAACGAAAATTTCTATAGAAACAAACAGTGACGTGCATGGGGGGATCACCTAGGGGGTTGTAACGTCACGTTACACGTGTAATCCAAGAGCACACGAAATAAAAATGTATGTATTTGAATAAATAAACCACATTCGTTATAAATCTGTCTTCTTACATGTATTGTACGTGCTATATATATAATAATTATTATTAATTACTTTACATAAATCGTGTATATATATATATATATATATATATATATATATATATATATATATATATATATATATATATATATATATATACATACATAACCACGACTATGTAATGTAAATATGTACTCTTAACGTTTAAAATCTTTGGGATAACAAATTAATTCCCAACGAAAACGTGGATGAGACAATGATTCAAGGGCGGAAAATGACGTGCCGCGGGGGGAGGGGGGGCCGTGCTGACGTGGATTCGCCCGGGCCGTGTGCAGGGAGTGATTCAGAACGATTTCAAGTGCAAATTCGTTCGAGGTGACATTCAACGCGGAATTAGAATTTTTCTTTATTTAATAATGTATATAATACATTAGACTGTAGCAAATGTATGATTTTTATTCGTTTGGGAGTTCACTATAAGTGAAGTTTACTATAAGTAAAGTTCACTATAAGCGAGTACACTATAAACGAGTTCACTTATAGGCAAGTTCAGTATAGGCGAATTCATTATAAGCGAATTCACTATACATAAGTTCACTATAAGTGAGTTCACTTATAGTGAACTCACTATAGGCGAGTTCACTATGGGCGAGTACACTATAAGCAACGCTAGAACTACTCTTGGAACGTCACGAGTAAATTCTACTTTTCCACCGGCTTAGCGAATCTCAATTTACGGACAATTCCCGCCGCGATTGGCGAACGGAACCGAGAACACCGTCACGTGACAGTATGCGCGCGAATTTCGAACTGCTGTTCGCCGAATTCAATTGAAATGCGCAGCACAACGCGTGCTATTTTGTTGCAAATATCGAATTGTCGGTGTGTCGTTCTGAAGCACTCGTACGTTACTTGGAAGTCGTGACAGAAACCAAAGCTGGTTGCGGTACAAGAAAGTGTGAATTAAATTCAAGTGCAGGCGAGAAACGTTTGTGTGTGTGTGTGCGCGTGTGTGTGTGTGTGTGTGTGTGTGTGTGTGTGTGTGTGTGTGTGTGTGTGTGTGTGTTGTGTGTGTGTGTGTGTGTGTGTGTGTGTGTGTGTGTGTGTGTGTGTGTGATTCGAGAGGAATATGTTTTTTTTGTTTATGGAAAAGCGAGTTTTATGAGACGCCCGGTGCAACTTGACCTCTAACCCCTGATTATCAGTAGAATCAGAAGGGTGAGGTGAGTGTATATATATATATATATATATATATATATATATATATATATATATATATATATATATATATATATATATATATATATATATATATACAGGGTGTCCTATTTAAACGGGCCACTACAGGGATCTCGGAAACTATTAGAGATACAAGGTCGGTTAAATTAGACAAAAGTTGCGCATTTATGGGCCGATGATAATGGTGATTTAGTTTTTTCAAAATATTGCATGGCTCACTAGATAATGGCAAAAGTGTGATTTTCTCGAAATTTAATTTTCCGTTATAACTCTCAAAGTATAAAAAATATTGAAAAAAGTTTCAAATAAATATTTTAGCATACATAAGAAACTCTTCGATGAATTCGATGAAATTTTTTTTTAATGGATATTTCTGGAGATACAGCGTGCAAGTTTAATTTTTTAAATGGGGACCATAGTTAATTTTTCTCTAGCTAGAAAGCGCTATTTTTTCTGTTTACAATAATGTATTCGTTTATATAAATAACTTTTTTAGTTTTTAAGAAAAATTAAAAAGTATGGTAAATAGAATGATCTTCGTAGTGTGCCATGAAAATCTGATATAAAACAATTGCATCTAAATGTGTTATGTACATGCAAAACAATTGAAATTCAATAATATTAGGTAAACAAAAGATTATAGACAAAAAATTATTTATGTAGGTATGGCTTCATACGAAAATCTGTGTAATAGTTTTCAGTTTACACAACGAATTTTGTTTCGTTTATCAAATGTTATTGAATTTCATTTGTTTTGCATGTACTAAACATGTTTAGATGCAATTGTTTTATATCAAATTTTCATGGCATACTTCGAAAATCATTCTTGTTATCATACTTTTTAGTTTTTCTTCCAAACTAAAAAAGATATTTATATAAACAAATACATCATTGTAAAGAGTAAAAATAGCTCTTTCTAACTAAACTAAAATTAAATACGGTTCCTATTTAAAAAATTGAACTTGCATGCTGTATCTCCAAAATAGTAAGGTAAAAAACAATTTCATCAAATTCTTCAAAAAACCTGTTGTCTATGCTAAATTATTTATTTGAAATATTTTTCAATATTTTTAGTACCTTCCGAGTTATAATGGAAAATTAAAATTCGAAAAAATCACACTTTTGCCATTATCTAGTGAGCCATGCAATATTTTGAAAAAACTAAATCACCATTATCATCGGCCCATAAATGCGCAACTTTTGTCTAATTTAACCGACCTTGTATCTCTAATAGTTTCCGAGATCCCTGTAGTGGCCCGTTTAAATAGGACTCCCTGTATATATATATATATATATATATATATATATATATATATATATATATATATATATATATATATATATATATATATCTGTCTGTCTCTGTATGTAAGAAGTGACCTCTCTGTCTCTCACTGTTGATATTACCTATTAAATTTCTACCCACCGCCCCCTAATGTTAGCAGTACGGTACACCACTGTACATTTCTACGTACGTACGTATGTATGCGTGTGTGGCGTCCGCCATTTTGGAATCAACAGCCGGACGCGGCACATGTAAATGCAATGTTATATATAAACGGTAATGCTAGAAAATCTAAGAGATTATCATTGGGGTTTTTTTTTCTGTGTAATAGATTTTTAATGAAAATTGCTAATTCATTTCTTGGAAGAAAAAAAAAACAGTCACAATGGCATTTATAAGTATGTGTGTGTGTATGTATGTTCTATAGAACTATAGTAGGGTTGGATGTATATACTATAGGTACATACCTACAGTATGTATGTACGTATGTTCAGTATGTACTTATAGTATGTACTACAGTATGAATGTATGAAAGTATGTATGAACTACAGTATGTACTGTACTGTACTGTATGTATAGAACTATAGTAGGGTTGTACGTATGTTCTGTATGTACTACAGTATGAATGTATGAATGTATGTATCTACTACAGTATATACTGTACTGTACTGTACTGTACTGTACTGTATATATACCGTGTGTCTCATGACGATCTACACATAGGAACGTTGCATACGCTCTTGATCGTGAAATATTAATTTGATCGTTTCAGGTTTTTTTACAATCTAGACAGTATAATTGTTAATTTTATACTTACTATTTTATTTCCTTTGATATTCTAGTATAATTTTGTAATTGATTAATATTTTGATTTAAAAATCAAATGAGCGCGCAACGTTCCTATGTGTAGATCGTCAATGAGAGACACACGGTATATGTTCTATAGAACTATAGTATGGTAGTATGTGTGTACTATAGAGTATGTATTATACTGTAGGTACGTATGTTCTGTATGTACTGTACTGTATGTACTACAGTATGAATGTATGAAAGTATGTATCTACTACAGTATGTACTGTACTATAGTATGTACTGTATGTACTACAATATGAATGTATGAAAGTATGTATCTACTACAGTATATACTGTACTGTAAGTATGCATGTGTGTATCTACTACAGTATGTACTGTACTGTATGTACTACGGTATGTACTGTATGTACTACAGTATATACTGTTCTCTATCTACAGTATGTTCTGTATGTACTACACTATGTACAGTTTGGCCACGATACAACGACCACGCACTACGTCACAGCTGTTCGACCCCAGACCCCACCCACACCGTCCTCTGCCTGTATCTCCCTCACATTCTTAACACAACCCGCTACCCCTGCCGAACGTCTATCTCATATCTTCCTCCTTCCTACCTTTTGTCAAACCCGAGAGCAACAGATACCGTTTGTCTCGCTCGATGCAGCTGTCATTCACTTTCCAAGTCACTACCAGCTCAAACCCCAATATTACACACTCCAATCCGAGGAAATACAATACATAGCGCGAACAAACTTCAAAGTACTTCATGTAACACGCGTGGAAATGACAGCAATGGCCGCCATTTTCAACTTGTTTCCCTTGCAATGACTGTTTATATCAAGTTTTATAACATTTTATGACATGCGCGATCTTTACTAGACTTTTCCCTGGCACCAGCGACTCTATAACCTTAGTTTAAATGACGTAGCTGTCGTTCTATCGTAGCCAAACTGTACTAGAGTGTATGTATCCAGGACATAGGATGTTCTGTAACTGTTACAGCATGCACTGTATCTCTCTCTCTGTATGTGTGTGTGTACGTGTGTTAGTTAGAGTGTGACGAAGCTGTGCAGGCGGAGCTGCTGCTGCGGATATCCCCTTCCATCTTGCCGGCGTTGAGCGCCTTGTACGCGATCTTCAGGATGAGGAACGTCCAGAACACATGGAGCACCAGCAGCAGCACCAGCAAGCTGTTGAAGATGTAGTACGCGGGGAACATTGCCACCAGCCGAGGCGCATTCACAGAAGTACTGCAACCACAATCACACACACAATTCACAGTTAGTAACACGAAGTATTGAGCTGCAGAGGCTGAAATATGAGTGCAATTATCCGCTACAAAGAATGAGATACGCGCAAAGATACGCTGTAGGGCTTGGAGACCTCCAGGACGCTGAAATACAACACATAAATGGCGTAGAGATCGAAGCACACAATTTACAGTTAGTGACACGAAGTATTGAGCTGCAGAGGCTGAAATATGAGTGCAATTATCCGCTACAAAGAATGAGATACGCGCAAAGATACGCTGTAGGGCTTGGAGACCTCCAGGACGCTGAAAAACAACACATAAATGGCGTAGAGATCGAAGCACACAATCTACGTTTAGTAACACGAAGTATTGAGCTGCAGGGGCTGAAATATGAGTGCAAATATCGGCTACAAAGAATGAGACATGCGCAAAGATACTCTATAGGTGCTGGAGACCTCCAGGACGCTGAAAAACAACACATAAATGGCGTAGAGATCGAAGCACACAATCTACGTTAACTAACACGAAGTATTGAGCTGCAGGGGCTGAAATATGAGTGCAATTATCCGCTACAAAGAACGACACATGCGCAAAGATACTCTATATGGTGCTGGAGATCTCCAAGACGCTGTAAAACAACACATAAATGGCGTAGAGATCGAAGCACACAATCTACATTAACTAACACGAAGTATTGAGCTGCAGAAGCTGAAAGAACAGTTTATAATCCACTACAAAGAATGAGATACGCGCAAGGTACTCTATAAGGCCTGGAGATCTCCAGGACGCTGTAAAACAACACTTAAACAACGTAGAACTCGACTTACTTGTATATAATCCAGAACGGATAGATCCCAATACGTGTAACGATCCACAACACCGTGAAAACGCCGAAGATAATATCGCATAGCTTCTGATAATTCGCGTACTTGGCCATCTTGGCCGCCTCGAGGAAGATGTCCGCGCAATCGTGCACCACCAGCACCAGCGACCCAATCCGGTAGAGGTTACAGGTCCAGCTGAGCGCCATCAGCGTGATGGTGGCTATATGATGCACGAACATTTGCCAGAAATCTTTGCGACGCACGTCAAAGAACTGTGATACACACAACGACCAGTAGAACGACAGCGAGAGCATGTAGTACCACCAGATGTCGCTGGAGACGGACTGATGAGGGTAGTCCGCCCAGCACTGGTTGATATCCCACAGCCACGGCTTCTCCCAGAGCACCAGCAGGCCGTACAAGAAGCTGCACGTGTAGTACGAGCATCGCCACGAGTTCTCGCAGAATTTCACCAATGTGGAAGGCTTGTCCTGGGACTTACGCAGCCGGAGCCACCGCTCCACCTGTCGTTCAGTCCAGTCGAGCTGTTTGGCCAGCCCCGCAAGCTGGCGATGACGTAGCCGAGTCGCAGAAGACAGATATGCCTTCTCCAGGATGACATTCGGCGGCGCCCGCTTTGAGCGGCTGTTCCTGATGCCCAGCGAGACTCCAATAGGGCCGAACCAGTACCTGCAGGTCGAATACGGCGGTTATAAACACGTATGAAGTGCATATCGACATGGTTCAACACAAATGATGTGATCGTCAGGAGGATAGATTGATTAACACAAGTTATACATTAAAATATACACAGCAACTAGAGATTACGATTTAAAAATCTACATAATAGTCTATGTATACCATGTGTCTCATGACGATCTACACATAGGAACGTTGCGCGCTCATTTGATTTTTAAATCAAAATATTAATCTGTTTGTTTTTGTTCTTTTTTTTGTAATTGAAATGTCAGTTTGACGTTTAAATTCGTTGAAAATGTACTATTACATCGAATATGTTACAAAATTATACTAGAATATCGAAGAAAATAAAATAGTAAGTATAAAATTAACAATTATACTGTCTAGATTGTAACAAACTAAAACGATGAAAATAATATTTCACGATCAAGAGCGTATGCAACGCTCCTATGTGTAGATCGTCATGAAACACACGGTATGTATATTTAATTTAACAAGGACACAATATTTGTTGCACGAAAGTCGTTAATGAATAAAACGTTTATTTAAATAAATAAATCTCTGATTTGTAAAGAAATATATTCCGTGTAACCAATTTGATATTGTATTTCGTTATATTATGATGATTTCTTTGAATTATGAATAATACAGCAAATAAAATAAACTTTTTTTTATCTGATTATGACGTTGCATCATGCGAGATAAGACCACGCGATATGTCAGTGATTATATGAGAAATTTCTGTAAAATATATACAATTTATGTAAATTAATAGTAGGAGTGACATCTACGAGGAAACTCCTACACTACACTGTCACAATTCCTCGGGCAAATTATATGAAATTGTTATAGAAAGTATGTAGAAACAAATGCACTTTTTAATGAAACTACAGCACACTGTATTTTGAATTCGCATCACAAAATCTCGCAGTCCATTTTGGACAAATGAATAACCTAATTGTACAACTGAACGTCATAATCTTGCTACACAAAAAAATAGTTTAAACACGGACACTGTTTACGAGAGCTGTTTCGGAAGAATTAGATCACATGACAGAACACGTTCCAGTACCTTTCAAGCAAATATCGCAAGCCCAACAGAATAATTGCCATCGGCAACGGATAGCACAGATGCCGATAATTCGCATGATTAATTCCCGGCCGGGACCCGGGAGCAATGTCGGCCCATGTGGTATTCGGGGGCAGCCACACGGACTCGGCCCAGAACGTTTTCAACATTGTGTCCACCAAGCCAGACATCGCCAACTCTTTGCGAGAACGAATTTAGGTTAGAACACACCACGACACGAATTGTTCGCACAAATTCCACTAATTGTTATACACAAATATACACTAGAGCTTCTGAAACCACCGTTATAATGTTTCAAAATACATTTTTTCATTTAATACTACGGTTCCCGGAGAATTTGTACAATTAATACTTAACCGAAAATGCCCCTCCCAATACACATCATGCCATTACGGTGCAACGTACGTTACACGCGCACGGTCTCTGTCTAACGTGTGCGGGTTAAGGCGCGCGGACGTACGTCTGAGCTGGTAGCGAGTTGTGCATTGATCCGGTGCGACTTGTACGTCACCTTCATACTGACGAGATAACGCGAAGGTCATGATACCAAAAGGGTTATAGCACGTTCCCATTTGACATTTGCGATTAGATAGAAACTGTGCAGAAATTGTTAATTTCAACACGTAACGTTTATATTTAATCTGTGTTTTACATTCCGTATTTTGTGGTTTCATCTTTATTTAGCACAATACAAACATATTTATTTATACATTAACCCTAGAATTCGTACACTAATCCCAGTTGCATACTCAAGGTTTGAAAATGCAGACATATTTTATTAAATACAGGAATTTTGATAGAAATTTACTCGTCAGCACCACGCGCTAGCATGTGCGACTTAAGCTCCAACTTTGAGCAGAAATCTTCACTGCACAATGCACATTTTTTCATGTGCCACATTGGACTGTATTTGTATTTGAAACTCTTGTTGCATCTAGAGCATTTAAACGGTTTCTAACCAGTATGTATTCGCATGTGACGTTCCAAATTCGACCATTCTTGCACTGGAAACATTTGTATAGTCTCTTACCAGTATGAGTGCGCATATGAGACGTCAAATCTAGACTTTTTAGGAAACACATTTTACATTTAGAGCATTCGTACGGTTTCTCACCAGTATGCATCCACATATGAGACACTAAACCTTTTTTTACATCTAGCACACGGCCCCTGAGCATTTAAACGGTCTCTCACCAGTGTGTGCACGCAAGTGATTCTGTAAACTCGCTAGTTGGCGGAAACATTTATCGCATTCAGAACATTTATACGGTCTCTCATCAGTGTGTATACGCATATGACACATTAAATTCGCCCGTAGACTGAAACATTTCTTGCATACAGAACATTTATACGGTTTCTCACCAGTATGTGTCCGCATATGGGTTGATAGATTGACCCGTTGACAGAAAGATTTTTCACATGTAGCATATTTATACGGCCTTTCACCAGTATGCACTCGTGTATGTATCTGTAATAACGACTTGAAACTGAAAGATTTACTGCACGTTGAACATTTGTGCGGTTTTTTGGCCGCTGTATTTAGTCGTTTCGTATTTGTTGTGTGCACTTGTGCGGATGTGAACCCAGAACTATCCGGGTCCGTGTCAGTGTCGTGCGTGTCACTAGTTACGCATATCTCCGTGTCCGGTTCCTTGTCGCTACTCTCCGTGGAATTATTCCCCATCGGAGATTCTTCCTTGTCATCTTCTTCTTTAACAGAAGCGCCGTCGACATTCACGAACACTTCATCGCTTTTTTCAATTATTGGCGCCTTTTCAAATGTATATATTTCCTCATCTTCTAATTTTATTTTGTTAATGTCGTTATGTTTATTGTTTAAAGCTACACGTAGTTCTGCTTCGTTGTCTACATCTGATGCGGATGCGGTAATGATGTTCGCCATGTAACCTTGCATCACTGCACTGTTTTCAAGGCACATTGCTAGAAACTGATAAGTTTCGCGCAAACGTCGGCAACATTCTTCACAAATCAATATAATTCGCTTGGTTTTCATCCATTCCTGACATATAATATTAAATGTAAAGTAACAATCACACGTGAATCGAAACGTCAAAACTTACCAAGTTAAACGGTAGATAACCTATGATGTGAATTATATCCTTGTTCACTGACAGCGAGCTGTTGATATTAATTAGTGACGTGTTTTTCTTTTCCAGGCACACATAACACATATTTGTTAAACAATACATTGCGTTAAGCAATCTTATTTGCGAATGTCAGCAATATTCATCAAAGCAGAATAACCAACCTAATAATTTCTAATGTCACTATGTCCAATATGAAAAACAATAAAATCAAAGACTCTAGTTTATAATATATTTAATGCATCGTTCAATCAAATTTTGCATGCGTTCTTTGTAGTGATTAAATTTTTTGTTAACAACTGTCAAAAATTATTTTCAATTATTTTTTATTCGCAAAACAAACATACAGCGCGACACAGCGGACAGTAGAAGAACAAAGTTATGCGTTAATTGTACGGAAATTAACGGTATGTATATTTATATTTTCGTGTAAATTCTTTACCTGTGTCCGTTGGTCTTTTGTTATATTTTTAAATGACTGTCTTTCGCTTGTAAGCAATACGTAACCTCCAAGCAGACCAGATAGTGCGAAGGTCATGATGCCAAATGGGTTATAGCACATTCCGATTTGACATGTGCGATAAGATATGGCGAAACAATATATAATTACATGATAAAATTGTTAATATCAACACGTAATGTTTATATTTAAACGTCTATCTGTGTTTTACATTCGGTATTTTGTGGTTTCATCTTTATTTAGCACAATACAAACATATTTATTTACACATTAACCCTAGAATTCGTACACTAATCCTAGTTGCCATACTCAAGGTTTGAAAATGCAGAAATATTTTATTAAATACAGGAATTTCTTCCAGGATACAGTGTTCAACGATTGGTCAGAAATTTACTGGTCAGCACCATGCGCTAGCATGTGCGAGTTGAGCTTTAATTTTGAGAGCATTTAAACGGTCTCTCACCAGTGTGTGTGCGCAAGTGACACTGTAAATTCGCTAGTTGGCGGAAACATTTTTCGCATCTAGAACATTTATACGGTTTCTCACCGGTATGTGTACGCATATGGCACACTAACTGTCCCCGCTCACCGAAACATTTCACGCATACAGAACATTTGTACGGTCTCTCACCAGTGTGTGTACGCAAGTGACACTGTAAATTCGCTAGTTGACGGAAACATTTCTCGCATTTAGAACATTTATACGGTTTCTCACCGGTATGTGTACGCATATGACACACTAACTGTCCCCGTTCACCGAAACATTTCGCGCATACAGCACATTTGTACGGTTTCTTACCAGTATGCGT
This sequence comes from Carabus problematicus, assembly GCA_963422195.1. NCBI lineage: Eukaryota > Metazoa > Arthropoda > Insecta > Coleoptera > Carabidae > Carabus > Carabus problematicus. The sequence continues at coordinate 496,789 of OY728577.1, forward strand.
TCGCATATGAACCGTTAAAGTTACGTTCCGATTAAACGCTTTTTTGCATATATCACATTTAAACGGTTTCACACCAGTATGCAACAGTGTGTCACGGTCGAACTTTGATTTCTCGGTGAAACATTTTTCACATGTAGCACATTTATACAGCATCGTTAAGATTGACTTTGTAGTATAAGATTTATTGCATATTGAACATTTGTACGATTTTTTGGCCGCTGTATTTTTTGTGTGCACTTGTGTGGATGTGAACCCAGAACCATCAGAGTCCGTGTCAGTGTCGTATGTGTCACTATTTACGGATATCTCCGCGTCTGTTTCATTGTCGCTACTCTCTTCCTTGTCATCTTCTGCTTCCACTTTCCAAGTATCCTCTTCTTTGACAGAAGCGTCGTCGACATTCACGAACACTTCGCTTTCTTCAATGATTGGTCCGACTGTATATATTTCCTCATCTTCTAGTTTTATTTCACATTTTATTTTCATAATGTCGTCTTGTTTATTGTTTAAAGCTACACGTAGTTCTGCTTCGTTATCTGCAACTGATGCGGATGCAGTAATGATGTTCGCCATGTAACCTTGCATTACTGCACTGTTTTTGAGGCACATTGCTAGAAACTGATACGTTTCACGTAAACGTCGGCAACATTCTTCGCAAATCAATATAATTTGCTTGGTTTTCATCCAGTCCTGACATATAATATTAAATATAAAGTAACAATCACACGTGAATCGAAACGTCAAAACTTACCAAGTTACACGGTAGATAACCTAGTATGTGCATTATATCCTTGTACACTAATAACGAGCTGTTGACATTAATAAGTGACTTGTCTTTCTTCTCGAGGCACACATAACACATATTCGGTAAACAATACATTGCGTTAAACAATCTAAAAGCCAAACAATTATTTGCGAATATCAACACCAGTATATATAATCTGTGGTCAACACAAAGCAGAATAACCAACCTAATAATTTCAAATGTCACTAGTGCAACATGAAATACAATAAAATCGAAGCCTCTAGTTTACAGTGTATTTAAAATATTTATTGCATCGTACACTCATATTTTACGTGTGTTCTTTTTACTGATTACGTTTGACAACTGTCAAAATTATTTTTTCGCAAACATACATATAGAGCGCCGCGTAGCGGAGAGTAGAAGAACCACGTTGTACATTCACTGTACGGTACGTATATTTCTATATTCATGTAAAGTATTTACCTACCTGCGTGCGTGTTTTGTTTTCGTTATAAATGATTGTCACTCGTTTTGCTCAACATGCCGCTGTATTCGCCCAATCGCGTCGCGCGCATTTCAAACTGCAAACGCGCCAAATTCAAATGACACTTTCAGTGAATAAACAAAAAACCTGGTGTTATCTCGCGCAGTTTGTTATCATTCAGGTGCGCGGTGATAACACGGGTGTACAGTTATGTGAGATTAGTTCAAGTGAACACAGTATGTCGGATAGAAAACCAGAGAAAAAGTCAAAAGTGAAACGTTTTGCTAGTTTTCGGCGGAAAAAAGACGAAAATGAGTTCGTCGTGTTGGAGCAACAGTCACGCCGTAAGAGTATGTTACACGTGGCGGGGGGCGGGGGGGACGAGGAGGTGCAGGACACGGCCCAGGTCCGTATCAGGCGCAATATGTCGCGGGCGGGTCGGAACCGCCGATCCAGATCCGTATCGCCCGTAATGGCCGAGCTGAGGGATAAATTGGCGCAAATATACGTAACGCGGTCATATAATAACGTACATGTGAGTAAACATTTTGAGAATTGCTGATTCTCAATCAAGGACACAGGGAATTCAGACTGTAAATATAGAAAAATCCGTGATTACGGGCTGAACAACGCATTTTAGAGCAAAAGTGCAAATAACAAAAGTTGTTCAGAATTAAAAACTACATAAGCTGATGCCACATTCAGTGCTCGCATATGTTTCTATACCCAGGGTAAATCAATTTTGAAATACTACATTTTTTTAATATGACATATCAATATGTACTGTGTTTTGATTATTTGTTGTTGTAATCAACAAAAAAAAAAACCGTTTTGTTCCATGACCTCCTGATCTCTATCAACACACAATGCAATGTTTCAAACTTGATTTACACGATATACAAATGTATTTGAGCACTGAATATATCGTCATATTGGGCAGTTTTTAATTCTGAACAACTTTTGCTATTTACACTTTTGCTCTAAAATGCGTGGTTCAGCCCGTAATCACGGATTTTTCTATATTTACATGTTAATTTCCCTGTGTTGAAGATTTCTGCTTCTGCAGACACCTGGTATATATATACAGGGTGCTGACCGCGACACCGGAACATAGGACTTTAACATGCAAAATCATATTTTTATAATTTGCTGCTTCCCTTATTATTTTATAGAAAAAAGCTTCAAATAAATGTTGTAGAGCATAAAATTCTACATTAAAAGCGATCAACATAATTAATTTTTCATGCTTCACAACGGCAGAAATTAAATTCAAAATGTTGAAAATTACATTAAAAATACCCTGGATATGAAACAAAAATGTCAGAAGAAAATTACTCTCTCACTTGTCTTAAACTATTACAACTAGAATAGAACATAAGAAATTCATTTCTTTCACTAATTGAGTAATTATCCACCATTTTTCACATAATTCACTTAAATTGAAGACTAATAAATAACTACTGGCAATAAATTCATGAAACAAGGAATATTTTTCTGATGACAGATAAAACGTTAATCATTTGTTTAATTTTGTTTGAATTCCAAGGCTACCCCTAAGTATTTTAAAGCCGATTTTCAACATTTTAAATTTAATTTCTGCCGTTATAAAACATGTGAAAGGATTTATCCCCAAAGGGTTGGAATGATGACTTCAACTTCAGATGTAAAGAAGTTTATTCAAAGTTCATGTAAAAACTTATGCCGACGTTTCGACCTTGAGGTATGAGGTCATTATCAAGGCTACAACATTTGAATAACAACACATGTTAGATATAACAATTCAAAAAATACAATAAAAGCATAGCGAGCTTAAAATTACCTTATAGGAAGAAGCGAAGAACAATATTACCACGTGGATTTTACATGGAAGTAAACACACAAAATTGTGAACAAAACATGTTCAATACAATTGAACAGTGTAAGAAAAACGTATGAATGTAAATTTAAAGTAATAATAACAATAAAAACCTGACCATGGCCGTCAGAGAAAAAACGCAGAAAACAAGACAGACCACATGGTTGTCTTGTCAAGTCAAAACTTAAAATGGACGTCAGAAACAACGTACAAGAACCCTAGCGGAAAACACTGACATCATAACTTGTTTAATAAGGGCGCGTAACATGAAACACTTTGTAAAAAATCCGTTTTATGATTAACAGAGTTCTTGGTAGACTGAATATAACAACTTTCCAAAAACAAACGTTTAAAATTATTCTGTTCAGTATGCAAAATATTAACATTGATGAAATCTATATTGTGACCAGAACTACCAGCATGTTCAACAATAGCACTATGAGAAGAGTTCTTATTTTTTAAATGGTATTTATGATGGTAAATACGGGTTTCAAGGTACTGCCGTGTTACACCAATATAAGTAGCCGGACAATTATTACAGTTAATCTGGTAAACTACATTACTTTTTTTGTTTTTAGGGACTGGTGACTTTAAATGAGAAAATAAACTATGTAGAGAATTGGTACTAATGAAAATCAATTTAGTGGGAATGTCTTTGAACAAGTTAATTAAAGAACGGCTGAGATTATGATGAAACGGAATAACTATGTAAGGAGGAATTTCCAGATTAGGTGTTAATACAGAATTGTTATCAGATGGAACTAAGTCAGTGATGGCAACAGAGTTATTATTGGTATCAGGCTGAGAAGGTAGAGTTAGTTTATTCTTTCTATTATTAATAACGCTAATGATGAGTGATTCAGGATAACCATTCGATTTGAGAGTATCAATAACAAATTGAAAATTCTTTTTATGAAAAGACGGGTCCGACAGTTTGATAACCCTGTCCGCTAAACTGATAATAACAGAGATTTTATACTGTTGGGGAGAGTAATCAAAGAAGGATAAATAACGTCCGGACGAAGTAGGTTTGAGATACCAGTCAAAAATTAATCTGTTATTACTACGTATGATAGTTATATCAAGAAAATTGATAGAATTAGAAGAATTCTCTAGTTCAAAGGTAAACTGTACATTACTGTTGAAGTTATTAAAAGCTGAAACTATTTTAGAAATACTATTTTCAGGTAAACAAACCAGAATGTCATCCACATAACGGAAGTAAAACAATAATTGGAAGTCGGAAACATTAAATACAGACTCCTCAAGGAACTGCATGACTAACTCAGCTAAGATCGGACTTAATTGCGAACCCATAGGAACACCTGAAGTTTGTGTGAAAAATGCTGAATTAAATTGAAAATAAGAACAGTTTAAAATGAAATTAATGCATTCTAAGAAGGAACTCAATGATAAAGTAGTACGTTTAGTAATCTCTGACCAACGATGATTGATAGAAGCAATTATGAGGTTATGTGGAATGCTGGTAAACAAAGATACCACATCAAGAGAAATTAACTTAAAATTATCAGGAACAAAATGAGATTTAATTTTATCTATTAGTTGGAAAGAATTCTCTAAGAAAAAGGATGAAGAGTATTTTAGTGGAGATAATATGTTTGCTAAATATTTGGACAACTTACAATTTGGAGTATTGAGGTTAGAAACTATTGGTCGTAGAGGGGTGTTCAACTTGTGAATTTTGGGAAGACAATAAAGTTTCGGAGCAATAGCATTATGAATTTTAAGTGTATATTTACTCTTGGCCGGTAACTGCGACAAATTTATCATTTTATCTATTAATTTATTATTACGGAGTTGAAAAGTATTAGTAGGATCCTTCTGAAGTGGAGTGTAAGTATTAATATCTGATAACAATTCTGAGGTCTTGGACATGTAAACCGATCTTTCAAGTAAAACAGTGACATTCCCTTTGTCTGCTTTAGTACAAATCAAATCGGGGTGAGATTTCAAAAATGTTTTAGTAGTTTGTATATATTTAAGTAAAAGAATCTCTGAACAATGTAAACTGTTGTTAAACTTATGTAAACGAATGTTATTGGAATGTGTTAAAAGCAACTGTATCAATTTAGTACGTAAATTAGCTAAACGAAACGGATCAAAATGTTGCAAACTAAACTCAATATTAGCTAAGGTGTCAAGTAAGTTGTTTCTGATTACATTGGAGTCCTTAGTATCAATGAAATGAAATTTAGAACCTAAAGCTAAAACGACAGACACCTCCACAGGAATATCAATGTTTGTAGTATTCTTTAACCATGACTGTAATTTAGATTTAACTATATTAATCAATCTGAAACCACCGCTGTCTGTCAAAAGTTTGTTAAATTTGTTAATGTTATGTAATTTAATATTGAGAAACTTCTTATTATATCTGGAATATTGTGTGTTGATGAATTCTTTAAAAATGTTAGGAGGTAAAAGTTGTTTTAAATGGGATTTACAAACATTGATTTCCCTGTGTAGGTATCCAATCGTTTTTACAGTATTGTCAATCTCTAAAATAAGTAATTTTCTTGAAAAATGTTGTCTAAGTTTATTGAATCTGGCAAAATTTTGAGGTACTGAGTTATGATTCATACTAACTTGCAAAAACCGTGGTATCAAGTTGAAATGTTTACAACGTATTAAAAAGGTTCTTCTGTTGTTGAAGTTGGCTAGTCTTCCTAAAAGCGTGGCTAAATATTTCATGGATCCAGATGTTTCGGATCCGAACACATATGTGTAATATTCAAAAAAGGTCATAGTCCTACCTCGATTCCTGGTAGTGATATTCATAATAGATTTATTTAAGTCGAAATATAATATGAAAGGATTTATCCCCAAAGGGTTGGAATGATGACTTCAACTTCAGATGTAAAGAAGTTTATTCAAAGTTCATGTAAAAACTTATGCCGACGTTTCGACCTTGAGGTATGAGGTCATTATCAAGGCTACAACATTTGAATAACAACACATGTTAGATATAACAATTCAAAAAATACAATAAAAGCATAGCGAGCTTAAAATTACCTTATAGGAAGAAGCGAAGAACAATATTACCACGTGGATTTTACATGGAAGTAAACACACAAAATTGTGAACAAAACATGTTCAATACAATTGAACAGTGTAAGAAAAACGTATGAATGTAAATTTAAAGTAATAATAACAATAAAAACCTGACCATGGCCGTCAGAGAAAAAACGCAGAAAACAAGACAGACCACATGGTTGTCTTGTCAAGTCAAAACTTAAAATGGACGTCAGAAACAACGTACAAGAACCCTAGCGGAAAACACTGACATCATAACTTGTTTAATAAGGGCGCGTAACATGAAACACTTTGTAAAAAATCCGTTTTATGATTAACAGAGTTCTTGGTAGACTGAATATAACAACTTTCCAAAAACAAACGTTTAAAATTATTCTGTTCAGTATGCAAAATATTAACATTGATGAAATCTATATTGTGACCAGAACTACCAGCATGTTCAACAATAGCACTATGAGAAGAGTTCTTATTTTTTAAATGGTATTTATGATGGTAAATACGGGTTTCAAGGTACTGCCGTGTTTCACCAATATAAGTAGCCGGACAATTATTACAGTTAATCTGGTAAACTACATTACTTTTTTTGTTTTTAGGGACTGGTGACTTTAAATGAGAAAATAAACTATGTAGAGAATTGGTACTAATGAAAATCAATTTAGTGGGAATGTCTTTGAACAAGTTAATTAAAGAACGGCTGAGATTATGATGAAACGGAATAACTATGTAAGGAGGAATTTCCAGATTAGGTGTTAATACAGAATTGTTATCAGATGGAACTAAGTCAGTGATGGCAACAGAGTTATTATTGGTATCAGGCTGAGAAGGTAGAGTTAGTTTATTCTTTCTATTATTAATAACGCTAATGATGAGTGATTCAGGATAACCATTCGATTTGAGAGTATCAATAACAAATTGAAAATTCTTTTTATGAAAAGACGGGTCCGACAGTTTGATAACCCTGTCCGCTAAACTGATAATAACAGAGATTTTATACTGTTGGGGAGAGTAATCAAAGAAGGATAAATAACGTCCGGACGAAGTAGGTTTGAGATACCAGTCAAAAATTAATCTGTTATTACTACGTATGATAGTTATATCAAGAAAATTGATAGAATTAGAAGAATTCTCTAGTTCAAAGGTAAACTGTACATTACTGTTGAAGTTATTAAAAGCTGAAACTATTTTAGAAATACTATTTTCAGGTAAACAAACCAGAATGTCATCCACATAACGGAAGTAAAACAATAATTGGAAGTCGGAAACATTAAATACAGACTCCTCAAGGAACTGCATGACTAACTCAGCTAAGATCGGACTTAATTGCGAACCCATAGGAACACCTGAAGTTTGTGTGAAAAATGCTGAATTAAATTGAAAATAAGAACAGTTTAAAATGAAATTAATGCATTCTAAGAAGGAACTCAATGATAAAGTAGTACGTTTAGTAATCTCTGACCAACGATGATTGATAGAAGCAATTATGAGGTTATGTGGAATGCTGGTAAACAAAGATACCACATCAAGAGAAATTAACTTAAAATTATCAGGAACAAAATGAGATTTAATTTTATCTATTAGTTGGAAAGAATTCTCTAAGAAAAAGGATGAAGAGTATTTTAGTGGAGATAATATGTTTGCTAAATATTTGGACAACTTACAATTTGGAGTATTGAGGTTAGAAACTATTGGTCGTAGAGGGGTGTTCAACTTGTGAATTTTGGGAAGACAATAAAGTTTCGGAGCAATAGCATTATGAATTTTAAGTGTATATTTACTCTTGGCCGGTAACTGCGACAAATTTATCATTTTATCTATTAATTTATTATTACGGAGTTGAAAAGTATTAGTAGGATCCTTCTGAAGTGGAGTGTAAGTATTAATATCTGATAACAATTCTGAGGTCTTGGACATGTAAACCGATCTTTCAAGTAAAACAGTGACATTCCCTTTGTCTGCTTTAGTACAAATCAAATCGGGGTGAGATTTCAAAAATGTTTTAGTAGTTTGTATATATTTAAGTAAAAGAATCTCTGAACAATGTAAACTGTTGTTAAACTTATGTAAACGAATGTTATTGGAATGTGTTAAAAGCAACTGTATCAATTTAGTACGTAAATTAGCTAAACGAAACGGATCAAAATGTTGCAAACTAAACTCAATATTAGCTAAGGTGTCAAGTAAGTTGTTTCTGATTACATTGGAGTCCTTAGTATCAATGAAATGAAATTTAGAACCTAAAGCTAAAACGACAGACACCTCCACAGGAATATCAATGTTTGTAGTATTCTTTAACCATGACTGTAATTTAGATTTAACTATATTAATCAATCTGAAACCACCGCTGTCTGTCAAAAGTTTGTTAAATTTGTTAATGTTATGTAATTTAATATTGAGAAACTTCTTATTATATCTGGAATATTGTGTGTTGATGAATTCTTTAAAAATGTTAGGAGGTAAAAGTTGTTTTAAATGGGATTTACAAACATTGATTTCCCTGTGTAGGTATCCAATCGTTTTTACAGTATTGTCAATCTCTAAAATAAGTAATTTTCTTGAAAAATGTTGTCTAAGTTTATTGAATCTGGCAAAATTTTGAGGTACTGAGTTATGATTCATACTAACTTGCAAAAACCGTGGTATCAAGTTGAAATGTTTACAACGTATTAAAAAGGTTCTTCTGTTGTTGAAGTTGGCTAGTCTTCCTAAAAGCGTGGCTAAATATTTCATGGATCCAGATGTTTCGGATCCGAACACATATGTGTAATATTCAAAAAAGGTCATAGTCCTACCTCGATTCCTGGTAGTGATATTCATAATAGATTTATTTAAGTCGAAATATAATATGAAAGGATTTATCCCCAAAGGGTTGGAATGATGACTTCAACTTCAGATGTAAAGAAGTTTATTCAAAGTTCATGTAAAAACTTATGCCGACGTTTCGACCTTGAGGTATGAGGTCATTATCAAGGCTACAACATTTGAATAACAACACATGTTAGATATAACAATTCAAAAAATACAATAAAAGCATAGCGAGCTTAAAATTACCTTATAGGAAGAAGCGAAGAACAATATTACCACGTGGATTTTACATGGAAGTAAACACACAAAATTGTGAACAAAACATGTTCAATACAATTGAACAGTGTAAGAAAAACGTATGAATGTAAATTTAAAGTAATAATAACAATAAAAACCTGACCATGGCCGTCAGAGAAAAAACGCAGAAAACAAGACAGACCACATGGTTGTCTTGTCAAGTCAAAACTTAAAATGGACGTCAGAAACAACGTACAAGAACCCTAGCGGAAAACACTGACATCATAACTTGTTTAATAAGGGCGCGTAACATGAAACACTTTGTAAAAAATCCGTTTTATGATTAACAGAGTTCTTGGTAGACTGAATATAACAACTTTCCAAAAACAAACGTTTAAAATTATTCTGTTCAGTATGCAAAATATTAACATTGATGAAATCTATATTGTGACCAGAACTACCAGCATGTTCAACAATAGCACTATGAGAAGAGTTCTTATTTTTTAAATGGTATTTATGATGGTAAATACGGGTTTCAAGGTACTGCCGTGTTTCACCAATATAAGTAGCCGGACAATTATTACAGTTAATCTGGTAAACTACATTACTTTTTTTGTTTTTAGGGACTGGTGACTTTAAATGAGAAAATAAACTATGTAGAGAATTGGTACTAATGAAAATCAATTTAGTGGGAATGTCTTTGAACAAGTTAATTAAAGAACGGCTGAGATTATGATGAAACGGAATAACTATGTAAGGAGGAATTTCCAGATTAGGTGTTAATACAGAATTGTTATCAGATGGAACTAAGTCAGTGATGGCAACAGAGTTATTATTGGTATCAGGCTGAGAAGGTAGAGTTAGTTTATTCTTTCTATTATTAATAACGCTAATGATGAGTGATTCAGGATAACCATTCGATTTGAGAGTATCAATAACAAATTGAAAATTCTTTTTATGAAAAGACGGGTCCGACAGTTTGATAACCCTGTCCGCTAAACTGATAATAACAGAGATTTTATACTGTTGGGGAGAGTAATCAAAGAAGGATAAATAACGTCCGGACGAAGTAGGTTTGAGATACCAGTCAAAAATTAATCTGTTATTACTACGTATGATAGTTATATCAAGAAAATTGATAGAATTAGAAGAATTCTCTAGTTCAAAGGTAAACTGTACATTACTGTTGAAGTTATTAAAAGCTGAAACTATTTTAGAAATACTATTTTCAGGTAAACAAACCAGAATGTCATCCACATAACGGAAGTAAAACAATAATTGGAAGTCGGAAACATTAAATACAGACTCCTCAAGGAACTGCATGACTAACTCAGCTAAGATCGGACTTAATTGCGAACCCATAGGAACACCTGAAGTTTGTGTGAAAAATGCTGAATTAAATTGAAAATAAGAACAGTTTAAAATGAAATTAATGCATTCTAAGAAGGAACTCAATGATAAAGTAGTACGTTTAGTAATCTCTGACCAACGATGATTGATAGAAGCAATTATGAGGTTATGTGGAATGCTGGTAAACAAAGATACCACATCAAGAGAAATTAACTTAAAATTATCAGGAACAAAATGAGATTTAATTTTATCTATTAGTTGGAAAGAATTCTCTAAGAAAAAGGATGAAGAGTATTTTAGTGGAGATAATATGTTTGCTAAATATTTGGACAACTTACAATTTGGAGTATTGAGGTTAGAAACTATTGGTCGTAGAGGGGTGTTCAACTTGTGAATTTTGGGAAGACAATAAAGTTTCGGAGCAATAGCATTATGAATTTTAAGTGTATATTTACTCTTGGCCGGTAACTGCGACAAATTTATCATTTTATCTATTAATTTATTATTACGGAGTTGAAAAGTATTAGTAGGATCCTTCTGAAGTGGAGTGTAAGTATTAATATCTGATAACAATTCTGAGGTCTTGGACATGTAAACCGATCTTTCAAGTAAAACAGTGACATTCCCTTTGTCTGCTTTAGTACAAATCAAATCGGGGTGAGATTTCAAAAATGTTTTAGTAGTTTGTATATATTTAAGTAAAAGAATCTCTGAACAATGTAAACTGTTGTTAAACTTATGTAAACGAATGTTATTGGAATGTGTTAAAAGCAACTGTATCAATTTAGTACGTAAATTAGCTAAACGAAACGGATCAAAATGTTGCAAACTAAACTCAATATTAGCTAAGGTGTCAAGTAAGTTGTTTCTGATTACATTGGAGTCCTTAGTATCAATGAAATGAAATTTAGAACCTAAAGCTAAAACGACAGACACCTCCACAGGAATATCAATGTTTGTAGTATTCTTTAACCATGACTGTAATTTAGATTTAACTATATTAATCAATCTGAAACCACCGCTGTCTGTCAAAAGTTTGTTAAATTTGTTAATGTTATGTAATTTAATATTGAGAAACTTCTTATTATATCTGGAATATTGTGTGTTGATGAATTCTTTAAAAATGTTAGGAGGTAAAAGTTGTTTTAAATGGGATTTACAAACATTGATTTCCCTGTGTAGGTATCCAATCGTTTTTACAGTATTGTCAATCTCTAAAATAAGTAATTTTCTTGAAAAATGTTGTCTAAGTTTATTGAATCTGGCAAAATTTTGAGGTACTGAGTTATGATTCATACTAACTTGCAAAAACCGTGGTATCAAGTTGAAATGTTTACAACGTATTAAAAAGGTTCTTCTGTTGTTGAAGTTGGCTAGTCTTCCTAAAAGCGTGGCTAAATATTTCATGGATCCAGATGTTTCGGATCCGAACACATATGTGTAATATTCAAAAAAGGTCATAGTCCTACCTCGATTCCTGGTAGTGATATTCATAATAGATTTATTTAAGTCGAAATATAATATGAAAGGATTTATCCCCAAAGGGTTGGAATGATGACTTCAACTTCAGATGTAAAGAAGTTTATTCAAAGTTCATGTAAAAACTTATGCCGACGTTTCGACCTTGAGGTATGAGGTCATTATCAAGGCTACAACATTTGAATAACAACACATGTTAGATATAACAATTCAAAAAATACAATAAAAGCATAGCGAGCTTAAAATTACCTTATAGGAAGAAGCGAAGAACAATATTACCACGTGGATTTTACATGGAAGTAAACACACAAAATTGTGAACAAAACATGTTCAATACAATTGAACAGTGTAAGAAAAACGTATGAATGTAAATTTAAAGTAATAATAACAATAAAAACCTGACCATGGCCGTCAGAGAAAAAACGCAGAAAACAAGACAGACCACATGGTTGTCTTGTCAAGTCAAAACTTAAAATGGACGTCAGAAACAACGTACAAGAACCCTAGCGGAAAACACTGACATCATAACTTGTTTAATAAGGGCGCGTAACATGAAACACTTTGTAAAAAATCCGTTTTATGATTAACAGAGTTCTTGGTAGACTGAATATAACAACTTTCCAAAAACAAACGTTTAAAATTATTCTGTTCAGTATGCAAAATATTAACATTGATGAAATCTATATTGTGACCAGAACTACCAGCATGTTCAACAATAGCACTATGAGAAGAGTTCTTATTTTTTAAATGGTATTTATGATGGTAAATACGGGTTTCAAGGTACTGCCGTGTTTCACCAATATAAGTAGCCGGACAATTATTACAGTTAATCTGGTAAACTACATTACTTTTTTTGTTTTTAGGGACTGGTGACTTTAAATGAGAAAATAAACTATGTAGAGAATTGGTACTAATGAAAATCAATTTAGTGGGAATGTCTTTGAACAAGTTAATTAAAGAACGGCTGAGATTATGATGAAACGGAATAACTATGTAAGGAGGAATTTCCAGATTAGGTGTTAATACAGAATTGTTATCAGATGGAACTAAGTCAGTGATGGCAACAGAGTTATTATTGGTATCAGGCTGAGAAGGTAGAGTTAGTTTATTCTTTCTATTATTAATAACGCTAATGATGAGTGATTCAGGATAACCATTCGATTTGAGAGTATCAATAACAAATTGAAAATTCTTTTTATGAAAAGACGGGTCCGACAGTTTGATAACCCTGTCCGCTAAACTGATAATAACAGAGATTTTATACTGTTGGGGAGAGTAATCAAAGAAGGATAAATAACGTCCGGACGAAGTAGGTTTGAGATACCAGTCAAAAATTAATCTGTTATTACTACGTATGATAGTTATATCAAGAAAATTGATAGAATTAGAAGAATTCTCTAGTTCAAAGGTAAACTGTACATTACTGTTGAAGTTATTAAAAGCTGAAACTATTTTAGAAATACTATTTTCAGGTAAACAAACCAGAATGTCATCCACATAACGGAAGTAAAACAATAATTGGAAGTCGGAAACATTAAATACAGACTCCTCAAGGAACTGCATGACTAACTCAGCTAAGATCGGACTTAATTGCGAACCCATAGGAACACCTGAAGTTTGTGTGAAAAATGCTGAATTAAATTGAAAATAAGAACAGTTTAAAATGAAATTAATGCATTCTAAGAAGGAACTCAATGATAAAGTAGTACGTTTAGTAATCTCTGACCAACGATGATTGATAGAAGCAATTATGAGGTTATGTGGAATGCTGGTAAACAAAGATACCACATCAAGAGAAATTAACTTAAAATTATCAGGAACAAAATGAGATTTAATTTTATCTATTAGTTGGAAAGAATTCTCTAAGAAAAAGGATGAAGAGTATTTTAGTGGAGATAATATGTTTGCTAAATATTTGGACAACTTACAATTTGGAGTATTGAGGTTAGAAACTATTGGTCGTAGAGGGGTGTTCAACTTGTGAATTTTGGGAAGACAATAAAGTTTCGGAGCAATAGCATTATGAATTTTAAGTGTATATTTACTCTTGGCCGGTAACTGCGACAAATTTATCATTTTATCTATTAATTTATTATTACGGAGTTGAAAAGTATTAGTAGGATCCTTCTGAAGTGGAGTGTAAGTATTAATATCTGATAACAATTCTGAGGTCTTGGACATGTAAACCGATCTTTCAAGTAAAACAGTGACATTCCCTTTGTCTGCTTTAGTACAAATCAAATCGGGGTGAGATTTCAAAAATGTTTTAGTAGTTTGTATATATTTAAGTAAAAGAATCTCTGAACAATGTAAACTGTTGTTAAACTTATGTAAACGAATGTTATTGGAATGTGTTAAAAGCAACTGTATCAATTTAGTACGTAAATTAGCTAAACGAAACGGATCAAAATGTTGCAAACTAAACTCAATATTAGCTAAGGTGTCAAGTAAGTTGTTTCTGATTACATTGGAGTCCTTAGTATCAATGAAATGAAATTTAGAACCTAAAGCTAAAACGACAGACACCTCCACAGGAATATCAATGTTTGTAGTATTCTTTAACCATGACTGTAATTTAGATTTAACTATATTAATCAATCTGAAACCACCGCTGTCTGTCAAAAGTTTGTTAAATTATTGTTTTACTTCCGTTATGTGGATGACATTCTGGTTTGTTTACCTGAAAATAGTATTTCTAAAATAGTTTCAGCTTTTAATAACTTCAACAGTAATGTACAGTTTACCTTTGAACTAGAGAATTCTTCTAATTCTATCAATTTTCTTGATATAACTATCATACGTAGTAATAACAGATTAATTTTTGACTGGTATCTCAAACCTACTTCGTCCGGACGTTATTTATCCTTCTTTGATTACTCTCCCCAACAGTATAAAATCTCTGTTATTATCAGTTTAGCGGACAGGGTTATCAAACTGTCGGACCCGTCTTTTCATAAAAAGAATTTTCAATTTGTTATTGATACTCTCAAATCGAATGGTTATCCTGAATCACTCATCATTAGCGTTATTAATAATAGAAAGAATAAACTAACTCTACCTTCTCAGCCTGATACCAATAATAACTCTGTTGCCATCACTGACTTAGTTCCATCTGATAACAATTCTGTATTAACACCTAATCTGGAAATTCCTCCTTACATAGTTATTCCGTTTCATCATAATCTCAGCCGTTCTTTAATTAACTTGTTCAAAGACATTCCCACTAAATTGATTTTCATTAGTACCAATTCTCTACATAGTTTATTTTCTCATTTAAAGTCACCAGTCCCTAAAAACAAAAAAAGTAATGTAGTTTACCAGATTAACTGTAATAATTGTCCGGCTACTTATATTGGTGAAACACGGCAGTACCTTGAAACCCGTATTTACCATCATAAATACCATTTAAAAAATAAGAACTCTTCTCATAGTGCTATTGTTGAACATGCTGGTAGTTCTGGTCACAATATAGATTTCATCAATGTTAATATTTTGCATACTGAACAGAATAATTTTAAACGTTTGTTTTTGGAAAGTTGTTATATTCAGTCTACCAAGAACTCTGTTAATCATAAAACGGATTTTTTACAAAGTGTTTCATGTTACGCGCCCTTATTAAACAAGTTATGATGTCAGTGTTTTCCGCTAGGGTTCTTGTACGTTGTTTCTGACGTCCATTTTAAGTTTTGACTTGACAAGACAACCATGTGGTCTGTCTTGTTTTCTGCGTTTTTTCTCTGACGGCCATGGTCAGGTTTTTATTGTTATTATTACTTTAAATTTACATTCATACGTTTTTCTTACACTGTTCAATTGTATTGAACATGTTTTGTTCACAATTTTGTGTGTTTACTTCCATGTAAAATCCACGTGGTAATATTGTTCTTCGCTTCTTCCTATAAGGTAATTTTAAGCTCGCTATGCTTTTATTGTATTTTTTGAATTGTTATATCTAACATGTGTTGTTATTCAAATGTTGTAGCCTTGATAATGACCTCATACCTCAAGGTCGAAACGTCGGCATAAGTTTTTACATGAACTTTGAATAAACTTCTTTACATCTGAAGTTGAAGTCATCATTCCAACCCTTTGGGGATAAATCCTTTCATATTATATTTCAATCTATTATGGTTATAAAACATGCAAAATTAATTCTGTTTATTGGTTTTAATGTAGAATTTTATGCTCTACAACATTTATTTTTTGTCTAAAATAATAAGGGAAGCAGGAAAATAGAAAAATATGATTTTACATGTTAAGATTTATTTTATATATATATATATATATATATATATATATATATATATATATATATATATATATATAACCTGTGATGTACCTCACGTATGACTGTACATTGTATACATACTGATGTCCCGGCATTATTACAATACCTTATTTACTTAAAAAGTCCATATTTAGACCAACCCATATTAAGTACATCACATCTACGTCATCATTCTGCTACATTGCACGTGTATGTATGTGTGTGTGTGTATGTGTTCATTTAGTGTGTCTGTCATCAGACGGAAAGTCAAATATAATTACGCGATTGTCACATGATTCAGTCCGGTCAATTCCCGGGAACAGCCGCGGACGTAAACATGACAGACAGCAGAATGATTTTCTACAAAAATATACACCATATACCGTCACGGCGGTATCACAACACCCCCCCCCCCCCCATGGCGGTGCCCGATAAATTAACAGGCAAACTCTGTTGAATAAAATAAAAATACACCATCACGTGAAAATCAATTCAATTCAATTTTATTCTATTACAAATATAACGGCACAACTACCTCAGAATATTTTAGAAAACACATGTATTTTCACATGCAGTAATACACGCATTCTTATCTGTTAGCGCAAGTGTTAAAGATTATCACTCAGTTGTATGTTTATTTTACAATCAAATCTGTTTTAACAGCGCGAAAAAATAAAAATATTAAAATACAAACAAAAGTGCATCAATGATTCGTGTAAATGCAAAACAAAAAGCTATCTAGTAGCCTCTGACTGGCGTAGATCACAAACAAAAACTATTTCACAACTGACAACAAACGTGTATCAACTGTTTTGCGATTGCTTCAAAAGACAAACACAAGTGCAACAAACTATCAACCGTGCCTTGGATTGATGCAATAAACAAAACAATAGCAACTATTTCACCATTGGCGCAGATAAAAACAAACGCTACGCAAGTGTTGTGATAGAAAAAACAAACGTGAATCAAGTAGCCTCTGATTGCTGTGATACAGAAAACAAAATACGAATCAAGTGTACCCTCTGGTTGCTGTGATGGAAAATGAAACAAAAGTGAATCAAGTAGCCTCTGATTGCTGTGATACAGAAAACAAAAGCCAATCAAGTGTACCCTCTGGTTGCTGTGAGGGAAAATAAAACAAAAGTGAATCAAGTGTATCATTTAGTTGCTGTGATACAGAAAACAAACGCGAATCAAGTGTGCTCTGCTTGTTGTGAAACAAAAGCGAATCAACCCCGTGGTTCAACGTTTAAAATGGCGTCCGGGCAGTCGTTCTGTCAGATTGTGATGAAGTAATATTAGTATTAATTAATAATAGCAGTGTGCGTGTGTGTGTGTGTGTCCCCCTATGTGTGGGCTGCATGCACTAAATAGAATAATTGACGCTTGTTAAGCCAGTTAACAATGTGATGTACGAATAGAGTATATATATATATGTATATACCTACTGTGTATATATGTGTGTGGATATACAAATCACAAGCACTCTTCAATCATTTAAGTATTGTGGTCGCGATCAGTCAATCGAACAGACGCTCATAGGCCGTCGATTACAAATAACAGTGTAACATTTACCTTGACAGTCTGTCTGTGCATCTGTGTGTGTTTGTTATCTGACAAATATACATTTAAAAAATAGTGATAGACGATTTATACAATCATACACACTAAAATAAACGTCTAAAAGTGCCTGTAACGATCGATAATCATCTTCCTGTGTAGATTTGCGCTGAAATATTCTACGTCTCGTAATTATATACACAATTACAAGCATCGTGTGTCGAAAAATAACGGTTTTATTTTATTTTAAATATATTTACTATGTGTTTTACTCAAGTGCGTGTAAGATTGTCAGTAAATGGTGTAAATTCAGTGCAGTTTATGTAATTATGACTGTGTATGTGTGTGATAGCCAGTTAGTATAAAGTGTTGGGCAGTTCATTTTGTCAACTGATTATCACTGAACAGGATGTATGCGGTATGTGTATTTCCTCTGGTGTTAACCACGACAAGCTAGAACGTTCAGTAGTGCTTCAGAAACTTGCCAACGAACATATCAACTACAGAGATACCGAGAAAAACGTCTACGCGACAAAATACTGATCGAAATTGATTAAAATCACGTATATTAGCCAACAAAACACACAAATAGTGCTTCAGAAACTTGCCAACGAACACACTGAGTACAAAGATACATAGAAACTCGTCTACGAGTCAAAATACTGTACGAAATTCATTGCAAATAAACATATCAGTGATATAAAAAGTTATAACTTGCTTTGTGTGATTTGTTCAACTGTAAAAATGAGTGATTAAACCATAAGGAATGCAAAAGTGTAAAGAGACGATGGTCAAAGAGGAATATGCAGTTCGGAATCGTATAAGCGAGTGTAGAATATCCAGATGAATATAGAAATGATTCAAGAAACGGTTAGAACTACAAGTAAAGTTAAACAATCGTGGTAATTCTTTGAAAATAAATATATGACATAAAAAAAAGTGAGAAGCTTCAGAAAGACGACAGAAAAGTATCAGGAAACGATAATATCAAGACGATAATACTTTGAAGCCAAAAAAAAGTGCCGAGGAACACCCAAAAATATAAGAAAACAGTTTTAAACACTTGGACAATATATGAAATCACTTGTGAATGCTAAAAAAATATAATAAAACACTCCTAAACACAAAGAAATATAATAAATCAGTTTTAAACACTTGGAAAATATAATAACTCACTTCTGAATGCCCTACAATATAATAAAACACTCCTAAACACAAAGAAATATAATAAATTAGTTGTGAATGATATTACCAACCTTACGAAGAATATAGTAAATGTTAATACAGTGATATCAAGTGTTCTATGAACGAAAAAGACATAATACAGATACAGAATATTAGAAAATATAATCTTCAGTGGCCAAGAGACGATCAGGAATGATGACAAACACTGGTAGTGTTCGTTGTTGGCTGCAGGAACTCCGTTACGAGACCGAGAGTTACGACCCGCATAACGACGGACTACCTGGAGCACGGCGTCAGACGAGAGCGTCCTGGTCCCCGCTAATGATACCTCCGTACACGCAGGGCACCGGCAGCACTAGCGGCAGTGACCGGAGTCTGCCGATGCCCGGAAAACCGCTGGAGAAACGCGAGAGTGTGAAGGATAAGATCAACATCTTTGTCACGGATGCCAGCCAAGATGGAAAACGCGTAAGAATTGTGACGATGCACACTTTAATCCGGGAACAACTTTTGCTATTTACACTTTTGCTCCCGAATACGTCGTTCACAGCCTGTAATCGCTATATTTTGTAGGTTAATTGTTGAATGTATAAGCGTGTCTTTAGCGAGCATATTTGTGTCGTAAGATCTGTCGTAAGATCTGATGTCAACTGACTGTTGTCAAATATATTTCAGTACAAGTGCGAAGTCTGCTGTGAAGTTTTGCTCCCAAATGCGTCGTTCAGCCCTTAATCGTGATATTTTGTATGTTAATTGTTGAATGTATAAGCGATGTCTTTAGCGAGCATATTTGTGTTGTAAGATCTGTCGTAAGATCTGTCATAAGATTTGATGTCGACTGACTGTTGTCAAATATATTTCCGTACAAATGCGAGGTCTATTGTGAAGTTTGAGTCATACCAGTGGAATTCGTGTTAGGGTGTTGCTTGCGATAACGGCTGATAACATCGATTATTAATGAGCTACAAGCCGTTATCACAAACATTTTTATCATTTCCGCTTGTGTGACAATCATTTTTTTTTCACTGTTTTTTGCAGATTTAAACACAATTAATTGAAAGAATTTTTCGCGTGATTTTTTTAATCCTCTCGTAAACAATGTACGACGCGCTCTTCGATTCTACGAACCTCGATTTACCGAACTTGCGATAGATTTCTGTAGACAAATGTGTCTGTTGTCCGTGGTACGCGTTGCACGGGAAACATCGCCAAAGGCTTCTAAAATATCGCAAATTTCACTCCAATTTATTAGAATTCTTTGCTTGTGAAATTAAGTGTTTCTACTCGCGAGATCGCGGAAAAAAAGGTGTGTACACCTCGGGAGAGAGACCACCATTTTTCCCCCTAAAACACAACAAAATAAGGCGTGTCTCTCCCTTTGGTGGTATAGACAAGAAACACACAAAGTCTCCAAGTTTCTGTGCGAAAATTCGTTCATTACATCGAGCGTTTCATTGTACTATTGATCCTCCATTTGCAGAATCAGATTCCCGAGGATCAGCCAATGCGACCACGGCTCGCCACCACCAGCATCACACCAGGTCACGTGACCGCGGCCTCTCGTCAGCTCACACATCACCAACCGCTGCCCGACATCACCATCTTGCGCTACCCGAATCGGCTGCAACCGCCCAAATCACCAGTGCAACGCCCCTACAGTCACCAGCACCCAAAACAGGCGAAATCCTCGCACCTGTACCGTCCAGCGCCTCCAGGACCATGGCTGCCCAAGGTGACCCGCGAGGGGCCCATCGACCGAGTCAAACTATCGCCCAACGGGGTGTCCAAGTTGCCCAAACATTGGTCCACCGGAGTGCAAGGTCTGTTGACGGAAGGTGGACTCTTCTTCGCAGAGGACAAGAACGCCCTGCTGGCGATGAAATCCGGGGTAGCAGGCGTGTGCAAGGACAAGATTGACCTCCGAGGAGCCAAGATCCACCGGGACATTGACCATGTGCATTCGGCGAAACGAAATGTCAATCTGATCACCGCCTTAGACGGAACAATTGCGCTAATTCAAAATGACGATGCCAAAACTAGTGACAATTGGTTCTGTGACATTCACGCCGTGATTTCCAAGCACCAGGACCACAGCTCCTCGTCGGAAACGTCGCCCGGCCCGGTGATGCGCAATGCGCTGAATTGGTTCTTTAAGAAACGGCCCCCCAAAGAGACGCTAGTGAACCAGGGGATCTACAAGAACGAGCCAATCTTCGGCAACACATTGGAACGGCTGTACGACGCGTCGGACAAGAAGGAACCCGTGCCCAAATTCGTGGAACGGTGTACGGATATCCTGGAGAACCCCCCGCATGTGTTCTCTATCGGGTTGTACAGGACCTCAGGAAACCTGAGTCATATCCAGAAGCTGCGGTTACGAGTCGATCAGGAAGATGAAGCGGCATTGGACGATCTAAGTGTCGCCAGTGATTCGGACGTCTTAGCTGGCGCTCTTAAGCTGTTCTTTCGTGAACTGCAGACGCCGCTGGTACCGTACCCCGTCTACATGGCCCTGTCGGAGGCTTGTGGGATCGTGGAGCCCGATAGGAGGCTCGCTAAGGCGAAAGACACGCTGAAGAAGTTATCGGAAGCGCACAAACAGACGCTGGCTTGCCTCTGTGGGCATTTGCTAAGGATAACGGTGCATGAAAAGCAGAATCAGATGTCCACGGCTAATTTGGCCATAGTCTGGGGTCCGAGCTTCACCTGGCCGGACGAAAATGCCGGCCCCAAAGCCTTGCATCAGTGCACGGATGTGAATCGCGTTGTCCAGTACCTAATTGAAGAATCACCACTTCTATTTCCGACGTATTTATGAACAGGCAAGATTGGTCTTAAACCTTCGTAAATGTCTATCGAAAAGCATCGAAACTGGGTGAAGACTTTAAAGTGTTTGAAAGACCCAAAAAATGGGAGTGCCTTCCTCCAAATGTCCTCTAATTGTTACCAAAAAAAAAAAAAACTGTTACCAAAGAATTAAGTTAATTAATTAAGTAGTGCCTTATAAAGAAAAAAAAAACCCTAAACTTACCAAAGAATTACAACGAATTTCTGATTGTTACAAAGTCCTAACATTTCGTTAGACCTGCCCCTTGAGTCCAATGCTGGACTATTGACGGGTAGTTTGGAAAATATTTGACTGTAGCAGGAATTCATTGTAAGATTTTTCACAATTTGCGCGCAAAATACTCTTCCAAAAATCGACAATTTTGTTGACACTGCCGAACCGCGGTTGCTCAATTCGAGAATCAATGATTCTAGAATCAAAACCCTGTTGAACGGAATAATTTAGCTGTTGTAAATCCGTAGAGTTTCAATGCGAATCACACACGGAGAAAATCGTCTGAGATTCGCGCACAGCGGTTTTCATTCTGGAGTCAAAAGAAATCTAGAATCATCCTCGGAATCAGCGAATTAAACCTGGGTTTAGCAACTGCAGGCTCCTGAGTGCCTTATCTGTCAGAGCTTGTGACAAGTATTTTTGTAAAATTTCTACACTAATTGTACATATATTATATGATAAATATTGTGATGCCCAACGTAAGTTATTAATGCAATAATTGTATCAGTGGTTCTGTAGAGGGCCCGCGTTCGAATCCCTATGAGAACCTGTGCAACCTACACCGTCCCACGTAAACTGTTGTTTGATATTTAAATTAGTTTCATTGTAAATTGTTGTATATTTTTCGCTTTAAAACAATATAAATTCTATTGAATTTCGAGTGTGTTTATTTAGAGATTAGGTGAGTACGTACGAGACCGGCCCGCGGGACCAGCTGAGATAAATAAGATAAAGTATTTCAGAATGAAGGTGAAATTATAATGTTCATGTATAAGCTGCTATCGAGACTCTTTGTCGAGCAAGAGCCTAAGCCCGCGATCAGCCCGAGGTTAGTCCGCGAACAGCCCGAGGTTAGTCCGCGATCAGCTCGAGGTTAGTCCGCGATCAGCCCGAAGTTAGTCCGCGATCAGCTCGAAGTTAGCCCGCGATCAGCCCGAGGTTAGTTCGCGATCAGCTCGAGGTTGGCCCGGGATCAGCCCGAGGTTGGCCCGCGATCAGCTCGAGGTTGGCCCACGATCAGCTCGAGGAAGTTAGTCTGCGATCAGATCAAAATTAGCCCGTGATCAGCTCGAGGCTAGGCTACCATTAGCTCGGGATTATCTCGTGACAGACCGAGGTTAACCCGCGATCAGCCGGTGCCTAGCCCCCGAAGAGTGCCAATGCCCAAGGTAAGTACATATATTCAAATAAAAAATTCTTATCATCAATCTACAGCAAGATAACATTATATAAACAAGTTTTGAAAAACATCGGTAAAAATATTTCAGATTAGAAAAAAAAAACATTTATCAACGTTTAAACAATTTTTTCTATAGAAAAAAAAAATCCAAATATATCCAATTCTATTAAAAACAAGTAATATGTCCGTATTATGAACTCGTCAATTTTAGTTAAGATCACGACGCGTTTCGAACTCTCGTTCATTATCAAGTGAACAGAGTGCGAAACGCGTCGTGATCTTAACTAAAATGGACGAGTTCATAATCCGGACATATTACTTGTTTTTAATAATATTGACGATGAACTTCGGAACTGAAAATATAATATTCATATCCAATTCTATTCCAATTCCTCTTCGGCTAATACTGCAGACGGTACATCATTACTTTGAAAAATCACATTTACACAGGGCATAATTCAAACCAGCCTGTACGTGTAGTTCGGGAACAACTGTATGTGCGCAACAGGACAGGTCACATTTTGTGTATCCGGTTATTTATCGATTTGTCACAAAATGGCGGCTGTGCGAGAAGTGTTGTGACGGCCGCTCCAGCATTATGTCATTACAAAAGCATTCGGCAGGTAGTTGATAAAGAAATGTGTTACACAGGACTAACAATTAGTGATGATTCAAGTGGTAAAATAGTATTTTCCGTGTTACTTGAGTGTTTAAGTTTGTGAAAAACAGTTTAAATTTATTTCGTCCTGATCAACGTCATTTTGGTAGTGTTTGATTGTGTTACAAGTCGTTTGAATATTGTACGTGTTATGTTTAAATATTGTTTCAGTGTGTTTAAACTCATTTAATCCTGTTGAAAAGTATCACAAATTGTTTTAAACATCATTACCTGTTATTACAAAATCCTTGCAAACGTTATTCAGCTGTAGATTGTTAACTAAAAATTTGTTAAAACCTAAAACACAACTAAACAGTGATTTGTACAGTGTTTTATAACTAAATATTTCCTGTTTATCAGTGTAGTTTTAATACCAGTAATCACCGATAATTATCATTTAATTTGTAACTTTGCTGTTCAAAAATTGTGCATTAACCTACGATTTCACTGACAAATGTGAGATTTCTTGAGCAAAACAAGCTTTCCTAACTTCAAACATTCCAAGCTGCAAGTAATTAACTAATTACATGTGTTAAATTGCCTGTCGATTTCTAAATATCTCCATTAACATTTCTGTCATTTCTACTGTGTCACTTCATGTTTAAACATGTTTCAAGTGATCCAGTTGAACTTAATTTGATATTTGCTCGTTCGTTCGTAAATATTCGTATCGCAAACAGGGTCTGTGAGTGATAATATAATTAGTGCAAGCCTTACAAAGTCAATCCGCATTTCTATTTGTGTTTCTACGTGTTCGTCAGTGCTGTACATTCATTTCATTCGTCAGTGAAGTGCTGTGCAGTGAAATTCTACTCCACAAATGTGTATTTTGTGTTTTGGTGAGATGACATGAGAAAACAGGCTTCCTACAGTGACGATCTGTCCCTCTTGGGTCAGCGAGTACGCCCTACGGAGCCTCGGACAGCCGCCAGTACTTCTGGTGAGAAGTACCGCTTGTATAGCCCCACATCTGAGGGGGCTCACCATCCCCAGAGGCCTCTCAGAGCAGGAGCAACCACAGAAATTAACCTGAGTAAGTCTATACTTCCATAGATACATATTTTCCACCACCAGACTCCAAATTTAACCTTAAAAACATCTACAATCGACAACAAAATGTTGATACTGAAAACTCTAATTTCTTTTTAGCTTCTTCCAAAGGTTGTTGTACGAAAAACACTTCTTCCAAAGCTCCATCACAGCGAAAACCAACGTACGCGTTGAAAATCAATAACCTAGACGACGTAACCATCGCCGTAGCGAGCCTACAGTTGACGAAAATCGACGGCGCCTGTACCGTGCACGATTTTCAAAGGCTTCTGCACAGTTGCACCAGCCAACCGTCGTCGTCTTCAGCTGGTGCAGTTCGCACCAGTAAGCCTGCATCGTCGAGCAGCACCTTGAGCAGCGCCCGTGCCACGGGTGTCCGCGTCTACGAGCGCTGTTTCCTGCAGCATTGCACCACACTGCGGGATGCACTAGGTGATTAGATGGAGACCAAGGCGAGCGCGACGACCAGCACGTCATCTACAGCGGTGCAACACGAGACGGAGCGGAAAGTGTTGCGCGAGGCGTTGTATGCCGGCATCTTCGACCGCCATCGGCGGACTATCTTTGCACTAGGTTCATTCTTGCGAATGTTACGGACAAAACGCAGTAACTACAATGTCATACGACACGAGAACGAAGATACTGATTGACCATTGCTGTCAAATTTGTGCAAAACATTGTCCAAGATTACTCCAACGCGGAAAGTTTACAAAAAGCTTGCCCGAAATCCTCAAACGCGTGCATCAATTGCTTGCAAACGATTTCCAATCCGTCAAATGTTACGATCTGTATGAAATGCGCGATTTTCTATCAAATTTTTCGTCCAACGGCACGGCTTTTTCGAGATCACGCGAATTATTTCATATGTAAGAGTAGTTTTACATAATATTGTTAAATATACACCTTTATAACACATTTGTACCGCTCATTAATTGTTACGCCAATAAAATTGATAATATAAAACTGTGTGTATCATTTGTGTGTAAAGAAAACCTACGAAAATAGTCTTAAAACATCATATTCGTCCCTACAGTACGCTTATTTGTGATGATTTATACTGCAAAGTGACGGAAATTCCAGAGAAAATACTAATTTTCAACGTTTTGACTACACATACCTGTATTTTTGCTGAAACTGGTGATGAATCACTTGGAGATTGTCTTCTTGGATAGCTTCGACCTCCATTAATGCCAGCAGAAGACGATTTTTTGATGCCATTTTGAAACAGCTTAGTAAAAAAAAAACAATATTGAACATTACTACATGTAAATATACAAAAATACGCAATGTTTTACTCACCAACGATATTCTATTTCTTCAAAATTCCGCCGAAACTATTTTTAAATACCTCCCATACGAAAAATCACATTTTAAAATGTTACTTCCATTCTGTATGAACCCATCCCCAACTACGCTTCCTTCCAGTATAAACCCCTCCACACATCTCCATAGCGTATGAACCCATCCCTCACAACGCGCTTCCTTTCAGTATACACCCGTCCCGCAACTGTCAAACGACTTTCTCTTCTCACAATAAGAATATTATTTTCACTTTATATAAACGTAAATATATATATATAATAATATTGTTAAGGTACATATCTCTCTTGTATATATATAATAGAATGTCTTCGTATATAAAATATAAACATATTTGAAATTAAACAGCTGTCGAAAATACTTCGGACGGAAATCGGGTTTGTGTCGTTAAATTCACATGAACTAAAATAAACAACAACAACAACAGAAAACACGGTTTAACTTTGCAGTTGTTTCACTGTGGTGTGTGTGTGTTTTGATTGGCTGTGAAACTGTGGTGCAACTATTCGTTTGTTTTTATTCAAAGAGCATATGAATTTAACGTATTTCGCTAAACCACCAACTGACGTCATCGTGCACGGAAACACTCGAACATCACTTCGGCTCTGTAAATACATCTTTTAACCGCCATTTTGTGTGTAAGTTTATTATTAATATGTGTGTAACTAATAATATTACTTAACATTTCAATTCAAGTGTTTTTCGTTCCTGTTTCACGATATTATTTTAATTTTGCGATTTACTACTAACAACAAACAATATACGTGTTTATAGTAGACGTTTCTTAGTGACTTTTCGCGATTTTCGTGTGTCAGAACATTGTTTTAACCCGTTTTAGAAACTCGTGTTCGAATATGACGTTAGAATTTCTAGTGAAACTGTGCATCGATGACATGAATTGGTGTTTGGCTACAGTGTGTGTGTGTGTGTTGGTCTCGTAATGGCACAGTGGGGCGGAGCCCTACCTAGAGTTGTGTGGTGATAACTGACCGCCGTACGAGCACTGTATGGCCCTCTGTAGGTCGCAGCGGGGCGGAGACCACGTCGGAGGATACCAGCCACGGGGACAGTTGACTTAGCGTAACGGCAGGGGTCGGAGCGCTGGTGGGGCTCTCGGTAACCTTGGCATAGACATAGTGTTTTATGCAGAAGCTTTAGAAAGCAAGTGTAGGAAGCTTAGTAGCATGCAAAAGCAACAAATCCACCCCGAAAAACACAAATAATCACTAATTTTTCGTTGGTTTAATTCGAGAACCAATGATTCCTTTGGTTTTGATTCTAAATACCGTCGGGAACAATTCTAGAATCACGTTTCACCGTCTCGAACTACGCATTATCAGTTTCAAGTGCGAGAATTTGTATTTTAGAGGAAAAATTCAATTATCAGATTCAACTACGAGAATTTGTATTTTAGTGCAAAAACATTGAAAACAGTTCGTCGAATTCGTGGGATTTATACTTAATATGGACATGGGGATCTACTAGGAGCTTACTCCCTGAAGAACACGACACATTACGACCAATATACACATGCAGAACAATGATCCGAAGCTTGATGTACATCACTAAGCACACAGACTCACCTGGGGGCCGTCTTTATCCTCAGGATCGTCCCTGGCGGTGCTGTCCACGTCCGTATCAGCCACACTGGCAAACGCCGCCAGGAAGGGGTTGCTCTCGAGGCTGTGGAAGGGGTTAGTGGACACCGTCGCACCCGCCATAAATGGATTATTAGACCCCGACCC
The DNA here is from genome assembly GCA_963422195.1 of Carabus problematicus. Taxonomy (NCBI): domain Eukaryota; kingdom Metazoa; phylum Arthropoda; class Insecta; order Coleoptera; family Carabidae; genus Carabus; species Carabus problematicus. The sequence goes on from OY728577.1 coordinate 524,821, forward strand.
GGAGCCGGCCGTATCCGGCTCGTACACACTAAACTCTGCTCGCTCCAGCTTCCCGCGATCTGTGTAGTGAGTGACGGTGACGGGCGTAGCGCTACGCCTGCCGGTAGCGTCCTGGGGGTCGGCTGGCGGTGTGGGAGAGGCAGCCGAGCCACCACACACCGAGAGCGTGAGCTTATCACCACCCTGACGATGGAACAAGCGAATGACACGGCGCATGAGACAATATGAAGTGACAACGAAGCAAAAGCACAGCCCACACTGAGGAGTTTACAAGTTGTTTACACACTCACCACCGATACGAAGGTCGCTGCGCTCAGTGAGGACAACAAGGCGTCGTCGGTGTCGTCGTCCAGGCGTTGGCATGTGCCGTCCACATGGTTCATGAGGTCGGGCACCTCATCCGCAGCGTCTAGGCTCGCTGGTGGTGGTGTAGTCGCCGATACAAACACTTGGTTGGTGAGTTTACTCGCCAACAGTTCTTCTTCAGCTCGTGCTACGCATACCACCATGTATTACGCTCGATATTACATCATAATTGCACTTTAGAACCACAAACACTATCGTCTACTGCTGCAGGAAGCTCTTTAGAGCCCGCAAACCTGTCGTCTACTGCTGCAGGAAGCTCTTTTGAGCCCGCAAACAGTGTCGTCTACAGCTTCGAGCAGTGTTATATTTACCTTTTAGTATGTTACACTTGAGTTGTTCGGGTGGAATTGGCCGGGCGGCTCCATAACTCTTGGCCCGGTTGTTTGGCAACGTCGTCTCCTCTTGGACAACATTCACAGACGCGCCTCCACTGCCGGGGCTGGTGGTCTCCTTCGCCAGGCTGCGCAGCAGCTCGTCCAGCTGCATATCAGCGCCTAGCGTGGGAGTTTTAGGCGGCACGGGTGACTCCACGCGTTCACTAGGTGCTGGTGAGTTGCACACCAGTTGCTGCGAGCGCTGGGAGAGCTGCGGCGACTGTGGTGGCTGTGGGGTTGTGTGTTGTTGACTTGTGAGTGACTGTCGTTCGCGTTTCTCTCGTTCGCGGATCACGTGGCTCTGTCGTCGGCCGTAGCTGCGACATGAACCGTTGTAAGTCGTTGTGGTCACGTGGTAGACTCTTGATTACCCGCTCGACAACTCCCCTGTCCACCATTCGACCACGAATGGTGGACAGAGGAGTTGTCTTGCGGATAATCGCGATCAGAACCGTTGTAAGTCGTCGTGCTAACGTAGTAGACTCGCGGTTATCCGCAAGACAACTCCTGGAGGAGTTGTCTTGCGGATAATCGCGATCAGAACCGTTGTAAGTCGTCGTGCTAACGTAGTAGACTCGCGATTATCCGCAAGACAACTCCTCCAGAAGTTGTCTTGCGGATAATCGCGAGTCTACTGTGATAAATCAACATCGTTGCTTCACCAGGAGGTTCTTACCGTTGACTAGGACGTCGTTCCAGCTGTACCGTCCGTCGCGCCCTGTTCTGCTGGGTGCTCTGGTACTCAGTACGCCCCGAGTACCGGAACCGTGAGCCCATCCGGAAGAAATTCTGTCGGGCGGACGGTCCCTTGACGGGCGCACGTAACCGGAAGAATGCGTGATGTTCGACGGCGCATTTCCACAGATGTTTGCATGCCTTCTCGTTGTGCAGCCGAAAGACGAACGTGTGCTCCTGCTCGGAGCCTTGGTCGTCATCCTCGACAACGACCAGTGTGAGTTTGCGTTTCTTAAAGTCCAGCTTGCCAATCTTCGGCCAGAAGAACAGGCCGATCTTCTGGTTGCCCTCGAACACGAGGATGCCTGTGAAAATTGACAGAGCACGGGTCAAATAGCTTGAGTTTACTTGTCAAAGCGTTTGCAGCGTGAGTAGAAATGATTAAAATAATCCGGTGGGATGTTTAAAGCGGTCTAAATATCTTTGCACTGGCTTAGTTGACCTAAATTGACCCAAAACTAGCTAGATCTGTTCATAAACTGTCTTAAGTTGACCTGAACTGTCTCCAAACTAGCTTCATCTGCTCATAAACTGTCTTAGTTGACCTAAACTGTCCCAAAACTAGCTAGATCTGTCCATAAACTGTCTTAGTTGACCTAAATTGTCCCTAAACTAGCTTCATCTGCCCATAAACTGTCCCTAAACTAGCTTCATCTGCCCATAAACTGTCTTAGTTGACCTAAACTGTCCCTAAACTAGCTTCATCTGCCCATAAACTGTCCCTAAACTAGCTTCATCTGCCCATAAACTGTCCCTAAACTAGCTTCATCTGCCCATAAACTGTCTTAGTTGACCTAAACTGTCCCTAAACTAGCTTCATCTGCCCATAAACTGTCTTAGTTGACCTAAACTGCCCCTAAACTAGCTTCATCTGCCCATAAACTGTCTTAGTTGACCTAAACTGTCCCAAAACTAGCTTCATCTGCCCATAAACTGTCTTAGTTGACCTAAACTGCCCCTAAACTAGCTTCATCTGCCCATAAACTGTCTTAGTTGACCTAAACTGTCCCTAAACTAGCTTCATCTGCCCATAAACTGTCTTAGTTGACCTAAACTGTCCCTAAACTAGCTTCATCTGCCCATAAACTGTCCCTAAACTAGCTTCATCTGCCCATAAACTGTCCCTAAACTAGCTTCATCTGCCCATAAACTGTCTTAGTTGACCTAAACTGTCCCTAAACTAGCTTCATCTGCCCATAAACTGTCTTAGTTGACCTAAACTGCCCCTAAACTAGCTTCATCTGCCCATAAACTGTCTTAGTTGACCTAAACTGTCCCAAAACTAGCTTCATCTGCCCATAAACTGTCTTAGTTGACCTAAACTGCCCCTAAACTAGCTTCATCTGCCCATAAACTGTCTTAGTTGACCTAAACTGTCCCTAAACTAGCTTCATCTGCCCATAAACTGTCTTAGTTGACCTAAACTGTCCCTAAACTAGCTTCATCTGTTCATAAACTGTCTTTAGTTGATCTAAACTGACCCAAAACTGATCGTAACCCACACTAATTCGTACGCTCTAGCCGTATCTGTCCATTCACCATCATACCCTAAACTAAACTCATCCCAGACTTGCTGTAAACCACGTGAAGGCGAGCTGTGTTTAGCTTACCTGTGGGGGTGAGCCCCAGGTGGTACTCCATGCCGTCCTTGCCCAGGACGGTGTGCATGTCCACACCGTACATCTCCAGCCACTTCACCTTGTTCAGGTAGCTCATCTCCGCTTGGGCCGGCGTCAAACCTTTGCACTTCCTGTACTCCTCCAGCACGGCGATCTCCAGCTCCTCGGACTGGTCGGGCACGAAGCGAAACTCGGACACGGTCGCCGCCGAGTGGAGGTCATCGTCAAAGTCACCCAGCTCAGCTGTATACATAGATTAATTTTGCAAAATTCCTAGATTCATCTACGTATTTGTACAATTTTTTTTTTGTGAATTAAAAGCAAACTACCGATTAATTGTGTATTAAAATCTTAAATATTACTCGGTCTTTGCGTGATTTACTGTATTTTTCTCTTCGACAAACAATTAACTGATCTTTTAGGTTAGAAAATTTAAAACGCGTGAATGATTTCTGAAACTATCAAATGATTTTCTACTCATTATTTAATCAAATAGGATAATATTTAACGTAACAATCAAACAATGGTTCTGCCAAAGCACATTTATGATATTTTTTTAATGATTATTTCTATTTTATTTTCCTAAATTGATGCACGATTTTTCTGTTTAACTTGACCTGAATACATCCATACAATTATAATTTAATTATTAAACAATACGGCAGAATTTACATCTGAACACACGAAGTTCACATACAATTAAAAATACACTATTTTTTTCACACATAATTTCGTAATATTCACTGAACAATACACGTTTGCAAAACACCTTTGGAAATTATCAAACTATACTGCAATTTTCCGTGGAAAAGAGCACTGAATCGGGCGCCATTTTGTGCAGTTACTAATTCTGAACAACTTTTTATTTACACTTTTGCTCTAAAAGGCGTTGTGTCACTGATTTTTCACTGATTTGTCACTAGAATATACTTACATTGTAAGGCGAGAGCTGACAATTCCACAGCCGTCTGTTCCGGACAAGGTAATCTGCCCGTCAACAAATCCTGTTTGAGCTGCAGGAAAAACTGATACCTAGTCAACTCCTCCCGAAGATTATTCGGCTCGGAGGAGTAGAACTTGACCTTTAACCTCAAAGTGTAAGGCGGTCCAACTAGAGCACAATATAACACTTGTAAAACACCACCAAATATTCATTAAAAACACAGAAATCGTGTTTCGTCATGTCACAGAATTAGTTACACAACCTATTAGCACTAATTTCAATCCAATTTCCACCCCAAAACGCGCTATTTTTAATCCACATTAGTAGTTTAATCCATTTTGACATTAATTCTATTCAAAACACCTTGATACATGCAATCGTACAGGGAATATACTCGATTCGTACTCACTTTTAACCTGCTTTTTAACGGTTTTTGTCGGGTCTAGCCAGTGTTTCACATTATTGGCGTCTGTAAACTGCAAACCAAAGTAATCTTTCTCTATCAGATCCAGCGAATAGAACACTTGCTCATAAAGATCCCGAGCAGCGGCTTTTTTCTAGAAAAAAAAACCATATATTTTCACCTTGCACAGTAGAAACGTGTACAGAAATGTCAAAAATGTAGGGCACACTGCCCGAGTATGTTTTGTTTCGGAGTTATTCAGCGGAAAGTCAGTGAATAATTTAACATTAATGAGTGCAAAAAGGGGCGTAGCTCGGATTACAACTTACGGGTAAATCGACGGACAAGTCGGAGTCGTCCAGCAGTACCACTTTGCACTGTAACACATTCTTGTTGACAATTCGTTGACCCTTCGTCTGTGAGTTGCCGTTCTGCGAGCCGCTGCGACCCTTTCGTTTGCTAAGAAATCGCAACATCTTGCACGCATAGTACACCACACGACGTTAAAGGCACTTGCATCAGCTCAAATCGCACACAAACACACGTTCAAAGGCACATGGTACTTGGCCACGGTTACATTAAGTACAAAAATACAGTCTCGAGTCGGTTTTCTTGGCCAGAAAATCGAAGAGGAAGACGCTACAACATTAGGTTTGTTGTGATGGCAGCCATTTCAAAAACTGACAGCGGTTACCGACCGATTAATCGACTTGTACACGTGTAGTTCGCTAACGTGCCGTTAGATGGCACTGGCGTATTAATTTTCTAAATTTATTTACATAAATAAATTTATAATTCCATTTTTAAACTCATAATTGATCGTAGAAATTGTTCCTCGATTGGATTAAAATTATCTGAAGTCAAATGTGTTTCGGAAAAATATAAATTGTCGCAGTCGGTAATTCAGAGGAAACATCATTTGAAAACAAAATCGTACTGGAAATTCGTAGCAGAAATCATGGAGAGCAGTCAAAAACTGCCGAATTTATTGGCAAATATCGGTTTATCGATAGGTATTATACAAATTATACCCGCTAAATTCATCTAACACGTACTATTACAGACGAAGATGTGAAAGCAAAGTTGTGTTTTGGAGAAAATTTGATTATTAGCAAATGTGGCATCGGTTCTGATATCCCGATCGGGGCAATTTCAGTTGCCATCGAGCTCGCCAATGACGACAAATATCTAGTGTACGTGAATTCAAAGTTTCAGTGCGGTGCTTCGACGGGCGGCTCTCGGATTACCGGCTGGGTGTCGCCCGGTTTGAATACGATTGAGGAGAAACGCGTCGAGTGAGTCATTTTAACCTATAATATTTGACAGTTGAGTTAACAGTTTTTTACAGGTATATTTCAGGTTTGTTGAATGCGAAACAAAGTTTATACTTGTGCTCGCAGCCGGGCCACATTTTAGTGCGTCATGGGCCGAATTTAGGGGGTGGGCGTGTAAAAAAAGTGTATTCGTACGTCGAAGTGGGCAATCTGGTGTGTGAAGGGGCCAATCTCGTCTTAATGCGGCTCCTGGCGGTGCTGAAACACGTCGGCGAGTTTGAAACCTCAACCATGTATATTACAGGCGACTTGTGCACAAATATATACGTAAGTACAACTATTATTACCCCTTACAGGTCTGTACTAGCTCAAAACTCCCTCTGCAGTCCTCAAAAATCCTTATTAGCCCAATAAACCTGCCTTTTCCTGCCCCAGAACCCTAATTATGGCAATATTCCCACCTAATCTCTTCTTCCCATCCTTGTCCAGAGCTGTACTGGCCCTGAAATCGCCATTGTCAACAATTCCGAGCAGCAAGTCTGTAAAATTCGGCGTAAGGTCATTGAACAGTGCGGTATTGAGCACTATTGTCACGCTACGCTTACAACGGGCGGCCGAATTGTGCACCAGGCGTGGCACGATTGCCCCTACACAATTCACCTGAATCCGCTCCTTGATCTAGCCGAAACAAATGCGAATTTGTTTAATACACCGCCGCTGGCTAACAGATGGCGCGCGGATCTGCAATTGTTTTCGCAATTTCTTGATCGAAAAGTGCGCGACACAAAATTGGCCGAATGTTACGTGAACGACAGTCCAGACCTGGAGGTCGTGCTCAAGGATTATCTGCAACATCTGCTGGTGCATAAACCAGAGGATGACGTCATTGAATTCACCGCGGAATTCTTCAAACGCTACGCGAAATATGTGAAGAAAAGTGATTTAGCGAATCCCGAGGAATAGGAAAAGATCGGCCATTTTGTTTTCTTGTCAGCCGCCATTTTGTTTAAAGGTTAAATGAATAAATTACTCGTGTAAACTGCATATAATATATTTATTTACGTATTAAAAACGAATAAACTATTTGCAAAAAACCATCTTGTTGTTTATTTTGTATGCGGGTGATCAGATTTCGAGGTTAGGGTTTTCTTCAGGCCGCCATTTTGTTTAGGCGGGTTTAGACAATGAATTACTCGTTTAAACTATACATTATATATTTATTTACGTATTAAAAACAGAGCATTTGCGAAAAAAAAAAACATGCTGTTGCTTATTTTATAAGTTGCTGATTCGATTTTGAGGTTATATAATGGTTTCTTGACTTGTAAGGATATAAAATATTAATATGCGTGTCAGGATGTGTTAAAATTGTGAACAGGCCGAGGAAAACTGTCATTTTAATTGATGGAGAAGGTATTTTAACTTGGGGCACCGGATGTAGATCTGTTTCCTGGAATATTTTAGCCTTTGTGGGGCTCGGGATTGTTTATCTGTGCCGGGAGCAGGACCACATAACCTTAAATATGTTCTAGCCCGAACTGTATTTGCAAAATCTAAACAACTATTTGCATTTATGAAGCCGAAGTCGCGTATATCTGTTGTTCTGGCTTCACGGTAAATATTAACGCTACAATGCGTCAGTCAGACGCCATTTTCTAATGCCTGTCGCAAAAGCAGCCCTTTTCGACGAGAAATATCGACTCTTCCACGTATTTCAAAGAGAATTTCGCTCTCACACGAATCTTTTGCGTCGTATTTGACACTTTGAGGTTAGAAAACAGCAAGCATCCGATTTCTTTGAAGCTCTTTGACAAGTGCGTCATTTTGAGGTTATATTTGAGCTTAGAACTACAGTAACACAGTATCACGGTGTTTTTAAAATGTCCTTTGTGCGAGGAAAATGTTTGCTTCGAGAATAAAATCATTCTAGAACTGATTCGCGTGGTTGTCAAGAGTTGAATTGACAGGTTCTGTGTCTAGAACTCGTGATTCTCGAATTACACGACATCCTACGGAGCTGTGGCCACTGTATGTTGCTTGAACGTTGCTGAAGCACAAACTGAGCGCAAAATTATATACAAAACACTTCTGCGGGTGTCCTTCAAGTGTCTAAGACAACCTCTAATGCACTAGGACCTGCAGCCGAACTGTTTTCACTCGCGATCCGCTAAGATCTCACATAAAGTCACGTTAGAATCCGCACTATTTGTTGGCTGGCGTCTTCTGCGCATTACCCATCACTGGCACTGCTCTCCGTGGTGCTGCAGATCGCACAGACCCCTTGCACTGGCCTTGGAAGACAGCGTTCATGGAACGAGTGTCTACAATTGTAAATCACCAAATCACTCATGCGGTTCTGATCACAACTCGCCGTCAGCAGCTTCCGATGACATGCGCCACACACGAGCTCATCTCCGACGAGCAGTCCGCGCATGCGTCCACGTACCAGCCGCTCGTGTAGTGCGAAATAATCCGCCACCAGGATCTTCTGACAGCCTTCCTGAATAGACGACTGCAGGTTGCACTGTCGCAACATTTGCACCAGGGCATCGCGGAGCCCTTGCACCGGGAACCCCGGCTGGATGCGGTTCACCAGGACGCGGGGGTCCACATGCCGAGCAATCCTTGGCAGCAGGTATGTGATGAAACTAGGGCGGCTGGCACTATGCATCACCAAGTCTGACCACAACTCCGAATCGTTCTGCTCTTGGCAGAAGGCGAACGCATGTCGCACGTCCTCCAACTGGGTGGTGATGAGGCTCAGCGCTTCCTTGGTGTCGCCGATGCGGCCCAGGAGGTAGACAGTTTCGGGGTAATACTTCTGTTTCTGGCAAATATCCAGCGTTTCTTGTATGGGATAGCGATCTGTTCGCTTCAGAAATGGTAGGAGCTTGTCGCGAGCGAATACGGAATAGAGTTGTACCATCAGACCGTGGTAGGTGCCACATTCCCGCGGGTCCACCTTGTCGAGGGCGTCCAAGTACCTAGGGGAGACCACCAAAGGTGAATCGGCCCTGAAAAATCAACAACACACAGCGCGCAATAGTTCTTACCTGTAGAGGTGCCGCTGGTGGCTGTCGCTCAACTTCTCTACCACCACGGCGGGCGGGACTTGCTTCCTGTCGGACAGGAGCAACTCCACAGCCTTGCTCTCGTCCAGGTGCATCAAATCCACGATCATACTGTGCACTACACCATGCAGCTTGTTCTCCTTGATCATCTCGAATACGCCTTTGTGCTGGAGTTTCAAATAAATGCCCAGCGCCTTGTCATACCTTCCCTCGTATCCGTAGAGGATGGCCTGCGCCTCCATCAGATGGGGGTCACCGTCAGAGACCAGCAAATGGTCCAGCACAGCGTTGACCACGGCGGCGATGTTGTACAAGTTCGGCTGACGCCATTCCTTGACCAGTGCGAGGAATCCTTTGGCGTCGGTCTTCAGGTACTCGTACAGTACCATCTCGTAGACGTGGGGGCCGAGAGTGCGCGGTAGGTATGCGCTGACACTGCGCAGGCGCCACACACGGGCGAACTTGTAAATGTGGGCGTGCCACAGATCAGCGTCCCGCCCGAATAGGCGGAGACATAGGCGACCTGCGTCATCGTACGCATGCGTAGCGAGCAAATGGTCCAGGTAGGCGGTGCCCACCGTCAAGGGGGTGTGGCGACGGGCCGTGGAGGGCGTGTTCGAGACGCTGCTGTAGGTGCTGAGGCGATCAGAGTCTGAGGGACAGACGCAGACGGAGAAATCAATGTTGAAATACTACATTTCAATGACAGATCAGGAGGTCGTGAAACAAAAATGCTACGGTTTGATTATTTGTTGTTGTAACTAACAAGAATACTGGCAATTTTTGTTCCATGACCTCCTGATCTGTCACCTCAAAATGCAATATTTCATGCTTGATTTACACGATGTACAAATGTATTTGAGCACTGAATGTGTCGTCATATTATGCAGTTATTAATTCTGAACAACTTTTTTATGTAGACTTTTGTTCTAAAATGCGTTGTTCAGAAGTAATCACAATATTTCTATATTCACATGTTAATTTCCTATGTCCCAGATTTCTTGGGACACCCGGTATATATATACACCGTGTGTCTCATGACGATCTACACATCGGAACGTTGCAATACGCTCTTGATCGTGAAATATTAATTTGATCGTTGAGAGTTTTTTTTTTACAATCTAGACAGTATAATTGTTACTTTTATACTTACTATTTTATTTCCTTTGATATTCTAGTCTAATTTTGTAAACATATTCGATGTACTAGTACATTTTCAACGAATTTAAACGTCAAATTAACATTTCAATTAGAAAAAATCTGGTGTGATCCCCGCACTACTTTCTTATACTCAATTTAAATTGGCACATACTTGACATTTAAAATGCGTATTTCTGTAAATATTTTGTCTTTGTTTTGTTTTCCTAGCATATATGATATTTTAAATACATGCCAATATATAAATACATTTTATTCAAAATTGGATAAAGATAGACGAAAAATGTACACAACATTTTTTCTTCATGATAATATTCGCTACAACTTTTATTTGAAACAATTTTACGTATCGTTTTTTACTTATGTATAAGAAAGTAAAAAAAAGAGAACAAAAACAACCAGATTAATATTTCGATTTGAAAATCAAATGAGCACGCAACGTTCCTATGTGTAGATTGTCATGAGACACACGGTATATATATATATATATATATATATATATATATATATATATATATATATATATATATATAAAATGTATTGTTCAGAAGTAATCACAATATTTCTATATTTACATGTTAATTCCCTATGTCCCAGATTTCTTGGGACACCCGGTATATTGTATGTGTGTGTATGTGTGTATATTTACCTTGTTGTACGACCTCCACCGCCTCCATGGCGGCCTCGAAGCGGCAATGCTGCACCAGCCAGCTGACGCGGTCGTCCAGGTCACAGGGGCTCGCAACCACCATGTCCTTCGGGGCGACCACGAAGAATCTACGACAGATCGGTGCTAGTTTTAGGCGCAAAGCACGTTCTGATGGAAGCCACAGCAGCAAATGATAACAATTTTACAAAACAACGTCGCTACTTGGGTATAAGCGAGTCGCTACTACGTATAGGCAAGTCACAGACAGACCTGTTCTCCTCGCTGAGGACGGCGAGATGGTAGTCCACGGCCGCGTACTTGGCGTAACCGCGCAGACTCAACGAATCGGTGCACACCTCTGAGTACTCGCAGTCCTGGTACTCAATCACATGCAACTGGGGTCGACACGACAGCCCCTGCGCGTCTCTGTCCTTGGGCACCCCCAACACTATGAGCTGGTGATCCAGCGGGGCAATGCCGCTGATGTAGAAGTCAATACGGAACGTGGCAACGGGATCCACCTGCACAAACAGCACGTGTGGGACTACGGACGGCGCGAATTATCGCAAGATCAACTGAGCTTTACCTGGTGCTCGGGTGGATCAATGTCCAGTGACGGAGTCACCGGCACGGAGCCCCGTTTTCGTATCAGACACACACGTACGGTATCCGCCCAGCCAATCAACAATGTACGTTCATCTGACCAATGTAGATTACATCTGTAGCAAACGACAGCACACAATATTAACCCGTCTCCCAGTAAAATCTGAGCAATTTACACAGATATAACCTCATATTAGGCACTTGAACATGACGTTTTAGTTTCACAACCTCCTAATCTGTCGTTAACATTGATTTACTCGTTTACAGAAATACATTCGCGCACTTTATATTACGCAGTTATTAATTCTAAACACCATTTTTAGCTCATCGACCTCCTGTCGAAGAGCTATAGTGTTCGGTACGATGTCTGTAGCATCTTCCGATTTCAAAAATTTTTGCACAGAAATCCCGGACAGACCCCCTGGACCACGAAATGACTATTACAACATATGTCCGTATGTATGTCGCTCGTCCGCTCGCTCGCTCGTACGAGATTTTTTGTTCCACCCAGATCTCCTAAACTACCCAACGGATTTTTATGAAATTTTTTCTGCAGATACGTGTTATGGTCTAGTTGTGCAAGGTACACTTTATTTTTCAAAATTTTTTTTTCGTATTTGAGAAAAAAAATATTTTCCAATTTTTTTTCAGTTTTTATTTTTTTTCCGCGTTATTTTTTATTCAATTGTATTCAAAATTTTCATGCATATGCAGGAAATGGAACAATATTTTTCCATATTTTTTATTTTGAAAAATTATGTAAGACCATTGGAGAAAAAAATATTTTTTAATTAAAAATCGAACAAAAGAATATCAATGCATTTATAGTCGGCTTAGTTTGCTTTGCTTTTGTCAACAGAAGAAAATGTATTCACACTTGTTTTAAATTTGTTGTTTTGTTTGCGACCTAGGCACCTAGGATTTTAAAAGTGAATCTTGATAAATAATAATTTGTGATATATTCAGACTTGCACATACGTCGATGAGCTGCAGGCATGGGTGACTAACCCATTCTTTGAATACTAGTTTAATTAAAAATCGAACAAAAGAATATCAATGCATTTATAGTCGGCTTAGTTTGCTTTGCTTTTGTCAACAGAAGAAAATGTATTTACACTTGTTTTAAATTTGTTGTTTTGTTTGCGACCTAGGCACCTAGGATTTTAAAAGTGAATCTTGATAAATAATAATTTGTGATATATTCAGACTTGCACATACGTCGATGAGCTGCAGGCATGTATGTCTGTATACATTCCTAGTTTAGTTTACACTTTTGCTCTAACCTGTATTTGTCAGTGTAATCACAATTTTTGCTTCATAACCTCCGAATCTGTCATTAAAATTAATTTACTCGTTAGAAAACCCCATTCGCGCACATTATATTACACACTTTTTACTTCTAAACACTTGTTTTTACTCACACTTTTGCTCTAACCTGTATTTGTCAACTCAGAAACACAATTTTTCTACATATATTCACAACACTCACCTGAATTCCTCCAATCGGCCACCTTCGTGATTGTCCGTGCCGTTGTTCGGCTTCTCCCACCGGATCAAACCGAGGCTTCGTTTCGACTTGAGATCGTACACCCGCACCCCCACTTCACTGGACCACGCGACAAAATGGCCGCGCCACTCGACCGCGCCCACCCCGCCCTCACTGTCACAGAGATGTTGACTTTTCAGTCGTGCCAACCCCAGCACTGTGTAACTGCGTTCGTGCAACGTCAGACGATCGTCGCCCGTTATAAAACGGCACCGTTTCGAGTTGTTGCACGCATCGGGATCCAACGACACGGCACGGATGTGCCGGCCCGTGTTCAGTGTGACACACGGATCATTGGAGTACAGGCTCGCCACGTGCACAGAGCCATCTGTTGAGCACGAGGCGACCAAGTCGCCGTTCGGATCGATACTGATCGCATTCACGGCGACCGTGTGTTTTTTCAGCGCTAAACACTCGATACCGTTGCCTTGGTGATCGAACAAATGCACAGCGCCCCAACTGGTGCCTAGGCACACAAACTGGGAAACAAAAACGAAACGGTAAAGTATGTGTATGAGTTCTAGAATGCATGTAACACATACCTTTGGATGCACAGCAATACAACTCGCCGTCTCCGTCTGCAGCACTTCCTGCAGATCATTCGAAATACGAACGTACTTTAACTTTGGTTCGATCTCTTCTTCCGTGCTTTCTCCGTCACTGGTTCCAGAGCAATCCTGATTCGAGAACAACACAAATTGAACATTTCCTACCTAACTTATCTTTGAATAACACAGATACGTTTTATCAAACACAATAAAAAGAATATACAATGAATTAAACTAAAATACACACAGAGAGAGATATATGTACTTACGTTAATATTGTTTTCTGACATATTCACATATTCATCGTACAAACAGCAATGTCAGAACGTTTGACTTTGACAGCTAAATGCGTCTGAAAATATAGCTGTCAGAAATCAATGGTTTAGGTTTGTTTTTGTTTGTTTTTTCGTCACAAATCTGTACACATACGATAAATTAATTAAAATTACAGTACACCACTTACTAGTCACTGCAGAATACTTTAATAAAGCGTTAGAAATGAAGTAAACTATGACGAAACAATCGTCTGGTAAGTTTACGTTTATTAGGTTGGTATTGCGGGCTGTCAGATTGGCTTACTACGTTTACATGCGACCATCGACGGGTTTAAGTTATAAAAATAAACTACAAAACAAATAATTATTTACGTCGGAATAATTGTTCAAGGAATAAACAAGAAATACAATTAATTTTTACACGATTTATTTGAAAAATAAACATACAAAAAAATACACGTTTACATTTTATTAATTAATTAGTATCGATCGATGTTAAAATTCATTGCCAGCATGTCTGCGTATATGAACCACCAAATTTGAACTGGTTCTGAAACATTTTTTACATCGGGAACACTCGAACGGTTTCTCACCAGTATGCATTCGCGTGTGATACACCAAACTTGGCTGACAACGGAAACATTTCTTACACGTAGCACATTTGTACGGTTTCTCACCGGTATGCGTGCGCACATGATTCACCAGACACGACTGACGCATGAAACATTTCTTACACGTAGCGCATTCATACGGTTTCTCACCGGTATGCGTGCGCATATGATTCACTAGACTTCCGTGTACACTGAAACACTTTTTGCACGTAGCACATTTATACGGTTTCTCACCAGTATGCACTCGTGTGTGTATCTGTAATGACGTTTTGCTGCTGAAAGATTTACTGCACGTCGGACATTTGTGCGGTTTTTTGGCCGCCGAATTTAGTCGTTTCGTATTTGTTGTGTGCACTTGTGTGGATGTGAACCCAGCACTGTCAGAGTCCGTGTCAGTGTCGTGTGTGTCACTAGTTACGGATATCTCCGTGTCCGAGTCATTGTCGTTATTCGCTGTGGAATTATTCGCCATCGGAGGTTCTCGTTCAAATGTATATATTGCCTCGTTTTCGGATTTTATTTCGCATTTAATTTTGATAATGTCGTCTTGTTTATTGTTTAAAGCTACACGTAGTTCTGCTTCGTTGTCTGTATTTGCTACGGATCCAGTAATCAATGCACTATTTTTGTCACACATCATCAGAAACTGATACGTTTCGCGTAAACGTCGGCAACATTCTTCACAAATCAGTATAATTCGCTTGGTTTTCATCCAGCGCTGAAATAGAATATTAAATGTAACGTGACAATCACACGTGAATCGAAACGTCAAAACTTACCAAGTTACACGGTAGATAATCTATTATGTGAATTATATCCTTGTTCACTGACAGCGAGCTGTTGATATTATCTAGTAGCTTGTCCTTGATTTCGAGGCACACATAACACATATTCGGTAAACAATCCATTGCGTACCGAGACTGTGAAACACCAGACGCTTGTTTGCGAATGTCAATACAGGAATATTCAGTAATAGTCAACACCGCAGAGCTACCAACCTAATAATTTCTAATGTCACTAGTAAAACATGAATTGTGTACATTAAAATTTATAAACGCATTTAAAAACTTTAATACAACATCCAATCAAATTTCGCATGTGTTCTTTTTAATTTTAACCTGTGTTTCTGTTGACAACTGTCAAAATGTAGTGAGCAGTAGTTCGTCAGCGAGAAGTATGGAGCGGCACAAAACAATCGTATGGGAGCGGCAAACTCAGTCTATACCAGCAATGTGGAAATGTTGACCAATAAATTCAATTATGTTTCTTATTTCATTGAACCTATTTGAATGTATTTATTATTGTGTGATGTGACAATGACGCCGGTACTCCCTTCCCTATACTGAAGAACAATCATGAACAATGTAAGACTAACACTTGCACTCTTTACAATATTATATTTACAAAGTGTTCAGTATTTTCTATTTTCATTTCATTGGTAAATCAGCCTCATGTCAATTAGGCGCTTGATGATTGTCTCGTCGTTAGCATAACCAAAGTTTTAATTCATTTATTAATTAATGATCGTTTTAGCGACAATTTATTCAAAACAAACTCGCTTTCATCAACTAACAGCAACACAAGTGATGTCTGATCTGTAGTAGGCGGCGACACTGTCAACAGCGGAATTAATTTAATAAATAATAATTAAAACAATAATATTCGGATGTCAGTAAGCAAATGTTTTATTAGCACGGGTATGCATCAAATTTTAACAAATACTACATTAAATTTTATTTCATCAACATACATATTCATATTATTCAACTGGTTTCTCACCAGTATGAGTGCGCATATGACGCAATAAATGGGCTCGTTGACTATAACATTTTGCACATATTGTACATTCAAACGGTTTCTCACCAGTATGAGTGCGCATATGACGTATTAGATTTGATTCTCGACTATAACATTTTTCACATGTAGTACATTTATACGGCTTTTCACCAGTATGTGTACGCATATGATACACTAGATGTGACTGTCGCCTGAAACACTTTTCACAAATAGCACATTTAAACGGTTTCTCACCAGTATGTATCCGTTTGTGACACACTAAATGCGACGGATCATTGAAACATTTTTTACATGTGAAACATTCGTACGGTTTCTCACCAGTATGCATGTGCATGTGACGCACTAAATTCATTTTCCCGGCTCTATGGATCCGATTTGTTGTGTGCACTTGTGTGGATGTGAACCCAGCACTATCAGCGGCCGTGTCAGTGTCGTGTGTGTCACTAGTTACGCATATCTCCGTGTTTGAGTCATTGTCGCTACTCTCCGTGGAATTATTCTCCATCGGAGGTTCTTCCTCGGCATCTTCTGCTACCATTTTCCTAGTATCCTCTTCTTTAACAAAAGACTCGTCGACATTCACGAATACTTCGTCGCTTTCTTCAATTATTGGTTCCCTTTCAAATGTATATATTTCCTCGTCTTCTAATATAATTTCACATTGCGTTTCATTAATATCGTCATGTTTATCATTTAAATTCACACGTAGTTCTGCTTCGTTGTCTGTGTTTGATGTGGATGCAGTATTTAACTGATCCATGTAACCTTGTAACAGTGCACTGTTCTTGAGACACATGGCCAGTAACTGATAAGTATCGCGTAAACGTCGGCAACATTCTTCACAAATCAATATAATTCGCTTGGTTCTCAGCCAGGCCTGAAATATAATTTTAAATGTAAGGTAACAATCACACGTGAATCGAAACGTCAAAACTTACCAAGTTAAACGGTAGATAACCTATTATGTGAATTAAATCCTTGTTCACTGACAGCGAGCTGTTGATATTAACTAATTTGTGTTTCTTTTCGAGGCACACATAACACATATTAGTTAAACAATACATCGTGTATAAATAATTTAAAACATCAGACACTTGTTTACGAATGTCGGTGCAGTGATATTGAACAACGCACAGTTACCAACCTAATAATTTCGAATGTCACTAGTGCAATATGAAAAATGTACATTCAAATCAAAGGCTCATTTACAACACATTATAATACAATATTTAATACATCGTCCAATCAAATTTTGCACGCGTTCTTTTCCCTGTTTCCACTGACAACTGTCGAAATATGTTGTACAGAAGTTCGTCGGCGCGAAATATGGAGCGGTACTAAACAATCGTATGGGAGCGGCAATCTCTTCAGAGAATGTGGTTGTGACGTCACGCACATTTCAAGATGGCTGCCTGGTGGCTAAACATTGACAGCTGTCAGGATTAGTTCACACAAAGACGTCAGTTTAGTAGAAAACAAAAGCTCGATTCATCATTTCACGTAATGTGATGCTTTCTTTATTTGTTTTGTGGAAATTCATTTAATTAGTGAAGTAATTTAAGTTATAATCCATGTAAGTTAAACTGATCTAAAGCAAATCTAGTGAATACTTCACTAACAAGTGTAATTACTGTTAAAATTATACGTGTTCCTCGTATATAGATACTGCTATTGAGCAGCAATTCATGAATTTACGGGTGAAATTAAATTTACTGCCATTTAACGAAGAATTTCAGAATAAATAACTACAGATACACTAAGAATGGTAAGTTTTATTATAAAAATACAGAATTTGAACAATATGTGTTTCAACAAATACTATTCAGGGTCATTTATTCAGTTTCGCACCAGTATGTATACGCATGTGATTCATTAAATTATTCCTGCGGCTAAAACATTTTCGACATATAGCACATTCATACGGTTTCTCACCAGTATGCGTCCGTGTGTGCACTAGTAGAGCTGACAGTTGACCGAAACTTCTATCACAACCCGTACATTTATACGGTTTCTCACCAGTATGCATCCGTGTGTGCACCTGTAAAATGGATTTCGCACTGAAAGTTTTATTGCACGTCGGACATTTGTGCGATTTTTTGGCCGCTGTATTCGGTTCTTTCGTATTTGTTGTGTGCACTTGTGTGGATGTGAACCCAGAACCATCAGAGTCCGTGTCAGTGTCGTGTGTGTCACTATTTACGCATATCTCCGTGTCCGAGTCACTGTCGCTACTCTCTGTGGAATTATTCTCCATCGGAGGTTCTTCTTCGGCATCTTCTGCTTCCACTTTCCAAGTATCCTCTTCTTTAACAAAAGACTCGTCGACATTCACGAACTTATACTCGGTTTCTTCAATGATTGGTCCCTTTTCAATTGTTTTCTCGTCGCCAACTTTGATTTCACACTTTGTTTTGTTAATGTCGTCTTGTTTATTGTTTATTTCTACACACATTTCGTTGTCTGCAACTGACAGGTTTGCCGTAATGATTTTCGCCATATAACCTTGTAACATTGCACTGTTTTTGTGACACATTGTCAGAAACTGATACGTTTCGCGTAAACGTCGGCAACATTCTTCACAAATCAGTATAATTGGCTTGGTTTTCATCCAGCCCTGAAATATAATATTAAATGCAAAGTAACAATCACACGTGAATCGAAACGTCAAAACTTACCAAGTTAAACGGTACATAACCTATTATGTGAATTACATCTTTGTTCACTGACAGCGAACTGTTGATATTAACTAGTGATGTGTCTTTCTTTTTGAGGCACACATAACATATATTCGCTAAACTATTCATTGCGAAGACAGACAGTGAAACACTTATTTGCAAATGTCAACACAGTAATACTCAATATCGCAGAGCTACCAACCTAATAATTTATAATGTCACTAGTGTAATATGAATTGTGTACATTAAAATCAAAGGTTGATTTAGAACGCACTTAAAAAATTTAATAGATCATCCAATCACATTTTGCACGTGTGCTTTTTAATTTTAACCTGTGTTTCTGTTGACAACTGTCAAAATGTAGTGACCAGTAGTTCGTCCGCGAGAAGTATGGAGCGGCACAAAACAATCGTATGGGAGCGGCAAACTCAGTTTGTACTAGCAAAGATTCATTTGAACCTATTTGAAAGTATTTATTTATTATTGTATGATGAAACAAACGGATTAGAAGTACCGCTAATCTTAGCAGACTTTATATTATTTATTTTTACACTATTACAATGGCACGAATACCATAGCCATATACTAAAGAATAATCTTGAACCACGACCTTCTCAATTAACAGTGTAGCAGTGTGTACACTGCTCGGCCGGTACATAGGTGCAGTTTCTGCATAACCAAACAATTCAACGAAATACGATTTTGACAGTTGTCCATAAACAAACAACGATTTTGCGTATAAGCGATGTAGAAACCGTAGTTTTTGTGTTATTTGGTTTTAGTTAAGATTGTGCTGTAAGTTTGAGTGATAATAATTCAGTTGACAGTATTTTTATTATGTATTTGACATTTTAATATTAATTTTCTCGTGTGTTATTGTAATAATTGGTAAGTAAATAGTGCTGAATCATATCACTACATTTTTATTGTTCAGAAATTTCAGTTTAACCCTTCTTTATTACATTATTAATGTTCATTTTTTACGACAATATTTACTTGTCATTTTTTACATTCCGTCCGGTTTTGAATTAACCAATCAACGTGAGGCAGAGCCGTCTGGCGGCTGTCTTCACAAAAAATCTACTGTTCTATTCCTTTTATGCACTAGCCGTTTGTCCAAAAAAACGTCAAAATTCATTAAAAATATTTTTTTGACAAAATCTTTATCATTCGCTGCATACACAAGAAAATTTTCGAGTAATATTTGATTTAAAAAGAACCGAGAGAAAAGAGAAATAATTGAAAAATAGAGAATTTTCGAACAATAAATGACGAGTTAAAAAGGAAAATAACTGATTGCTTAAAGGTTCTACATAAATTATAAACAAAAATACAGTTTCTACATTTTATTTGAAACATAATCGTTACAAAATAGTACATTATACACCAAGGTAGACAAACCCCTTATTTTTCCTGAGGTGTAGTTTGAAGCCCGAGGGCGAAGCCAGAGGGCTACAAATACATCGAGGGAAAAATGGTGGTCTCTCCCGAGGTGTATATACTATTTTTTCCACGTTCGGGAGTAGAAACACTTAATTTCATAAATAATGAATTATAATAAATCGGAACGAAATTGCAATTTTTAGAAGCCTTTGGAAATGTTACCATGACAACACACATTTATTTGCAAAAACCTTTGTTATAATAAAAACTCCCTTATGAAAAGTGTTTTCGTCCCTAGGGAGTAAATACTTCATTTCTGTCCCGCATTTGACGCCATAGAAACCGACTTCTACTCCCGGACGTGTAAAAATTATTTTATTTGATAAATGGCGTGTTGTTGCTATGGCAACACACACACAACGTTTACATTTTGCTTTTTGTTTACCTCTGAACAAGTTGATATTGAGAGTTTCGCACCAGTATGTGTGCGCACATGCGACGCCAAATGTGAACTGGTTCTGAACCATCTTTGACACGTAGAACACTGGTACGGTTTCTCACCAGTATGTGTGCGCATGTGATACTGTAGACTTACTTGTACGGCGAAAGATTTTCCACATCTAGAGCACGCAAACGGTTTCTCACCAGTATGTATCCGGACATGGCACTTCAAATTCGAACCCTGATTGAAACACTTTTTACACACAGAACATTTATACGGTTTCTCACCGGTATGCACCCGTGTATGTACCAGTAGCGATGCCCTGCTACAGTAAAATTTACTGCACGTTGAACATTTGTGCGGTTTTTTGGCCGCTGTATTTGGTTCTTTCGTATTTGTTGTGTGCACTTGTGTGGATGTGAACCCAGGACCATCCGGGTCCGTGTAGTGTGCGTCACTATTGACTGTTACCATTTCATTGTCGCTACTTTCAGTAGAATTATTATCTATCGGAGATTCTTCACTGTCATCTTCTTCTTTGACAAAAGAGTCGTCGACATTCACGAACACATCTTCGGTTTCTTCAAACACTGGTTCCCTTTCAAATGTATATATTTCTTCTTCTTTTATTTCGCATTTTATCCCATTAATGTCGTTATGTTTATTGTTTAAAAGTACACGTAGTTCTGCCTCGTTGTCTGTGTTGGTTGTGGAAGCAGTATTTAACTGATCCATGTAACTTTGTAACAGTGCACTGTTCTTAAGACACATGGCCAGTAACTGAAAAGTTTCGCGTAAACGTCGGCAACATTCTTCACAAATCAATATAATTCGCCTGGTTTTCAGCCAGGCCTGAAATATAATGTTAAATATAAGGTAACAATCACACGTGAATCGAAACGTCAAAACTTACCAGGTTAAACGGTAGATAACCTATGATGTGAATTATATCCTTGTTCACTGACAGCGAGCTGTTGATATTAATTACGGGTTTGTCCTTCTTCTCGAGGCACACATAACATATATTCGTTAAACAATACATCGTGTATAACTAATCTAAAACACCAAACACTTGTTTGCAAATGTCAGTACAGTAATAGTCAACAACGCCTTGATTGGCCTTCATCATACCAACCTAATAATTTCTAATGTCCCTAGTGCAATATGAATTATGTACATTAAAATCAAATGCTCGTTTATAATACATATTAAATAGATCGTCCAATCAAAATTTTGCATGTATGCTTTTTAATTTTAACCTATTTTTATGTCAAAATGTAATGACTAGAAGTTCGTCCGCCAGAAGTATGGAGCGGCACAAAACAATCGTATGGGAGCGGCAAACTCAGTATGTACTAGCAATGATTCATTTGAACCTATTTGAACGTATTTATTTATTATTGTGTGCTGAGACAAACTAGTAGACTTTATATTATTTATTTTACACTATTACAAAATGGCACGGATACAATTATTTCATTTGTTGAAGAATAATCTCGATTAAGAGTATAACAGTGTGTACACTGTTATAATGAAGGTGAGAAACATTGGATATTTTAATTAGACAACAACTTTTAAAATTCGCGTGAATAGAACCATTGATACGGGTATCCCAGTTCAGTGCAACGTCCAAATCTGAAACACAAAATTATTTCACCATGGTTGCATCAGATTCTTTCGACTAGAAATGTATATTCACCTATTATACCGCACACATATGACTTTTGAATAAATTTCCCTATAACAGACGGTGCGCAAAAGGTTAAAATAGATATGCCCAATCACACGGGCCGATATCATGTTGCTACGTTTTAAACATCTGTAGAATTCATCATCACAGTTGCAGTGTGACCTTAAAACAAGGGGACAACATAGACTTGAATTGATTTACAGTAGTACTGTGTGTCTTGTCAAAGTCGGGAATGATCAAAGGGATCTAGTGACAATGTTCTTGAAGAAATGCCAGCGAATACATTCGTTGTGAAACAATGTATTCCGCAAAAGTGTGTGAGTTGTGCGAGATGAAAATGAAATTGAAGATTACAAATCGTCTGACAGGTTTGGCAAAAGTGAAGTGTGTGAACAAGAGCCTAGTTTGCAGACCCACGCAAGTAACCGAGCTCGTACGAACATATAAGTCTGAAATTTACGGAATCGGGAAATCGTGGAACTGCATTAATTATTATTACATTTAGGGTTGGGTAGGATAGGGTAGGCTAGGGTAGGTTAGCCGGAGGGTAGGGGAGAGGAGTGTATTATTAAGTAAGGTAGAGTAAAGTAGCCAAATCTATAAATTGCACTAACAGCAAATGTACTGCACACAAGTTTAGCACAACGTTACGAACTAAGAACAGGCATGCTCGTATCACGTCGTATTATTCCGTAAACAGACATCGTGTATCGCCGTACTTGCGTACGTCTACAAACCAGACTCTTGTGAAGTGTGATGTTTACTTTGTAAATAAACCATTATTGACCAGGTTGTGTCTCCTCTCGCCAACGCTTATATTGTCATCGCACAGATCGTGAGCCCTACAGCACGCGACTGTTTCATAGTTCCAGCTTAAATCTCTGTAACTTGAAGCCACATTGCCCATACCGCACCATTTTGTGCCTGAAATGTGAGCAGAACGTTTGCGTCAACAACTGTCATTGATAACTTCAAATAAATAAAACTATCGTTGATCACTTGTCAAGCTCAATAGTCTAGCATGCTTAAAAATGTACACTGAAGAACTCGAATTTGTATCAATCTACATTTTATAATTCTAAGATTAATTCTAAGTATGTATTTTTTCTAGAAATCATTTTTTTATAAAATGCATAATTTTTGAGTTATAAGCAATTAATCCAAACTCCTGAACTCCAAATTAAGAGTATTTTCATACATACATAACATTTATTTTAACCAAAGGGATGAAAAAAATAGCAAAATAAGAAAAATAACAAATTAAATAAATAAAATTAAAGTAAATGTAAATTAAAGTACATGTGCCTGCTTGATAATGCTCCACAACTTCATGAAACAATTGGCAAATTGTCATTCAATTGACATTTAAACGACAGATTAATTGCTTATAACTAAAAAATGATGCATTTTATAAAAAAAAAATGAGTCCTACAAAAAATACTAAGAATTAATCTTATAATTGAAAAAAGTAAAAAAATACAGGATGTTCAATTTGAAAAATGAAAGTTTACTTAATTTCCGCAATAAAATCAACACTCTGTATATTAAAAAATACTTAAACGGTAGCTTGTTTACAAACAAAAAACTTTTGTACGAAAACTTTTTTAAAATTCTTTACGATAGGAGTATTATTTAGGTGTTCCGGTAATTTTGACTAACCCTGTATATATTTGTCAACTTACCGGGGTAAATGAACCCGTTACAACCCCACAAAATAAACATTAAAACGAACAAGATGGAGCATTTGAACATTTTGTTCAGCTGCAGTTGTTCACGTCACTGCTAATGATGTGAAACAATCACACACAGAGTTTTACATAAGACTATCTATCAATTATCACATTTAGAAGTAATCTCCAGTATGCGTTCTATTGCTGCAAAATCAACCGCAGCACAATCCGGAAATGATAATCATTATAAACAAAAAAACAACAGGATATTCCTTGTGATTGATGGGAAAATGTCAATCATTGACGTCAAATCTTGCGGCCAAACGTTGTATTTCACATCAATATATTTATAAATAATATATATATATATATATATATATATATATATATATATATATATATATATATATATATATATATATATATATATATACAGTGAATTTCGCTTATAACGAACCCGCTTATTGCGAACTTTCGCTTATAACGAACCAATCTATAAAGTACGAACTAAAGTATCATTAAACGTGTGTTATTTTTTTCGCATATAACGAACCCGTTTATAACGAACTTTCGGGTATAACGAACCTTAATTTTTGTTATAATCGCACAAGTTTTCGGTTATAACGAACTGAAAACGCCATTTTACCAAATAATCAGGGGAAAATCTTTCAACTCCCCATATGTAGGATCGCCGCAACAGTCGAATCTACTGAACGTTGGCAGTTATTCACTGTATTCAATGTGTTAAAGAAGTAGAATTATGAGTAATGCAATTTCGAAGAAAATACGTTATGCTCTTGCTGTATATAAATAATATAAAAATAATATAAAATAATAATAAATATAAAGAATTCGTAAAATAAACGATTTTTTCAAATAAGATCCATAAAAACTATTGTTAGTGTACAATGTACATGTATTACAAAACAATATCTAACTCAATTTTGAATAAATCTGGATTTGTCTAGTTTTGCAAAACAGTTCTTCATATTATGTACCTACTTGAAACATGTACCTATGCATTAATAAAAATAATGAATGAATTAATAAAAATTACATTGTTTTACTACTTTTATATTTTTTAAAATGTTCAACATGTTTCGACATAATATGTCATCATCAGGAACAAAAATTACAAATTCAAAATACATGACAACCAAAAACAAAAACAAATAAAAATTTTAGTATTATTTAAACGAAAACCAAAGGCAACTAAATTTAATTTAAACATTTAAAAAGAATTGAATAATTTAAATCAGTTTGTTCATTTATCAAATTGAAATTTTGAGATTTATGTTTATATATTTCAATTGCTTCTAAATAATTTAAATTTTGCCCTTTTTCTACAATATGTAAAATTTTTATACAATCCTTTTTTTTATTATTAATTAATTATTAAAACAATGAATTACTACAAAGTTAAAGAGGAATCTATTTCATATTTAAAAATAATGAATTTCTGATGTTTATCGTTTATTACGAACTTCGCTTACAGCGAACTATTTTCGTCGGTCCCTTGAGGTTCGTTATAAGCGAAGTTCACTGTATATATATATATATATATATATATATATATATATATATATATATATATATATATATATATATATATATTACGTCCACAACTATTCATCGCATACATAATGAATCATGAAATACATGATCTGTTGCTAGACGCATATGTTCAGTAAATGAATTATTAAACAACATCGTGTTGTCACTGTACGAATCCTTCACGTGCCCCTACAGGTCATTTAACTGGCCCTGCCGACCAGGCCCCATCCACAATGACACTGATTCATTCGATTCATTCTCCATGGAGCTGATGGTCATCTCATTGCAGCCGAGCTCCATTTTGTTCAACAAGTAACAAGACAACGGTGCATATGAATGCCGTGTTAAAACACCCAATGCGTCCGGTTACTTTTCGAACATATTTCCATTCCCTGAAGATTTTTGTCCCGGTGCAGTGACCGTTGGCGATGAGCACCAGGTACCAGGCCAACAGCAGGTGACGCACTGCATCCGTCAAGTCACCCGGACCCGCCACCAGCCACATTATAAAACAATATTTACAAAATGTGCATTAATTTCTTTTATTTTTGATTCTGTCAACTGCTGAATTAATTTAATAAATAATTAAAACAATAATAGTCGGATGTTAATAATCAAATGTTTTATTGGCACCAGTATGAATCACATTCTAACAAATACTGCATTAAATTTTATTCCGTAAATATAAATATAGACATTCATATCATTCAACTGGTTTCTCACCAGTATGTGTGCGCATATGACGCACCAAATGTGCTCGTCTACTAAAACATTTTTTACATGTAGAACATTCATACGGTTTTTCACCAGTATGCGTGCGCATATGACGCACCAAATGTGACCGTCTACTAAAACATTTTTGACATGTAGAACATTCATACGGTTTTTCACCAGTATGTGTGCGCATATGACACACCAAATGTGACCGTTCACTAAAACACTTTTTACATGTAGAACATTCATACGGCTTCTCACCAGTATGCGTACGCATATGAATCACTAAATTTCCTCGCATAGTGAAACACTTTTTACATCGAGAACATTCATACGGTTTCTCACCAGTATGTATGCGCATATGATGCAATAAATTTGCCCGCACATGGAAAGATTTTTCACACCTAGAACATTTATACGGCCTCTCACCAGTATGTATCCGGATATGACACTTCAAATTTGATGGCTGATTGAAACACTTTCCACATGTAGCACATTTATATGGCTTCTCACCGGTATGCACCCGTGTATGTAACTGTAAGCCCCACTTTGCATTGAAAGATTTACTGCACGTTAAACATTTGTGCGATTTTCTGGCCGCTGTATTTAGTTGTTTCGTATTTGTTGTGTGCACTTGTGTGGATGTGAACCCAGAACCATCCGGGTCCGTGTAGTGTGTGTCACTATTTACCATTACCATTTCATTGTCGCTACTTTCAGTAGAATTATTATCTATGGGAGATTCTTCTTTGTGCTCCTCTTCTTTGACAAAAGACTCGTCGACATTCACGAACACATCTTCGGTTTCTTTAGTTATTGGTTCCCTTTCAAATGTATATATTTCTTCCTTTTCTTCTTTTATTTCGCATTTTATCCCACTAATGTCGTTATGTTTATTGTTTAAATGTACACGTAGTTCTGGCTCGTTGTCTGTGTTTGATGTGGATGCAGTATTTAGTTGATCCATGTAACCTTGTAACAGTGCACTGTTCTTGAGACACATGGCCAGTAACTGATAAGTTTCGCGCAAACGTCCGCAACATTCTTCACAAATCAATATAATTCGCCTGGTTTTCAGCCAGGCCTGTAATATAATATTAAATATAAGGTAACAATCACACGTGAATCGAAACGTCAAAACTTACCAGGTTAAATGGTAGATAACCTATGATGTGAATTATATCCTTGTTCACTGACAGCGAGCTGTTGATATTAATTAAGGATTTGTCCTTCTTCTTGAGGCACACATAACACATATTCGTTAAACAATACATCGTGTATAAACAATATAAAACACCAAACACTTGTTTGCGAATGTCAGTACAGTAATATTTGGTAATATTCAACAACGCTGTGGTACCAACCTAATAATTTCGAATGTCACTAGTGTAATATAATTTATGTACATTAGAATCAAATCAATCATATAACGCATTTAAAAAACTTAATGCAGCGTCCATTCAAAGTTTGAGTGTTTTTTTTTTTTAGTTTTAACCTGTTTTTATTGACAACTGTCAAAATGTGTTGATAAGAAGTTCGTCTGCGAGAAGTATGGAGCGGCACAAAACTATCGTATGGGAGCGGCAAACTCAGTATGCGCTAGCAGTGTGGAAAAGTTGGCCAATAAACATCAATAAAATAAGATTTTAGTGAATGACAAGTGCATGGAACCGTTGCCCATAGCAACAGATAATTAAACAATAATGACACTAGCTAGTCTCGATCAAATGTATTTGTACATTGCCGCGTACCTAACCTGACATATTTCGAAACTGTTGTCTTCTCATTTACATTTGTACATAACTTTATACATTATATATTCATGTAGCCTGAGTGCACATTATATATGTGTACTAATATAAAAAATAACCATTTCATTCCAGACCATCATACAAATTAAAATGGCACAACAATTCACGTGCACTTTAATTTGAATTACGGTATGCATTGAAATGGTTATTATTTTATATTACTACAGATGTATATGTGCACTCAGGCTACATAAATATATAATATATAATTGTATGCACAAACAGAAGTGGAAAAACAACATTTAGGAAATATGTCAGGCTAGGTACGCGGCAATGTACAAATACATTTGATCGAGACCGAGACTAGCTAGTGTCATTATTGTTTAATTGTCTGTTACTATGGGCAGCGGTCACCAGGTACATGCACTTGTCATTCCCGTCGCCTAGGTTACATGCACATTACAAACAAGACACAGCTACTGCTGTATATTTAAATTATATAAATTATTTAGAACAATATCATTAGTGAAGGGATGTAATGTCGGTACTAATAGTCACATTGGAATTTAAAGTGCTCCCCCGCCCCACCCCCCCTTAGTACGTATATAAATGTTGCATATGCGACGTCCACGTCAGTCTACACCGGAACTGTCGACAGATTTCTACACAGTTTAACTTATACCAAGTGCAGCAGAGAAAATGTCCCGGTTTAGTGATGCAGTGCAGCGGGTGAAAACCGCATGTAAAAATAGTTTAAAAATCAGCAATGTGTACGATTGTGCCAGGCCGTTACTACTGTTCGTAGGATTATTCGGTATGGGAGCAACTTGGATCTGTCATGGGGACGGTGTCTATACACTACGGAACAGCAGATTCAGTCTGCTGGTGTTTATATTGGTATCACTGGTGTTCTCACCATGGTTGATGGCAGAACAGATCATATTTCTCTTCGCTGTCCATGACCCCCCACCAACGTTTTCGGTCCGAATAGGTTTCATAATGATGTTTTTTAAAAATGTTACACTTATGTCAACGGTTGGTATTGGCTGCATGATGACACATGTCTACCGCAAACGTGTAAGTATAAGTCACTCACGGCCTCCGGGTTACTCGGCCGACGTTTAATTCTAGACGATCATGAGCATACAGGGTGACTCAAGTTTGAATATAGTAGAGAATTAGTTGATAATAGAATATAGAATCTAGAAGACTAACAGATCAAAAACAATTTATGTGAGTAATTGCTTCATATTAATATTTGTGTAATAGTTTTCAGGGTGACAGGACGAAGTTTGTCTTGTTTAGCAATTATTGAATGTCGTTAGTTATCTCTTGTAGTTTCGGAGATCTCAATAGTGACTTGGGTCAGTCTGTGTATGTAGTGTGGTCCATATATAATAATCAGAGAGCTCATCACTTGCTACATGTATTTAATAATCATTTCAGTTCGAAACAATCTTCCAAATAATAAATAACATAGATAGCCAGTTGAAGGAGGCTAATATCAGAGTCAACCATTGGAAAATCACTGTGAAAATCATGGTGC
Organism: Carabus problematicus; assembly: GCA_963422195.1. Classification (NCBI taxonomy): domain Eukaryota; kingdom Metazoa; phylum Arthropoda; class Insecta; order Coleoptera; family Carabidae; genus Carabus; species Carabus problematicus. The sequence continues at coordinate 554,218 of OY728577.1, forward strand.
TCACACTCATCACTGCTAATTCTTATGAATATCTAGTATATCTGCTTTGTTTTGAAATTAAAAAAATTATCCTAATTATGCAATTATTTTTTATTCATTTCTTGTACATGTGGACAATATTATTCTTATTGATAATCCACGAGAGATTTGTGGGTCTCAACGAATTACTTGAAGAAAATGGTACGTCATACACCGATATACAGACATACTCTGTGTTATTAAGTTTCTAGTTTTCTTTTAAACTTTTTTAGCAACCGTAACAAATAGCAGTATCCAGATTGTTGGAGGCGGGAATCCACGGGACAGCTACATGCTGAGACGCATATCGCTTGCCCGGCATGTGCACGAGCAACTCACAGAAGTTGTGCAGTTGTTCTCGGACACATGCAGATACGTGATTCTTGGACTGACAACGCTCACGATTATAGATATGTTAGTGGTCCTACTGTGTATGCTTGTAGAAGCAGATTTAAATTTAGGAGATATGCACTCCCTATTTTCCCTTACGTCCAGATTTGTTGCATTGATTTACATTTGCCAGGCGAGCAAATCCGAAGTAAGATATTGGCATAACGCGTCACAGTGTACTGTGTGTTCATTCACTAATGATATTTGTTTATAGCGTCGAGTTCTGACTGCAAGACTCAGACATCTAGTGGCCTTTGAAACAGACCGAGAAATCATACACCAGGTACAGCACAGAGCACAATGTGGCTCCTCAAATATACTCTACAGCTGGTGTTAATGTTCCAGGTGCAGCAGTACATCATGTACAACGCGTACTCTGCTCCAGCACTGGTAGATTTTCTGTTTGCAGACGTAGACAATGGCCTGTTGTTGATGGTAAGCTGCTGCTGAGAGACATAATCAATCATATTTGTTTGCTAATTCGTTAACCATTGCAGATTATCCATGTAATTATTTCAAATGCACTAGTAATTTATTCATGCACTCGACAATGGCTTGAATATTATTAAGATTCCACTGGCTACGGACACCCTCGCCTGCAGTTCATCCCCGTATGTATGTCCAAGTCTACACATATATATATCACACATGAATATTGACTTAAATACACTTTTGAAATCCCAAACACTAGGTCGTCAATGACACAATAAATTACAGTAATTCTTGATGTGTGTGTGTGTGTGTATTCCCCCCTCCCCCCTGTGCCATGCTGCTATCGTTGACGGGGCGGGCGGACAGTCACATCCTGGAGCACCAGCAATAGTTAATAATTCGCCTAATATTTTTCTAATAAGTTTTCATTGATGTTGGTGAACTTGTAATAAATAATATTATGTATAATAGACTCCTATCAGTTATGTCCATCTCGGTGTACATTTAACCAGTTGTCTAATATGAATGTCCAGAGTTGTATGCAGTATATACTTTACATAATATGTCACTTGTGTATATATTATAAGTGAATAAATAAATTTGATTGATGAACAACAATTCAGTTTATGCATTTTATTTGAGAAACATGTACATTATATAAATTACTTGTGTTTGGTCAAAGGCTAGTATTTACGCATAGTTAATACGTCATTAAATCAACTTTTGCATGCGTACTTTTTACTGTTAATCTTTTTCCATTGTCGACGTCGACAACATTCTTCACAAAGCAATATAATTCGCCTGGTTTTCAACCACGCCTGAAATATAATATTAAATATAAGGTAACAATCACACATGAATCGAAACGTCAAAACTTACCAGGTTAAACGGTAGATAACCTATTATGTGCATTATATCCTTGTTCACTGACAGCGAGCTGTTGATATTAATTAAGGATTTGTCCTTCTTCTCGAGGCACACATAACACATATTCGTTAAACAATACATCGTGTATAAACAATCTAAAACACCAAAAACTTGTTTGCGAATGTCAGTACAGTAATATTTGGTAATATTCAACAACGCTGTGGTACCAACCTAATAATTTCGAATGTCACTAGTTACATTATATAAATTACTTGTGTTTGGTCAAAGGCTAGCATTTAAGCATAGTTAATACGTCGTTAAATCAACTTTTGCATGCGTAAGTTCGTTTGCGGGACGTATGGAGCGGCACAGAACAATCCTATGGGAGCGGCAACCTCAATTGGTCATTTTTTCGAATGACGTCACAAGGTCGCCGCCATTTTGTCAATACTAAGTTCAAAGTAACACTTCGAATATAAACTGACTGATGTGTCAGTACAAGTAATACGCAAGAATGTCAATAGAATTATAATACATTTTATTTGTAAAATAAACGATACAATATTTTATAAAGGTAACTGGTTGTGAATTCGTAAACGCTTTAAATAAACTGTTGTTTTCCTTGAATGCGGCACTGTTTCAATTACTAATTAACTCCGTAATGAGTCAATATTAAAATTCGTCTCCAGTATGTGTCCGCATATGAGAGACTAAATCTGATCGTTGCTTGAAACATTTCTTGCTTCTAGCACATATTCAAACGGTTTCTCACCAGTATGAATCCGCATATGAGACACCATATTCGATCTGTTTCTGAAACATTTGTCACATCTAGAACATTTATACGGCTTCTCGCCTGTATGTGTTCGCATATGAAGCAGTAAACTGGACCGTACACTGAAAGATTTTTCACATGTAGCACATTTATACGGTTTCTCACCAGTATGTATGCGCATGTGAGACAACAAATTTCCTCGCATACTGAAACTTTTTTTACATCTAGAACATTCATACGGTTTCTCACCGGTATGAATTCGCATATGACGCACCAAATTCGAACTGTTTCCGAAACTTTTGTCGCATCTAGAACATTTATACGGCTTCTCGCCAGTATGTGTTCGCATATGAAGCACCAAATTCGAACTGTTTCCGAAACTTTTGTCGCATCTAGAACATTTATACGGCTTCTCGCCAGTATGTGTTCGCATATGAAGCAGTAAACTCGATCGTACACTGAAAGATTTTTCACATGTAGCACATTTATACGGTTTCTCACCGGTATGCACCCGTGTATGTATCTGCAATGATGTTTTCTTAGTGAAAGATTTACTGCACGTTAAACATTTGTGCGTTTTTTTGGCCGCTGTTTTCCGTTTTTTCGTATTTGTTGTGTGCACTTGTGTGGATGTGAACCCAGCACTGTCAGCGGCCGTGTCAGTGTCGTGTGTGTCACTATTTACGGATATCTCCGTGTCCGATTCATTGTCGTTATTCTCCATCGGAGGTTCTTCCTTGTCATCTTCTGCTTCCCTTTTCCAAGAATCTTCTTCTTTGACAAAAGCCTCGTCCACATTCATGAACACTTCTTCGGTTTCTTCAGTTATTGGTCCCCTTTCAAATGTATATATTTCCTCCTCTTCTGATTCGATTTCGCATTTTATCCATTTAATGTCGTTATGTTTATTGTTTAAATGTACACGTAGTTCTGCCTCGTTGTCTGTGTTTGATGTGGATGCAGTATTTAGTTGATCCATGTAACTTTGTAACAGTGCACTGTTCTTGAGACACATGGCCAGTAACTGATAAGTTTCGCGTAAACGTCGGCAACATTCTTCACAAATCAGTATAATTCGCCTGGTTTTCAGCCAGGCCTGAAATAAAATATCAAATATAAAGTAACAATCACACGTGAATCGAAACGTCAACACTTACCAAGTTAAACGGTAGATAACCTATTATGTGAATTATATCCTTGTTCACTGACAGCGAGCTGTTGATATTAATTAAGGATTTGTCCTTCTTCTTGAGGCACACATAACACATATTCGTTAAACAATACATCGTGTATAAACAATATAAAACACCAAACACTTGTTTGCGAATGTCAGTACAGTAATATCACAACAACGCCTTGATTGGCCTGGATCATACCAACCTAATAATTTCTAATGTCACTAGTGCAATATGAAACTAGAGCCTAGTTGTCAGATAACTCCCAGTACGAAGATACACGATGTCTGTTTACGAAATAATACGACGTGATACGAGCATGCCTGTTCTTAGTTCGTAACGTTGTGCTAAACTTGTGTGCAATACATTTGCTGTTAGTGCAATTTATAGATTTGACTACTCTACCCTACCCTATTTAATAATACACTACTCTACCCTACCCTACCCTGCCCTGCCTGTATTAATAATTAATAATAATTAATGCACTTCCACGATTTCCCCGAATCCGTTCATTTCAGACTTATATGATCGTGCGAGCTCGGGTACTGGGAGTTATCTAACAACCAGACAATTGTCAATATGAATTATGTACATTAAAATTAAATGCTCGATTATAATACATATTAAATATTTAATAGCTTGTCCAATCAAATTTTACATGCGTTCTTTTTACTCTTCATTTGTTTCTACTGACAACTGTCAAAATGTGTAGATCTGAAGTTCGTTTGCGAGAAGTACGAAGCGGCAAACTCAGGATGTACCTGGTCATCCCCTGATTACCGTAATAGCCGATGGTGCATGGTGTAAGAGATCTTACAATGTCAATCACGATGCATCTTCAGGCGATGGTTGCATTGTTGGCTACAATACGGACAAATTGTTGTATTTAGGGATCAATATATATGTGCTGTGTTTGCGCGCGGAGAGAATCAATGAAATACCAACCAAAACACGAATGTTTTACGTACTTCGATAAATCATCATCAAGTATACACATACATACATACATAACATCACGCCTTTCCCATTACTGGGGTAGCAGGCCCTTTATTCCCTACAATCACTCAAAAAATTTAATATTATGTATATTATATAGAAAACTGCCTTTCATTCCTTATTTTCTAGCAATTGCTCGCCAAATACTCCTATCCATACAAAACTGTCTCGCCTCGTTAATATCCATACACCTTGTCATACATGCTCTCCTATTATTTCTGCTTATAATTTTACGTTCACTCAAAACATTTTCTATCATATTCATCCATTTATTCCTCGGTCTTCTTCGCATTCGTGTTCCTTCAATTTCACCCAAATAAATCTTCTTAGTCAGTCTATCGTTTGACATTCTTTCCACATGTCCAAACCAACGCAGCTGACTTGAAGCCACTGCTAATGTTGTGAAACAATCACAGAGTTTTACATAAGACAATCTATCAATTATCACATTCTATTGCTGCAAAATCAACTGAAGCACAATCCGGAAATGATAATCATTATAAACAAAAAACAACAGGATATTCCTTGTGATTTATGGAAAAATGTCAATCATTGACGTCAACTGTTGTGGCCAACGTTGTATTTCACATCAATATATTTATATATTTATATATATATATATATATATATATATATATATATATATATATATATATATATACACATATATATATATATATTACGTCCACAACTATTCATCGCATACATAATGAATAATAAAATACATCGTCTGTTGCTGGACGCAAATGTTCAATAAATTAATTATGAAACAACATCGTACTGTCACTGTGTACTAACCCTTCACCCGTCCCTACAGGTCATTTAACTGGCCAATGAAGGATCAATGAAATACCAACCAAACACGAATGTTTTACGTACTGCGATAAAGCATCATCAAGTATGGAGACAGATATAATATGTTGAAGGTTGTAGAAACCGTTTTGAAAGACCACGGTATTCTATATTCTTGTCTTGTTGGGCAGTGGTTCTTAAACTTTTTTGTCGGGCGACCCCTTTTCACAATTGAAAATTCCGAACGACCCCCCGAACCGTGTGCTTAGAAAAATGTTGGAGGGGACTAAAATCTAGGAGGTAATTTCTTTTGTTTAATTAAAATGAATTACTCATTGTTTTTATTATTAGCATACTTATTTGTTTAGTTGCAATAATGGATCACTCGCCAAATATTCTGCGACCCCCCAAAATATTTTATCGATCCCCACGGGGGTCGCGCCCCCCCCCCCACTTTAAGAACCACTGTTGTTGGGGATAGCGACAGTCGTGTCACAAAGAAACTGCACGGAATTAGGTCATACACCGGAGTCGAACGCCTTAGTGTATACAATTGAATGCAGCAAATCACTTACTGCGAGATTATTCAACATAAAAACGAATCGGTGAAAAGAAGCAACTAATCCCAAGCATCCAAAGAAACCATTTAAAAAACTGTACCAATCATATCTTTATGGTGACCATACTAACGTGTAAAGAATATTTTTGTAATGGTCGTAACCGGATATAAAAAATAGTGGACTGCTGGGTGACATTTCAAATATTGAGCGAGAGACAGTTGGACAAAGAAAACAAAACAAAAAATACCTCATCAAGTCAATTGTATATTCGACGTTTCCTGGATATGCTGCCACAAAATATGGAATAGGGATGGAACCGCTTGCTGCAGAGGAATTCGAGGAAAAGATGCAGCTGAAAGTAGGAGATTGTGATTTAACTTTTTAGCTGCTTCACCAGATGGTACAGTTAATCATGATCGCTTGGTTGAAATTAAATGTCCATCATCTGCTCCGAATCTAACACCTCAAGATGCAAGAAGAGAAAGTAAAATCACTTTTGAAGTAATGAAAAACCATGACTACTACTATCAAGTGCAAGGGCAATTGTATATTTCACAGAAATCACGCAGAATAAATAAATGGACTTCGGACGCTCAACAAATCGGCCTCAAATAAATAGAAAATATAATAATAATAATCAATAATTGTATCGCATATGGTGGATTCCATTGTGCACACTGGAAATGTTGAATGTTGCATTTGTAAAACAAGCGTTTCCAAGTGGTTAAAACGTGACCAAGAGGGCCGTGAAGAAGATGTCGATCGCCCTGGACGGCGCAGCACATCAACACCCGATGACAATGTCAAACAAGCAAAGAAAATTATTATGGACAATGGTCGAATCTGTAGATTCACTTGGTGCCAAGCAATTTTTTCCAATGTTTTGCTCATGAGACGTGTACCAGCAAGATTTGTTCCAAAATGAACTGAATATCGACCAACGTGTCATTCGATATTCAGCGACTACAGTAGCCTGTCCGACGTGCATTTACAATGACCACAGACAAGGCTCCAGGACAATCGCTGAAAGTAGCCGGCATACATGTAGAATATCCATGTATGGACAACCATGTGTGTATGTTGCTTGCTCCAGGGGTCGGTACACCTGGAGATTCATTCATATTCGCACCAGGTGGAAAAAACAGAAAATATTGTCTATCGAAAAATGCTTAGAATAACGCTTATTATACGAACTTTTAGTTTTCAGGCAACGTGAATGACAAGTGCATGTACCTAGTGACCGTTGCCCACAGCAACAGACAATTAAACAATAATGACACTAGCGAGTCATGGTGAAATGTATTTGTACATTACTGCGTACCTAACCTGACATAAAATTATACATTACATATTTATGTAGCCTGAGTGCACATTATATATGTGTATTAATATAAAATAATAACCATTTCATTCCATACCATAATACAAATTAAAATGCACAACAAATCGTGTGTAAAAAAGCATTTTATTAAAACTTCCATCTTTAACTGCGCATTACATACACAGGTACAGACGAAAGACCAATTTTCATGCATACATTTCTATCATATAATCAAGCAATTTGTTCTGTTCTTATAGGACCCAAATTAGAGTTAATAATTAAACAATAATAATATGTAGTATATTTCTGTACATATGAGATTATAAAGGATTTGTTAAAAATATTTACAATTCTTCAGAGTAGGACTCTTGAGCGTCAACACAACTTTTTTGCGTGATTTCCATGCCTGGTAAGCATCCTGGAAGGCCCTTTATGGAAGAAGCCTCGTCGAAGTCTCTTCTACATTACGATAATTTAAAGTAATATGTTTGATTACATGACATGTTCATGTATAATTTCAGGTATAATGTCAGGCTAGGTACGCGGTAATGTACAAATATATTATTTGATCGATACTATAATTGTCTGTTACTATGGGCAGCGGTCACCAGGTACATGCACTTGTCATACACGTCGTCTAGGTTACGTGCACATTACAAACAAGACACAGCTTCTTCAGTATATTTATATATGATATAAATTATTTAGAACAATATCATTAATGAAGGGATGTAATGTCGGTACTAAGAGCCACGTTGGAATTTAGAGTGCCTCCCCGCCCCACCCCTTAGTACGTATATAAATGTTGTATATACGACCTCCAGGTCAGTCTACACCGAATTGTCGACAGATTTCTACAGAGTTTAACTTATACCAAGTGCAGCAGAGAAAATGTCCCGGTTTAGTGATGCAGTGCAGCGGGTGAAAACAGCCTGTAAAAATAGCTTGAAAATAAGCAACGTGTACGATTGTGCCAGGCCGTTACTACTGTTCGTAGGATTATTCGGTATGGGAGCAACTTGGATCCGTCATCGGGACGGTGTCTACACACTACGGAACACCAGATTCAGTCTGCTAGTATTTATATTAGCATCAGTGATTTTCGCACCATGGCTGATGGCAGAACAGATAGTGAACCTCTTCGCTGTCTATGACCCCCCACTACCGTTTGCGGTCCGAATAGGTTCCATATTGATGTTTTTTAAAAGTTTTACACTTAAGTTCACTGTGGGTACTGCCTGCATGATGACACATGTCTACCGCAAACGTGTAAGTATAAAGGTGGATTTATGCAGCCAAAAATAAAATTTACATTAACTTTAACATTTACATTAAGAAGTTAAATGTACGTAAGAGTATGGAGTGCTTTATGCATTCAGCTAACACTAAACTAACATTAACACTAAACTAGAAAGATGACCAACTTTGAAAAGTAAATGTTAATTATTTCCACTACTGCGCAAGCTCAAAACGTACTGTTGATTGAGACGACTGTCAATTTTCATGTGCCTTTGTTTGCAAGCTTAGGTATTGAATTTAACGTGACGTGTTTATTATTAAATTTGTTAAAGTGGATCGACAACAAGATTGTATAAATAAAAACAGAGGTCACATTGTTATATGGCATATGTCAAACTCATAATTGTTCATTTGCGCATGCGTAACGCAAGTCTGCATAAATGCTCCTACTTAGTTTTAATGTGAAGATGTAAATGTTAATTTTAAAGTAAGTTTAGTTGAGGCTGCATAAATCCACCTTTACTCAGCCGATGTTTACTTCTAGAAACATTGATTCTCGAATTGAACCTCGGCTGAGCAAGCCGACGATCATGAGCATACAGGTTGACTCAAGTTTGAATATAGTAGAGAATTAGTTGATAATTGAATATAGAATCTAGAAGACTAACAGATCGAAAACAATTTGTGTAGGTAATGGCTTCATATGAATGTCTGTGTAATAGTTTTCAGGGTGACAGGACGAAGTTTGTCTTGTTTAGCAATTATTGAATGTCGTTAGTTATCTCTTGTAGTTTCGGAGATCTCAATGGTGACTTGGGTCAGTCTGTGTATGTAGTGTGGTCCATATATAATAGTCAGAGAGCTCATCACTTGCTACATGTATTTAATAATCATTTCAGTTCGAAACAATCTTCCAAATAATAAATAACATAGATAGCCAGTTGAAGGAGGCTAATATCAGAGTCAACCATTGGAAAATCACACTGAAAATCACGGTGCTCGCACTCATCACTGTTAATTCTTATGAATATATAATATATGTGTTAAGTTTTAAAATTAAAAAAACTATCCTAATTATGCACATATTTTTTATTCATTTCTTGTACATGTGGACAGCATTATTCTTGTTGATAATCCACGAGAGATTTGTGGGTCTCAACGAATTACTTGAAGAAAATGGTACGTCATATCGATATACAGACATACTCTGTGTTATAAAGTTTCTAGTATTCATTTAAATTTTTTAGCAACCGTAACAAATAGCAGTATACAGATTGTTGGAGGCGGGAATCCACGGGACAGCTACATGCTGAGACGCATAACGCTTGCACGGCATGTGCACGAGCAACTCACAGAAGTTGTTCACATGTTCTCGGACACATGCAGATACGTGATTCTTGGACTGACAACGCTCATAATTGTAGATATGTTAGTGGTCCTACTATGTATGTTAGTACAGCCAGATTCTAGAATAGGATATACGCACTCCCTATTTTCCATAATGTCCAGAATTGTCTTATTGATTTACATTTGCCAGGCGAACAAATCCGAAGTAAGATATTGGTGTAACGCGTCACAGTGTACTGTGTGTTCATTCACCAATGATATTTGTTTGTAGCGTCGAGTTCTGACTGCAAGGCTCAGACATCTAGTGGCCTTTGAAACAGACCGAGAAATCATACATCAGGTACAGCACAGAGCACAATGTGCCTCCTCAAATATCCTCTACAGCTGGTGTTAATGTTCCAGGTGCAGCAGTACATCATGTACAATGCGTACTCTGTTCCGGTACTGATAGATCTTCAGTTTGTGGACATTGACAATGCCCTGCTGCTGACGGTAAGCTGCTGCTGCTGCTGCTGAGAGACATAATCAATCATATTTGTTTGCTAATTCGTTAACCATTGCAGATTATCCATGTAATTTTTTCGAATGCACTAGTAATTTATTCATACACTCGACAATGGCTTGAATTTTATTAAGATTCGATTGGCTATGGACACCCTCGTCTGCAGCTCATCCCCGTATGTATGTCTAAGTATATATATATATATATATATATATATATATATATATATATATATTTAAACTTTTTTGAAATCCCAAACACTAGGTCGTTAATCAATTACGGTATCGTACGAGTGGAGGTGTGTGTGTGTTTGCCCCCCCCCCCCCTCCATGCCAGTGCCCTTCTGCTATCGTTGATGGGGCGGGCGGACAGTCACATCCAGGAGCACCAGCACTAAGTCTAATTCAGTTAATAATTCGCCTAATATTTTTCTAATAAGTGTTCATTAATATTTGTAAACATGTAATAAATAATAATATGTATAATAGACTCCTATCAGTTATGTCCATCTCGACGTACATTTAACCAATTTTGTAATATGAATGTCCAGCGTTGTATTCAGTATATACTTTACATAATATGTCACATGTGTAGATTATAAGTGAATAAATAAATTTTGCTGATGAACACCTGAAGTACCATGTATGCATAATTCTTGATGAAACATTCGACCGTCTATTTTGAAACACTTCTTGCATTTAGAACATTCATACGGCGTCTCACCAGTATGTACCCGCATGTGATGCACCCAACGTAACTCTCAGAGTGAAGCAGGTCAGCTATCCTACAGCTGATCACTTCATTGAAATAGTGCCGAATCCATATAAATACATATTTTTTCACAAATTTGAATGTCCCTCCTGATTATGCACTGACCGTGTGTGTTCAGAGTAACGACAAAATTCATTAAAAATATTTTCTCTTCTATGGTCGTGTGTAGTTTTTTTTTTTTTTTATTGTTTCAACATTAATTGTCAACCCCTTAACCTTATTATTTCTCACCAGTATGAATCCGCATATGAGATGCCGAATTCGTACGGCTTCTAAAACACTTTTTACATATATAGAACACTCATACGGTTTCTCACCGGTATGTATCAGCATATGACGCACTAAATGTCCTGGCACAATGAAACATTTTTTCGCATGTAGAACATTTATACGGCTTCTCACCGGTATGTGTACGCATGAAGTCACTCGTCTTCTAATATAATTTCACATTGCGTTTCATGAATGTTGTTATGTTGATTGTTTAAAAGTACACGTAGTTCTGGCTCGTTGTCTGTGTTTGATGTGGATGCAGTATTTAACTGATCCATGTAACCTTGTAACACTGCACTGTTCTTGAGACACATGGCCAGTAACTGATAAGTTTCGCGTAAACGTCGGCAACATTCTTCACAAATCAATATAATTCGTTTGGTTTTCAGCCAGGCCTGAAATATAATGTTAAATATAAGGTAACAATCACACGTGAATCGAAACGTCAAAACTTACCAGGTTAAACGGTAGATAACCTATTATGTGAATTATATCCTTGTTCACTGACAGCGAGCTGTTGATATTAATTAAGGATTTGTCTTTCTTTTCGAGGCACACATAACACATATTAGTTAAACAATACATCGTGTATAAATAATTTAAAACATCAAATACATGTCTATGAGTGTCGGTACAGTGATATTGAACAACGCACAGTCACCAACCTAATAATTTCGAATGTCACTAGTGCAATTTGAAAAATATACATTAAAATCAAAGGCTCGTTTCTAATTCAGTAAATTTCGCTTATAACGAACTTCCGGGTATAACGACCCAATCTATAAGGTCAGAACTAAAGTATCATTAAACGTGTGTTATTTTTTTGCAAATAACGAACCCGTTTATAACGAACTTTCGGGTATAACGAACCTTAATTTTTGTTATAATCACAAAAGAGTTCGGTTATAGCGAACTTAAAACGGCATTTTACTAAATAATCAGGGGATTCCTCGAAATCTTTACACTCGGCATATGTAGGGTCGCCGCAACAGTTCTTGTGGTTCTTGTGTATATGTGGTTAATTGTATGAAAAAAAAATTTCCTACCGCGATTGGAACGGCCCATGCGGAAATGTCAGCATGCTCCACATGGCCTGTCCGGCCCTGTTCACTGTATTTAATGTGTTAAAGAAGTACAATTATGAGTTACGCAATTTCGAAGAAAACACGTAAAGCTCTTACTTTAAATAAATAAAAATAATATAAAATAATAATGAGTAAACTAAACGATTTTTTCAAATAAGATTCATAAAAACTATTGTTAGTGTACAAATGTATATGTGTTACAGCACAATATCTAACTCAATTTTGAACAAATCTGGATTTGTCTAGTTCTTCATATTATGTACCTACTTGAAACATGTACCTATGCATTAATAAAAATAATGAATCTCTGATGTTTATTACGAACTTCGCTTATAGCGAACTATTTTCGTCGGTCCCTTGAGGTTCGTTATAAGCGAAGTTCACTGTACATTATACTGCACTATTTCATAGATCGTCCAATCTAATTTTGCATTCGCGCTTTTTCCGCTTAATATCTTTCTACTGACAACTGTCAAAATGTGTGGATAGAAGGTTCATTTGCGAGAGGTATGGAGCGGCACGTATGGGAGCGGCCAACTCAATATGTACGTGCATTGTTGACCAATAAATTCAATTTTCTATCGATCCTTTTTGAAAGTACATACTTATTATTGTTTGTGTGATTTTTGTGACCGCTACTTCGTGTTGTTCTATGGTTTATTATGTGATTGTTCATGTGTGTGTGTGTGTGTGTTTGTCTGAACTGTCACTTCCGGTGCAGTCAGGCACTGCACGTACGAACAGTTTTTCAGTAACGCGAGCCCTTGGCCGCAGCGGGCAGTTAACCGCAATGTAAAGTTGGACGGACCGCGTAAACGCCGGTCGTACGAAGTTATGAATCATATGTTCAAGTTCCGTCTAACATGGCCGCCAGTGAACTAATGTACAGAAAGCTACACTCTGCGCATTGCTTTTGCGCAACCTTAAGCGGGTTCTTGACGGTCCGTGCGCGCAGGCCCATATGTTAACGAGTGTTTTCATATTCTGTCGCCGCACCGCATCAGAAACCGGCTGCGGTGAAACGACGGTTCGTGCGCGCACTTCCATAAGAGACGATGTGTTCTATACGAACCGCTGAATCCCCGCAACCGCTCAACGGCAAGAAAACGGTTCGTGCGCGCACAGCCTTAGTGATAGTTTAATGTATTATATGGGTTGTGTTCGACAAGCGGTCCCTGAGCTAAAAACCGAAATGATTGATTTTCTGATGACATGTGCTCGAAGGTTCTAAATAAAGTATACACAAATATTCAGCAACATACATTTCATTTGAACAATAAACATACAACAACTATGTTGTACGATAATAGGGTGTTGTTGCGATGGTAACGTCAATCACCAGTATGTGTTCGCATGTGAGATGCTAAATGTTAATTGGTTGGGAAACGTTTTTTTTACATCGAGAACATTGTTACGGTTTCTCACCTGTATGCGTGCGCATATGGCGCACTAAACTCGACTGCATACTGAAACACTTTTTACATCTAGAACATTCATACGGTTTCTCACCGGTATGCGTGCGCATATGACGCGCTAAAGTCCCTTGCCTACTGAAACACTTTTTACAGCTAGAACATTCATACGGTTTCTCACCGGTATGTGTCCGCAGGTGAGATACTAAATTCACCTTTTGATTGAAACATTTTTCACATGTAGCACATTTATACGGTTTCGCACCGGTATGTATCCGTGTATGTAACTGTAAGTTTAACTTTGTACTAAAAGATTTACTGCACGTCGGACATTTGTGCGGTTCTTTGGCCGCTGTATTTAGTCGTTTCGTATTTGTTGTGTGCACTTGTGTGGATGTGAACCCAGGACTATCAGAGTCCGTGTCAGTGTCGTGTGTGTCACTATTCACGGATATCTCCGTGTCCGAATCATTGTCGCTACTCTCTGTAGAATTATTCGTCATCGGAGGTTCTTCCTCGGCATCTTCTGCTTCCACTTTCCTAACAAAAAAGTCGTCGACATTCACGAACACATCTTCTGTTTCATCAATGATTGGTCCGACTGTATATGTTTCCTCGTCTTCTAATTTTATTTCACATTTCGTTTCATTAATGTCGTTATGTTTATTGTTTAAAAGTACACGTAGTTCTGCCTCGTTGTCTGTGTTTGATGTGGAAGCAGTATTTAGTTGATCCATGTAACCTTGTAACAGTGCACTGTTCTTAAGACACATGACCAGTAACTGATAAGTTTCGCGCAAACGTCGGCAACATTCTTCACAAATCAATATAATTCGCCTGGTTTTCAGCCAGGCCTGAAATATAATATTAACTGTGAAGTAACAATCACACGTGAATCGAAATGTCAAAACTTACCAAGTTAAACGGTAGATAACCTATTATGTGAATTATATCCTTGTTCACTGACAGCGAGCTGTTGATATTAACTAATTTGTCTTTCTTTTCGAGGCACACATAACACATATTCGATAAACAATACATCGTGTATAAATGATGTAAAATCCAAACACTTGTTTGCGAATGTCAGTATAGAAACACCGTGAATAACACTCTATAACGCAGACGCAGAGCTACCAACCTAATAATTTCCAATGTCACAACTGCAATATGAAATACAATAAAATCAAAAACTGCATTGTGTATTGTAAAACTTAATAATTATCACGATTACAAAATAGAAAACGACAGAATAAATAAAATAATCGCGTATACAATTTAATTCTTTCGACAGTACACTTTTATTGATGCTGCCACCTATGTGCGACCATTCACACTTTTGTGACCAACCTAGTAATTTCTAATATCACTAGTGCAATATACAACGCAAAACTTCACTTGTCCTGCCATCTCGACGCAAGCACGTAAACTGCATTTTGCATTCTTTCATAGATAATTGATTTAATTTGTCGTTCTTTGTTTTTAAACTGTTTTCGAGCAAGTTCAAGTCGGTGTACATTTGGAAATTATCTTTCAGACATGGTGCAGCTTCAAATAAAACATCATTACAGGTAATGGGCTTGTTTTTTATTGAGTATGATATAAATATGTACACGTTAAATATATGTATATGTATATATAGGCTGTGATTACGGAACTCGAGGTGTCGCAAATTCGTATGTTAACCTGCAATCACAATATACAGCAGGGGGCCGTACTTACGAATTCTCTTAGCACCCACTCGCGTTCCAGAATCACTACAGAAACAGGCTGCTGATTTTTTTTTTAATATTTGTATACATATGTATTTATTGTGGGGGGGGAGGGGAGGGTGTGGCCGGTGGCCACAAAGTCAGTGACTTTGTGGCCACTGCCAAATACCGTCATAATGCGTGTAAATACCGAATTGTACAGGTACAGGGTGTCCAGTATGTTCCATTATCGACAGAAACTGATTAAAAATGGCGTCTCTATGCCGGTACAATTGTTTTTCTATTATTATACAATAATAATAATAATGATAATATTTCTTAGAATATTAATTATACGCGTTACTTTTTTTTTTGTAATATATATAGTGTTTTTTTTTTCGCCATCAGCATCCCTGTATTATTCCACAAAATGATAGACAGTGCACGTATCACAAATTTGCCAGCTCACACACACACACACACATTCTTAATTATATAAACACACAACAGACGAACAAACGTGTTATGTAAAATTGTCAATTTATATTATTTCATCACACACACATACACATAGACTTGCCAGCTCACACCATACATACACGAGTTATTTGTATAAACATACTATATATATATATATATATATATATATATATATATATATATATATATATATATATATATATATATATATATATATATATATATATATATATATATATATATATATATATATGTAGTGTGTAGTATTATACGTTTATAGTTTTAAGGGAACACATATTACATAGTCATTTGACACCGGTTACTTTTGGGAAAACTGGTATTCCACAATGCCGGCTCGATCTGTAACAAGAAAAGTGTGGAAAATCTCACAAAAATAAAAATAAAAATGTAAACTTTGTGAAGCAATTCAATTGGCTACGAAAATGCATAGAAACAACTGAATAACCGCCGTCGAAACACCAGCCAATCAAAAGCATCAATGTAACCTGCAATTGTTTCAGCCACAGACTATAACGACAGTTCCACAGAAACAAAATGTGACGTTTGCTTGTGTTTCAACAACACTGCAACTGTTTAAAACGCGCGCGAGCCGTTGCTAGGCGACCGTTCAGTTGTTTCGCGCATGCATGCTTGATCTGTTTGAGTGGTACTTACCAGTAGAGCAGGCGCCGGCCATGCGCGATGTTTCTTTGTTTTTGTTTATGTTTTTTTTTTTACTTAATGGAAAAACAAAAAAGACTCGTGTTTTGTTTTGCTAGCGGTATTTTTTTGTTTGTGTAGAATTGCACAGATTACAGGTAACTTAAAACTGAAATCAAATAAAATATTTGCGAATTATAATTGGGCGCGAAACAGTACTATCGGTTGTTGTAATGTAAGGTAATTGCGTGATACATGCACTTGCGCGCAATTTAAAACTGTGTCTTTGCAGGCGGGGCATGCTGCTAGCCTAACCTCTAAATACAGTGCGCGCAGGTGAGTTGCGCAACTCACCTGCGCATATATATATATATATATATATATATATATATATATATATATATATATATATATATATATATATATATACATACCGTGTGTCTCATGACGATCTACACATAGGAACGTTGCGCGCTCATTTGATTTTCGAAACAAAAATATTAATCTGGTTGTTTTCGTTTTTTTTTTTGTTTGTAATTCAAATGTCAATTTGACGTTTAAATTCGTTGAACATGTACTATTACACCGAATATGTTACAAAATTATACTAGAATATCAAAGGAAATAAAATAGTAAGTAGAAAATTAACAATTATACTGTCTAGATTGTAAAAAAAAACTAAAACGATCAAATTAACATTTCACGATCAAGAGCGTCTGCAACGTTCCTATGTGTAGATCGTCATGAGACACACGGTATATATATATATATATATATATATATATATATATATATATATATATACATATATATATATATATATATATATATATATATATATATATATATATATATATATATATACACATCACTACATCACATCCACAAACAATTCGCACGGATTACACATTGCAATTTTAAAACTCTGTCTACTACCAGCTACATCTTGCTGTTGGCCGCCCCCGACGGACATGACCCCGCCGCCGTGCATCTGCTGCAGCTGCTGCTGCACCTGGGTGCCGGAGGAGTGCTCGGAGCCGCTGCTCCGGGACCGCCGCCCCCCAGAACAGCTCGAGCCGTTCCCGTTGCCGCCACCCGTACCTGTAACACACACCCCAGCACAATGGTACCGCCGCTCAGAGCACTGCTAAGACTGATTCCGTACCTGCTACCAGCTGAATACCGCCTCCAACCCCTTGGTGACCTTGTACGGGGCACCGCAGCGGCATCCCCCCACCCCCACCGCCCCCAGAGTCACTGCCCGAGCTGTTGTTCTTGTCCGACACGCTCCCATTGCTGCTGCCACTCAGCACACTGTCGTCACGGTTGTATCCGTACACGGTGTGCTCGCTGGCGGTATAGAATGGCATCGGCTGGTACTCCAGAGGGTTGTAGGTGCCCGAGTACGGCATATAAGCCGGCGCACCGCCCCCGATCGCCGGCGGGAGCGGCCCCACCGAGTCGCCGTCCGCCAGACTCAAGCTACTAAGCTGTGAGCACAGATCACCGAAGATGTAGTAGCACTGTTCACTGAACGTGATCTTATTAACCGTGTGCCGGATCAGGCCGGCTCGCAGGAGGTGCGAGGCGTACTTTCGTGCGTCCCGGCGGTCCAGGAAGCCCTCCACGTGTGCCAGCAGCCAGTCCACCACGTCCGCGCCAATGAACGCATTCGGTATGGTGATTTTCAGCCACATGCGATCACGAATCTCCAGGCCCGAGTTGACACTGGCCATTGCACGGACAACCGCCGTCATATCCGTGCTGACGGTCAGTGGAGTGCCGGCGCCTGGGCCGCAGATGACGTCGTCCACGCCTGCAGGCACCGTGCTGGCCAGCGAGGTGGCTGAACTCAGTGTGGAGCTGGACGGCGGTCTTGCAACGGGCTCGCCGCGAACAGCAGCCGTGTGCGCGACCCAGGCGCCTGGATCTATGGGTCGGACCGGCTCCGTGCGCGGTATTGTGAAGTAGCCCTTGGGGTTGGGGTCCCAGCACTTGGCCACCACCAGCTTGATGGGGCCGGGCTTCTGGACAACTTCACGGAGCACGCGGACCGCCTCATCGTTGGTCATGTTCTCGAAATTCACGTCGTTTACCTGAAGACAGAGATAAAGAGGCAAAAACAAGAAGAATTAGCGGTCAAATCACGAGCTTTAGGGCTAGAATTTCTACAACTCTTGTTCGGAAGCATGCTTGGCCAGTCTGGAAAGTTTGAACCGTTTCTTCACGCTAGTTTTTGAGATATGACAACTTGTAGACGAATGCGAAAATAAATAAAATGATTGTAATGAACAAGATTAGTTTTTTAATCACCAGGTGAGCAGATCACGAGCTTTTGGGCTCAAATTTCTACAACTCTTGTTCGGAAGCATGCTTGACCAGGCTGGAAAGTTTCAGCCGTTTCTATCGACTGGTTTTTGAGATATGACGACTTGTAGACGAATGCGAAAATAAATAAAATGATTGTAATGAACAAGATTAGTTTTTTAATCACCAGGTGAGCAGATCACGAGCTTTTGGGCTCAAATTTCTACAACTCTTGTTCGGAAGCATGCTTGACCAGGCTGGAAAGTTTCAGCCGTTTCTATCGACTGGTTTTTGAGATATGACGACTTGTAGACGAATGCGAAAATAAATAAAATGATTGTAATGAACAAGATTAGTTTTTTAATCACCAGGTGAGCAGATCACGAGCTTTTGGGCTCAAATTTCTACAACTCTTGTTCGGAAGCATGCTTAACCATTCAGGAGAGTTTGAACCGTTTCTATCGACTGGTTTTTGAGATATGACGACTTGTAGACGAATGCGAAAATAAATAAAATGCTTGTAATGAACAAGATTAGTTTTTCAATCACCAAGTGCCCAAATCACGAGCTTTTGGGCTCAAATTTCTACAACTCTTGTTCGGAAGCATGCCTGACCAGTCTGGAAAGTTTGAGCCGTTTCTTCACGCTAGTTTTTAAGATATAACGACTTGTAGACGCAAGCATCGTTGATCTTGTATAATCTACATACCTGCAGAATCATATCCCCGGGCTCGATCCGCCCGTCCAGAGCTACGGCGCCCCCTTTCATGATGCTGCCCACGTAGATACCGCCGTCGCCGCCCTTGTTGCTCTGGCCCACAATACTGATGCCCAGAAAGTTCACCGTGTCCATATTGAGCGACACTGTGATAATATTCAGCGACATGGTTGAGTCGGTGATGCTGGAATATGAGCTGGTGCGCGACATAGCTTGCGGCCGCTGTCGTCTCCGTCGTTGGGGACGTTTCCTGGACGCGACCTATCACAGACACACACACCGTGGGTTGCTGTATCGCCTGCAGAATGCTCTGGAGATGAGTTTACCTGCAAACGGCTCACGCTGCTACATTCACTGAGTGCTGTATGACGACCTGTCGTCTCGCTGACGAAGCTGGTGCTCTCCACATCGCTGGAGACGATGCTACTGGTCTCGTACACGCGCCCCAGCTGGCCATTCATACGGCCCCCGCTGCTGGGCGGGCCGTACCGGTGCTGGCGGGGTCTGGGAGCTGGTGCAAGAGTAGTACTACCCACCCGCGAGCTTATTATAGACTCTGTGTCCGTGGGACAACAGTCTACGCTGACACCGACACCACCACCGCCGCCTCCAGCGTGGTGACGGTGTGAGTCCGTCGGCGGTAGACTGTCTGTGCACTGGGACGCGCCGTCAGACTGATTGGAGCCGTCCGCGGAGACGAGCTGCAAGATATTTCAATAAAACACGAAACTATGCAGCATAAAATGTATTTGATTCACAGAAACTATTCGACATGCACGCGAAACTGGTATTAATATATAAAATAATACTGTCAATCATTCACCTCGGGGTATATAGGTAATCAAAAGGTATAAACTGTTGTCTAACTAAGAATTAACTACTCCAAATGTTACGAAATGAGTCACTTGACTTACCCAACTGACAACTCGTCCATTGAAACAAGGTAAATGTGCGCCGTCGTCGATAATTTCTTCCTTAACAACCCTGGAACACACGACAAATGGACACTAAATACACACTTGAAATGATTCAAAAACACTTAAACAAACAACTAACGAATTTCCACAGCACACTATGCGAAACCACCCACATACAGAGAAAAATATCAACGTCCCAAGACAATTGAACAACAAAAATGTACACCAACAAGGCGATTGAACACGGTAAAGCACATATTACACACTAACCCAAAGTCATCGTCCATCGATTTGAAGAAAAACTTATAGTTCGGTCGGTTCAGAACATTTTTGAAGTCTGCAAGGGTGACTTTTTCCGGTGGGATGGGAATTTTCACCAAATACGGTGTCTCCTCGTCGTCTATGTGATAAATAACTTTCGTTTCATCCATTTCGCATGCAAACTGTGGCACTGGCGTAGAATTTCATTGAAGTTTGGGAGAATTATGTTTGACAGAAAATATCACACAACATGGCTGACGTCTATGGCCTTGGAGCCCGGCTCTCGCAACGTTATCATGCATCACTAACTTCACGTTGGTGACAACTGTCAATAAATAATGTTTTTTACTAATTTTGATTTATAATGTGCATAAAAATTATTATTTTATATAAATTTCCGTGATGTTAAATACTTTCTAGATAATATTTTCAATCCATGACGTATTTTAAAATATATTCTAAATTAGATTTTGACATTTGCAAGACATTAGTATATACTCTCTTTTATAGATGTCACAAGCATCAGCTGTCAAAAATTATATAATTAAAATATTGTATTTACCATTAATAATTGACTTAAGATAATACACTGTCTAATTCATAAAAAAACATATTGCCTATTAAATTTATATTACTTAATAATTATTTTAAAAATTGATTAATCTATTTAGTACACTTCTACTTTGCTAGATGTCACTAGTATGCAGTAAAAGTTACGCAAAGAATTGAATTAGCTTTAATTTGCAAACTATTAAACATTTACGTAATTATACAGCATTATAACGCACCGTGTGACTATTGCGAGATATCGTAATTATATTCCGTTGCCTTATGGTGTTGAAAATATTATTTCAAATTGTTGGTCAAGTAAAAAAAAAAACACAAGTTAGATCTTTCGAAATAGTGTGGAGTATTGTACAATACCTGAGGAAGTCTGTGTCTGTGTGTGTGTGAATTTAAAGTATAACGGGACTGAACTAGGTCTCTCTGTCTCTCTCTTTGTTCATCTGGAGAAAGTTACATTCAATGTACTCCTACGCAGAGTAGTTCAAGAAAATAGTTCATAGAGTTCAAGTGTGTTACCAGTGATTTTATAGCAACAATGCGCATTACTTACGGCGTAAATATCGCACAAAACCAATCAACAATATCGGCAGCAACATTATTTATCGATAATCCAACATCAATTGACGTTTACCGTATTCGTATTCTCTCGAAAACACGTACAATATTTTAAAAGATAGTTTCTTTGTGCGACCAGTGGCGCCGCCGTGAAGCCGGTGGTCGCCGCGCGCAACTACTTGACGTTTGCCGACCAAGATGGCCGGCGCTTGTGTAATTTATGCTAATAAAATTCATTACGATCAATTTTAATAGCCTTTGCACGTGCAATGACTCACGGCCGGTGGTAAAATTAGTGTTGACGGAGTGTATACGTGCGTATTGCACAAGAACACGGTCGCCATTGTTGCTAAAATCGCCGCTAAATTCCATATTTGCCGGTGATGAACGACTAGCTCGACTGGTTAACGTTGCCGTAACGTTGTGTTTTGTTCGTAAACCCGTCTAATTGGCAACGAATGTGAAAACAAACGAGTGCAAATGTTCTTTTCCGTAATGCTGGTGAAATAGGCGCGTTTTTCGAACGTGTAATTGTGTTAAATGTGCTTAAAAATGGACGATTACAGTGGAACAGTGTGTGTGCTGGACAGGTGTGCTGTATTTGCTGGAAGAAAATACGACTTCTTTGTGTGTGCACTAAATAAACGTAAGTATTGATTTTTTTTGTACATAGCTCTTCCCTAATGGCTCGAACTGATTGTAATATCGGAGTTGTGGTCTATATATTACATATGGCTAAGATATCAGTACATATTACTGATTTACCTCATTCAGAAGTCCTTATATTGCTGTTAGCCAGCTCTTAACCCATATTTGCACTACCATATGTATAGTTTTGCTTACTTTCACCATATAGTAACATTTACCAGTAAGTAAAAGTAGCATAAACCCCGTTCTCTTGCTTGTAAATGATGTAAAACTTATTTTATTATATCATACAGCTTTAGAAATATTTTAATCATTTTTCTTACTGTAATAAAATTCAGTTCAGCTCGTTTTTAATAGTGTATTAAATGTTAATTGAAATATTTTTTATTATAATGCGTGATTTTGTAAATATAAACGTATGTAATACATTTTGAAAATATATTTGTGTATGTTGTCAAGTCAACTTTTTGTGTGATTGTTCTAAACATATGTTGTCCAATATTGCAGTTATCGTGGATATGCCTAGCTTTTAACTCTGTACTTGGTATGGACAGTAAATTTAACTTATAATCATCACGTCCGTAGTGGAATATTTGAAGATTATTGCTTTTAAAATATAAATTTTACTATTTTTAAAATTTTATTCAAACAAATGACAGTTTTAGTACGTCTACATGCAAGGCACACTTTGATTTTAGATTTTAACTGATACAAACATATGAATACTATACGGAATGTTACGAAAATAACGTGTATTTTTGAAAAATACGAATATTTTTATCTGTAATGCATTTTCGACGAAAACTTTATTGGAAAAAGTTGTTTCGAATTAAAAACTGCATACTATTATGTTATAGTTACTTGTCTTAAAAGGTTTTTGTATAATTTCACACTATTTTAATGGCATTCGAAATTATAAAAATATAATCAATGTCGAAAGTAATATTTAATCAAAGTATTGTTTACAAACCAGGCACTATTTAACCTTTTGCCATCGGAGAATTACGGAGTGAGACCAACAATGTACCAACTTGTACACTTTGAAAACCCTGGAAAACTTGAACGTGAAAAGGTGCAATTTAAAGAACAACTTTTTAACAAGCAGATCATACTTTAATAACTATTAGAGCACCAGTTTAATAAAATTTTAAACATTTTATGTCGTTTGTTGACTTAATATTGAAATATTTATTCTCATACGCTTTTTACACTAAAATCAAGTGTGCCGCGACCTTTTGCGGGACCTTTAGCACAGTGGTGGGCTGAGGAGGAGACGGCTGCTTAGGCGTGTGCCCTTTATATTAGTCTACAGGGTGGTATTAACTCGTAATATCATTGAAATGTCACGCGGCTTCATGGCCCGTAACGGTTTATGAGGAATACTTGTGTTGGTATTTCACCCCCACCCCTGAGTGGGGCCGGGGGTGGGTCTCCACCTCCCGGAGGCTGACTGGCGTCGCTGATAATTAACTAGAGCGTCGCCTGTACGCCGCGACGCTTGTAGAACCGTCATATTGTCCCGCTCGTTCTTACGCAATGGAATATGTTGTTTAAGAACAATTACATCGGGATATCGGAGGCCGCTGGAGTAGCTGTGGATGTGCCTAGCTAACGACCCATAGTGCCCCCTAGATCTAGCAACCCTTACGGCAGCCCCCGAAAGCCCCAATAATCCCCAAAACATGATTTTAAAAACAATAAACTTGGTCAAAAAAAATCTCACTTTCACGGGCTGTTTTAATCAAAACTCCCTGGTGAAAGCTACAATACATCCCCCCCCTGTCCACCAGCACCACCGTGTAACATGCTCCAACATTTGGGGGGTCAAGGGACAGTACTCGGATTATTATATTATGGTTTAGTAACATTGGAAGAAAGCTGTTTAACTTATCAATGTTTGTTAGTTGATGAAGTTCTGAAAGATGCGTAGACGAAGTCTATTCAGCTGTTGACAAGCAGCATATAGTACGGAACGTAAGGGTTGCTCACGGCGCGGGCCGGGGGGTGCAAGGCGAGGGGTAGAGGCGTCTCTATAGCGGCGCCACAGCGTCGAGCCACTGGGACGGCGAACTGTTGATTCAATCATTAAGCAGAGCATCGTCGTATACACATAGAGACATACAGACACACATACACACATTATGTGTGTATGTATATATATATATATATACAGTAAACTTCGCTTATAACGAACCCGCTTATAACGAATTTTCGGTTATAACGAACCAATCTATAAGGAACGAACTAAAGTATCATTAAACGTGTGTTATTTTTTTCGCATATAACGAACCCGTTTATAACGAACCCGTTTATAACGAACTTTCGGGTATAACGAACCTTAATTTTTATTATAATCGTAAAAGTTTTCGGTTATAACGAACTTAAAACGGCATTTTACCAAATAATCAGGGGATTCTTCGAAATCTTTCAATTCCGCATATGTAGGGTCACCGTAACAGTTCTAGCGGTACTTGTGTATATGTGATTAATTGTATGAAAAAAAATTATCCGACCGTCCCGCGATTGGAGCGGCCCATGTAGAAATTCCAGCATGCCCCACATGGCCTGTCCGCCACTGTTCACTGTATTTAATGTGTTAAAGAAGTACAATTATGAGTTACGCAATTTTGAAGAAAACACGTAAAACTTTTACTTTAAATAAATAAAAATCATATAAAATAATAACAAATATAAACAAAAGTAAAATAAAATGTATTACAAACCAATATCTAACTCAATTTTGAACAAATATGGATTTGTCTAGTTTTGCAAAAGAGTTCTTCATATTATATATCTACTTGAAACATGTACCTATGCATTAACAAAAATAATGAATTTTTGATGTTTATCGTTTATTACGAACTTCGCTTATAACGAACTATTTTCGTCGGTCCCTTGAGGTTCGTTATAAGCGAAGTTTACTGTATATATATATTTATTTATTTATTTACCATATTTTTTTTAGAACAAGTAAAATATGAACATGAAGGTTACAATATACCGTGTGTCTCATGACGATCTACACATAGGAACGTTGCATACGCTCTTGATCGTGATATATGAATTTGATCGTTTTAGTATTTTACAATCTAGACTGATCTAGACAGTATAATTGTTAATATTATGCTTACCATTTTATTTCCTTTGATATCCGAGTACAATTTTGTAAGATATTCGATGTAATAGTACACATTTTCAAGGAATTTAAACGTCAAGTTGACATTACAATTCCAAAAAAACAAAAAGAACAAAAACAGTCAGATTAATATTTTGATTTTAAAAATCAAATGAGCGCGCAACGTTCCTATGTGTAGATCGTCATGAGACACACGGTATATATACCGGGTGGATGAAACATCTGGCTCGTGTTTATCAGTACCGTACTCTGGAACTAGACGAGCTAGACCCTTCGGCACGGTCTCTAGTTTGACGTGTTCAAATTTCAAATCAATCCCCCAAGTGGTATTGTACGTAGAGCTGTTTCAGTAAAACCACTGCATAGTTTTTTTTGTCTTAAATGCACGTCGCCATTTTGAAGTGAGATGTCAGATTTAAAGTTTAAGTAACACCCTGTACCTTAGGGCGATAGCCTTTTGGACAAGGTATACAAATAAAAATACACACACACTCGTTTTTCTCAAAATACGAAATTTGCATTAAACTTTTCACAGAAATAACAAAAATATATTTTAACAATTTACAAACATATGATCAAAAAGACAAACAAAATATTCGGTGCAATCGCATAGGATAGGATAATTTTAGGATCCCGTATAGGATTTTATAGGACTCGCCGGTGACTCATTAACCTAACAAGACCTATTGACATATCCTAGAGGCGAAAAATTGACGTCTCGTCTTATTAAAATAAAGTATGAAAAATTCCTTACTACATTGTGAATAAATTTGTATATGTGTCACGTGATTGCCTGGTAGGGGTGGTGTTGGGGGGTGGGCTGGGGGTGGTGGTGGGTGGACATTATGGGCGAATCTAGGATTACATAGTAATGGCCGGTCGCGTGTAAGTCTTGCATAAAACACGAAATGGTCATTTTTATTAAGGGTGCGGCGAGCACGGAGCTGAAGTGGGGGTGCAGCAGCTGCGCAGGGGTCGGGGGTGGGTCCGCCCCTGTCCAGTGAGCAGACGGATGACTGGCCGTTTGATGTAACAAGGCAATTTAACTAAAATAAGGGACAATTTCTAAATTGATGACATAACATAATGATTGAACAAACGGTTTTCTTTTAACAAGAATCAAGCATTTTGGGGGGGGGGGGTCGTATAACGAAACATTGTAATTCGAAAAAAAAAAATGCCGTAATTAAAAAATGCCATTATGGTGAGCATTGGGTGTAATCCAAGAGAAATCAAACTCAGCAACGTGTCACCAGTGACCGTCTGAAGGAACGAGATGCAGGAACAGAACTTTCGCAATATCCGCCAACACCTGGTGGACACCATCTTCAGCGGATCGCCGCTGGGGACGGTGTCCAGGTGCCAGCACCGTGGCAGTTAGTTGTGGCGGGCGCGTAGAGTCCGGGTAGCCGGCGCCGGTATCCTGGTGAAGCCGGTAGCGTCGAAGACGACGGTACTCACGCCGCCCACGTTGTCCTTGCTACCGCCGGTCACATTGATGGGCTCGGTGGGGAAGTACGTGGCGCCGTAGAACTCCAACCCGTGCTGCAGAAGCATGTTGAACTCGTCCAGAGAGGCTAGGGTGATCCGGATAGGTGGTGGGGCACCTGCAGGTAGCACAGGCATTCCTGGCACGGCGCTGGCGGAGCCGGTGAGTCGACACACCTCCACAACGGAGCCGTACCTACAAAAAACACCTGGTGAACACTCTTGAAACGCGTTGAACATCGCAAGAACATTACCTGTACAGGGAAGCTCTGATATCTTCCTCGGGCAAGTCAGCCGGTACCTCCAAAGCTACCAGTGTGAAGGTTCGCTGTGGTCTGCAAGGCACCACCACCTTTCGATACAGACGTCCACCCGTAGCTCGGTGAAATCCACGTCGGAAGACCGCTTGGAAGTCCTCCGGGTCGGAGAACCTGAAGAGAATTCCCGTCGCAGTCTTGGTGACGCTGAAATCACCACGAAAATTCATCTTGTCGCAAATACCAGCCGCACGGTCCAAATTCAGCTCGTGCGACGGCGTCAACAGAAAGGCCCCTCTGGTGAGGAAACGGCCAGCCTGGTGACGTTCCGAGAGGTCGCTGCAAGTGTCCTCGTTGTCGCCCATGTGCTCTGAAGAAGCGGTCGCTTATAACTTTGAGTATATCTGCAAAAAAAGATCAATTGATTCCAAGCTACGATTTTCGAGAAAATAAATTGTTACTATATAATACTTATGTGGTTGCGTATTCGTATTTATTTTACGATGCTTACACTGAACTGGACTCGAACCACAGACACAGACTGACTCTGTGCCCACGGAACATCCTATATATACACTGAGCCATGGCCTACGCGATTTTTTTACGCTGTTTTTTGGTTCGCTGGGCTGAGAAATTGGACCGATTAGCCTAATATTTCATTACTGACTATGTTTATTTATACAATCATTGATATACTCATTATCAGTGTTGTAAAGTTGAAAATACTGCAACAAACAAGTAACATTTATTAAAAATACATTTTCCCCAAAAAGCAGGATCGTATTCAACGGTTTTAAACGTTTTTACGCGGCCGTATTAGTTAGGTTTGTGGGCCCCTAATAGTTAAAAACTTATATATGTATGTTCTTTAAGAAGAAACCCTAATGAAATGAATAGAATAAAATCTGTTTGTTGTGGGATTTAAGGGAAGATAATTCTTTTATCCTCTAGTACGGCTCTGAATTGTTACGCTATGTGTGTGTATTTGCGCGGGTAGCTTGTGTGTGTGTGTGTGTGAGAGTAAAATTGATATAATTGGGGCCATGCCCCCTATACTATGAATTTATGTAGGTTTCATGTGAGTATACTTGTATCTGTGCTATGGTCTAAGCATGTAAGATTCGTTTTGCGCTCTTAGAAGCGCTCGTGAAAACAGAGAGCGCTAACTGAATCAGCATTGTACGAGATAATGCGCCGTCTTCTAAATAAATTGATCCGTAATTTCCGATAATTGTGTCGTTTGTGACGTGCGTTATAAGGAACCTTCGTGAATTTAGTGCTCTTTGAGGGGCGCGGGGGTCAGGGGAAAAGCGCGTTATATCAAGTAAGCGCGTTACATCGAGGGCTTACTGTATATATCTGTGTATAGTGTGTCAGTGACTATATAAAGATATCATTTGATAATGAACGAGAATTTAATATGCGTCGTGATCTTAACAAAAATTGACAAGTTCGTTTATTTAGTTTTTTTAATAATACTATGTAGGTATATATATATATATATATATATATATATATATATATATATATATATATATATATGTATGTGTGTGTGTGGTATGTGCGTATGTAAACCCCCCCCCCCCGCTCCTCACTTCGCTGTAAGTCAATGAATGTATAGGTAGACAATTAACCAACCATGTACTATAAAATACTAGTGTAGGCAGCGGATCATTATCGAATATAAAAATCACGATTTATCTGTTATTTGCAACAAAATTTCAAGGCCACTGGCTTGCCCAATTAATCGTATAGATGCTCCGAGGTTGTGTAATATAATTAACAATTAATATATTACCACACATACACACAGATTATAACTTGTATGTCCAAATATGAACTGTTTCAAGACATAATACATAATGTTTAATATAATTATTTCAAGCTACATCTCGCGATAGATAATTAGCTAGATAAATAACCTTAGTGGACCGTCCCATTAAGCGACTTGAGTCCGGAGTATCGAGGGCCAGACTACAAACATCAGTTAACCCTATCCCCGTCATAATATTTCGGAGACGCAGTATTTGTAATTGTCTTTGATTGTACAAAAAGATTCACAATAATATTAGTTAAGAACGAATTCACCTTCAAGTCAGGTTCGTACTAGGTGATTCTTGTAGATTAGTGGGGCCCGCCGTGGCGAGCGTGGCCGGATATAAGGACGGTATTAGCGGAAAATGTTTGATTTCAAAATGCAAGTGTAAAAAATCATATATTTGTGTCTGCTGCGTCATGCTATGACGTTCAGCTCAACCCTTGAAGGTGGGGTTGGTGGTAGTTAATTAGACTTGGTGGCGCACCCTACGGTGATGGGTGCCGCGCCTAGAAGTGGCGTGCTCTACCCCCTCCAGAGAAACACACACACACACAGAGACAGAAATAAATACTGATACATAACCAAGCCAAGCAAAAAAATACATGAATGTTTTTAATCTAAAAATATGAAAAACAGTAATACGCTTTACGCTATCCCGATATACGCTGATGCGCTTTAACGTGCTTTATCTTACACCCCGTGCAAGGCGCTAAATGAGCGCTTATTCGCCATAACGCGCTAAGCGTTAATGAAAACAACGTATCAGAATTATATGCATTTAAGTTGAAATTTATAACAATTGTAAAAATTATCCTGCAGGTTTAAGAAAACAGTATTTACGGCGTAACCAACACATTTTAGAGCAAAAGTGCATAGGAGAAAAGTTGTTCAGAATTAAAAACTGCATAATATGACGCCATCGTCAGGGGGTCGAATGTGTTTGTATGTCGAGTAAATCGGTTTTTAAAAATGTAACTGTTTGCTGACTAGCGACAGATTAGGTCATACGGATGTGGATGTATGTGTATAGCACTAACACATACACATATTAATGGCAATGGGAGCCATGGTTATAGGAGGCACTTAGCTAATGATTGCAGGGGCCCGGCCTCCAGCAGTGGGAGTGCCACTAGGTGCACACAGACACGCGCGCGCGTGTAACCTGTCAAGGACATTGCATGAACAATAAAATCACTACCTAGATCACACAGAACTGTACGCTGCATCAGTGCACATGTAGAACCGTGGACGTCATCTTCAGCGGATACCGTGCACCAGGTTAACAAGCCATGTGGGCGAGTCCCACAGCAGCTGGGACACGTGTTCTTCTGGTGCAAATGTGTGAAAATTAGTCTGTAATCCGAATTCGAGAAAAATTTCGTAATACTATCGTGTTTAGCGGGGAGCTAGGGGTTGAACACTCACTTCTAGACCCTCTGCCCTTCGGGACCGCCTTCATAGATGGAGAAAAATCAAATTAGCCCGTGCTGTTTCGAGCTCATCACCGAGACACAGGCTGTAGACGAGTCGCCAATGGCTTTTTTGACATTTGCCAATCCTTATTTTATCGACACAACCTCGCGCCGGCCGCCCCCGCACTTGGGGGCGGCCGGCGGGGGGTGTTATACAGCGATATAAGTAGTCACCGGCGCCTGCAACGTTGCTTCGTGTTTCCGGCTGGTGTAGGGTTGCCACCCCCCTGTCGGGGGTGGCGGCTAATGGCCAGGAAGTGGCACGTCAGTTAGGGGTATCGATTGCAGCGCCACCCCCAGCTCAACTATGGCGATGATCACCACTGCAGACTTGTGTATATTTAGGAAATAAATGTTACATAACCATTTTAGTGCAAAATTGCGAATCAAATATTTTTGTAAGCTTTTTTAAACTTAATTAAATAATAACTAAACCAATTTTGTTGGATCCTAAAACTTGATGTTGACTCTAGTGTTCGTAGTTTCAGTATGAACTCTGCCCATCCTGACGGGGGGTATTGAGGACACGGCCCCGTTGGAAGTCCTGCAGGAATAACGATATTTCTTCTTCGTAATCAAGCATTAACAATGCTTGTCAACATTCGTCGCGGAAATTAGTTGCTACGTGGCTTTAGAATTAATTGTATATCACCTCCATCCCCGAGGAGGGGCACACTCCCCCCCCCCCTATAGTCACAGCAAGGGGGTGAGGGGGCAATCATACTGGATGACAGATTACTTTCCGGCCTGACCGGAAAAATCCGGTTCGATCTCCGATTCACTGGTGGCTCATTATAATTGTATCCGAACACGAATTTTTAAGGGTAAAAAAGTTAAAAAAACACATATTTTTAAGGGTACAAAATTGAAAAATATATATTGGGCTCCCTTACATTAATATTACAAGGTGGGGGTGGGACGATAGCTGTAGCCCCGAATTTAAATCAGAATTTTTACTGAAAAAATATTTTAAAAAAAATCACACTTTTTCTAAAAAGTGCCCAAAAATACCCCCCTTAGTCCGTGCTAGAAATTATTTAATGATAGCTGGGGCCCATTTAAAGGTTATGATGAAATATCAAATGCAAAAGAAAAAAAATGTCTGAAACCAACCCTTAAAATATAGTGTGTCCCACCCCCTTAACCCTGTCGATTTGCGTGTCCGTTGCACCTTTAAACACCCCCCCCACCACCACCCCGCCCCCCAAACTCCCCTGCAAGCATTGCGCATGCGTCAACATTGTCCTATATATGTATGTGTGTACGCCGCTCCGTACTTATTCTGTGCCGAAGCACAAGAAGGAAGTCAGTGTTATTGACGTAATACCGAGGCGCGCCGACAGTTTACGAGTTCACCCGACCGGTATAGCGGCCGTACCCCCACTCCGCACACTCGCCGGCCACCATTTCATCCTGCGACGACGAAAATGACAAGTTTAACAGTTGTGCATCAGCCGTACGCCAATCAGCATGCACCGTCAGCGAGAAACAAACGAGCATCGCGTACCGACCAAACAGTTGATGCTCAACTGTCATCCTGCACGGCACGGCCGCTGTTCTACTGTCGTCACGGCACACACACAGCCACCTTGGATCACCACCACCAGAGATTGGCGAAAATGTCGTATTTAAATACGGCGAATCTGCGGATTAACGCAACCGACCCGTACAGCAACAGCCCGATCAGCAAC
Organism: Carabus problematicus; assembly: GCA_963422195.1. Lineage (NCBI taxonomy): Eukaryota > Metazoa > Arthropoda > Insecta > Coleoptera > Carabidae > Carabus > Carabus problematicus. The sequence goes on from OY728577.1 coordinate 586,834, forward strand.
AGGTGTTGAAGGATGCAGCCGCTTGAGGTATGTGCTGAACGTAACGACGAGACGGTATATATGCACTTGAAATGTATGGTAGATTGGTTGCATAAAGTGTTTTGAAGATTTCTAAGGTTTTCCGGTGCGGTTTGAAAGAGTGGATACCGTACTTTTTTTTTATAGCGAATCATGGTTCTTTTAAAGGTTTTTATACTTTGACTATGTATTTATTTGAAATGTAAACTATTTTTAAGATTGTAGTAAATTCGTCGATATTTAAACATTTAAAAGTAAAATTTTTAATATAATTCTTTTTAATTATTGAAAATAATAAATCTCTATATTGAATATAATATTTTCTAAATGATATCACAAATTTTTTAAGGTTTTCTTCGAAAAGTTTAGGATTTTTAAAAAATATGAGAAAATATGTGTGCAGAAATATAATCGTAATTATTTTATTTGTATGTACAGGTACGATTTCCAAGAGGACTGAGAATTTCCCAGACATTCCGCTGTTAAATCGACCTTTCAAGGGCTTGAACCTTTGCTTTAGCCCTTTTCGAGTACGTAACTGGGTGAGCAAAGTTTCAGGTTGTATGGAAGGCGATTATGGACACCTGCAGCAGTTCACCTGGACACCATCTTCGCCGAACATGGACACTGGCGCACTATAAACACGGTCTAGCTGTCTTACAACACTGTACATATCATTTCTACTACGTAGAAACTTTAATAATCTCGTTCCGTGGAGGCCATCTTCAGCGAACTTCAATTTCCAGGCACTGTACGCAAATTTCAACATGTCCAAGGCACTGCTACGCAACTGTGGAACCTTTAACGAAAATTTCAACACCTAGACCGGCACGGTACAGCATTTGGTGGACGTCGTCTTCAGAGAACAGCACTTTGCGGGGGCGGTTCGAGGACTCCCGTGACACATCTGAACTTTGTTGGTCCTGTGTTTGATCCCAGCTAGGTGAGCAAAGTTTCAGGTGTGTTATTGGGGACCTCCACGGCGCTACGCCCCATTTTCATATTGAACCCCCGTCAACATTACATTTGAAATGAGATTTACAATTCTAGAATCATTGATTCTTGAATTAAACAACCCCCGATGAGGTAAGATCAATTTTGTAAATTAAAATATTTGTATTTTTATTGTTAATAAAAAATGTACACACACAAGAAAATTTGTAAAACTCTTTATTTTATTCGTGAATTATCCTATATTATCGTACACATTCACCACATCGTCACAGTTCCCCAGCTTGTCAAACATGGCGGCCATCTTATCCAGGTCCGAGTCACTCAGCTGAACACACATTTTGGGGATATATTCCACACTAGCACTCGAAACCGCGTATTCGAGCGCCTGGATATTCTTCTCGACGGTGGTGAGGTGCTCCGGTGCGCAAATAAACTCCAAATGTTGATCGGACACCTGGCGGACGTCTTCAGCGCCACTTTCAATGGCGTGTCCGGTGGCTAGATCCATTAGAGTTTCGTCAATTTGATTAAATTCCGTTTCGATGATGCCTTTCCGTTCAAATATATGTCTACCGCCGCCATCAGAGAACGAAGCACTTCAGAAAACAGTGAAAAACATACTTTTCTAGGTTATATCAACTGTCAAAACATATTTTTCTAGGTTATACAACTGTCAAAGTGTCATAAGTTAGTTTAAACGTTTAACAAACGAAACTACTGTAAACAAATGCAGTACACACTGTTGGAAATAAACAAAAACTTACTTGTATTTCTTAATCACAGTGGCTATGTTCATTTTACATCGGTTATAGTTGTCGGTGAATATTTCGCACAGAATGATTAACCCACAGGGGCCCCTGGAACACGAACAACCAATCAGAACAACGGGAATAGTAGAGAATCGCGCGTGTTTTGTTTGAGACGGCGGCCATCTTGTGCGGGCGTTTGACAGGTAAACAAATGCAACACAAATACCGTGGCAACTGTGACGTTTGTGTATAAAAATGTGTAATGAGGGGCCCCGCGTAAGGTAAGAACCGGTGTACGTACTTTATTTCAATCAAACCCGACTTGCAATCAATTTTCTTCTGTTGTGTGCTTTTGATAACACTTTGGACAGTCGCCGCTGGCATGTTGGCTCGTTTCGTTTGCTCAATGATCTGTGCTAGTTTTAAATTCATACTTGGATTCGTAGAACCGCCCTCTAGAATAAAAACACACGGTGAAATGCTACAATAACGCGACAAGTTCAACTTTAATCACTTAAACTGCAACCATTCCTTGCCAATGTACACTGTAAATATTAATGGTACAATTCTAGATGACCAAAGTTACTGCTGCGAGTTTAATTTCAGGTTGACAGTACCTTGTATCGCCACTTTTAGTTGTCTGCTGAGCCGGGTAAACAGAAGACTCTTCTGGGCGTCTTTGGTAGCCTTTATATGTTTGATATTCGCCCATTTCGAGTGTCCCGCGTGCCTTTTGGCCAGCCAAGACACCTGCACTGTCTGCCAGGCTAAATTTTGTACACTTTTGCCGAACATCTAGGACCTGTAACTTTCAGGTTATCTAATATTATTTTGACAGTTCGGCGAGCGCTGTGAAGTTAGTCACTGTACGCGTTGCGTGTAGTTCACAATATTGCCGGTAGATGGCACTAGGTGTACTAATAAATGTTTCAAATTAATTTAAATACAGAAAATATTGTATTTGATTGAAAGTAATATAATTTAGTGATTTGTTTGAGACAGGCAACCCACAATACGTAGATGTAAGTGTGATAGTTTCAATACGGCGAAATTAGTAATGAAATTGACTGAAATAATGCATTTAGCTCTTATAAACTTACTTATGATTAATTCGCGAATCAATAATTCTAGAATTAAACCTCGTCGCTTGCACAGAATCCTACAATTCATTTAACAGTTGTCAATTCTTTGCATTTAAAAAAAAAAGAATCTCAAGCGAATCACCTGAAATGTGTCTCTATTTTAATTCTAGAATCAAAACGAATCGAGAATCATCGTCGATCTATGAATTACAACTGAAATACTATTAAAAATAAAACACAGGTGATATAGGTTTTTTTTTATATATAAACAATTTTATTTATTATTTATTGTTTGTAAGATGTCGTTTTACAAAGAGGTCATAGATAAACTTGCGTATCACACCCTTGGCATGATACATTTACTCGTTATCGTCTTCGTCGTCGTCCTCTTGGTTGTTGATCTGGAAGTACCGGAGCTCGTAGCTGTCCTTGCCGCTGGCGACCACTCGCAGCCAGTCACGGAGGTTGTTCTTCTTCAGGTACTTCTTGGTGAGGTACTTCAGGTACCGTTTGCTGAACGGCACGTCCGAGTTGACGCTCAGCTTCATCTTTTGGCGTTCAATGGACACGGCATTCCCGAAATTGTTGGTCTTGCCGTTCACCTTGATACGCTCCTGCAGGTATTTCTCCTGTACGGGGACAAGAAAATCCGAGTTGCAGGTGTAATATGCGCTTAAACGATCTGAGAGATGCAAGTCCGAGGGTGTAATATGTGCTTAAACGATCTGAGAGATGCGAGTCCAGAGTGTAATATGTGCTTAAACGATCTGAGAGATGCGAGTCCGAGGTGTAATATGTGCTTAAACGATCTGAGAGATGCGAGTCCGGGGTGTAATATGTACTTAAAAGATCTTACAGATGCTAGTCTGGGGTGTAATATGTGCTTAAAAGATCGTAGAGACGCTAGTTTCGGGTGTAATATGTCCTTAAACGATCTGAGAGATCCTAGTTTGGGTGCAATATTTGCTTAAACGATCTTAGAGATGCTAGTTTTGGGTGTAATATGTACTTAAACGATCTTAGAGATGCAAGTCTGAAGTGTATTGTGCCGAAACAAACTCAGAAATCCCAGTTTTGGGTGTAATATGTACTTAAACGATCTTACAAATGCTAGTCTAAAGTGTAATATCTGCTGACAAGATCTTACAGATGAATTCTAGCGTGTAATCTCGAATACAGTGTTTAGAGATACAAGTTCGAGGTGGAATACGAGCTAATATGATTTAGAGATGCAGTTAAGAGTGTAATACCGCTCAGTAACCAGAATCTGTGCGTCTTGATCTTACAGATACAAATTCAGCGTGTACTACACTTCTATGCGACAAAAGTTTGAGGTTATAACTTATGTAAAGCACATGTAACACTTACAAAGTTCGCCACATCCATGATGCTATCCTCGACGGGATGTGTACAGTCCACGGTGAATTTCAGCGCAATCTTCTTCTTCTTCTGGCCCTTGCCGCGGATGTGCTGTTTCCTGGGCCCATGGGGCTTGACTGCAGCGCCGGTCTTAGTCTGGAATCCACAACATCATGCGCAATCAGTTGTGTTTCAACCAGACGTATATTAATCGTATGTTACGGCCACTTCAGACATTTGGTAAATGTCCTGCTCACAGCACTGAATTTACATACAACACTAAACATTTATAAACCCTGGAGAACACCTCTAAATGCGTGTAAATTATTGGTTAAACTTTTGTACAAAACATGCTGTCAAAATATGTTTGAACATAACCACGATCTTTCATTCTGCCGATTAAAACAAATTAATAATTCGACATTAAACATTTCAAACGCTAAATAATATACTGTAGAATGTTTATTGTATGTTTTGGAAATAGTGAAATAAGTTTTACATTCAATTCTACCACGTTACCAATTTCAACCAAACATCATGTCACCCATGATATCTCAAATTATTTCAATCATCCATCAATATTTCCCAAATCAAACGTTACATTACAATAACCAATAGTTTAAACAACAATCGTAGTTGAGTATTTTTACATTATATGCCCTAATTTCCACAGAATTACACGTAATTTTACTTACAGGAGCCATTTCCACTGACACACACTACACAAGTGAACAACGCAAAGAATTTACTTTATCGCGTTGCCAACGCAAGAAACCTACTTGTCACTAGTCGGCCGCTACCAACCGAACCCTGGCGCACTGTTAAATATCCCTAGACGCGGGCGTGACGGCGGGTTAATTTCAAAACAAAACTCCCACTAAGGATCAGAATCGCTCGCATCGCTCGCGACTTGTTTACACTGGTGACCTTTGACTCTGTGCATTTTACAAATGATAAACTTAATCGTCCACTTGGGCACAACACTGCACCATGCAAACACTACTGAAAGACGGCTGGTTCAGTGAACGTAATCCGTTGTGGCCGGGCCAGTATCTCTCGCTCCAAGTCAACGCAGTACTGCACGAAGAAACGTCAAAATACCAGCACATCGCCATCTTGCAATCGTAACTATGGTAACGTACACGGCGCAACGCAAACAACGAGTGTGTTTGTGTTTTGTTTTTCAGCACCGAACATGGCCGTATGCTACTACTGGATGGCATCATCCAATGCACGGAGCATGATGAGTTCGCGTACCAGGAAATGATGGCGTTGGTGCCGCTGTGCGCACATCCCCGGCCCTCCCGCGTGCTCATTGTGGGCGGGGGGGACGGGGGCGTGGCCCGTGAGGTTGCGAAACACCCGTTCGTCGACGAGATCCACCAGGTGGAGATTGATGAGCGCGTGATTGCGCTGAGCAAGGAGTTTCTGCCGCATATGGCCGTCGGATTCGCCAGTCCCAAGGTCAAGCTGCACATTGGCGACGGTTTCGAGTTCATGCGCACCCACTCTTGCGCATTCGACGTCATCATCACCGACAGTTCAGACCCGGTGGGTCCGAATGCGAGTCTCTTTCAGGAGAGTTACTTTCAACTGCTCCGGCAAGCGTTGAGACCTGGTGGACTGGTCTGCTCGCAGGCGGGCACCACATGGTTGGACCTGGAGCACGTCGCCAAGTTCAAGCGATCCTGTGAGAAGTTCTTCAAGATGGCGCATCTCGGACTGATCTCCGTACCCACGTATCCGACGGGGCAAATTGGTTTTGTGATCGGCTCCGACGAGGACCCCACGCAGCCGAAGTACAGATTCAGTGACGAGGTCAGCGATCAACTCAAACTACGCTACTATGACGCCGATGTGCACGAAGCCGCATTTACACTGCCGCGCAGTGTTCGCAGATACTTGTCGCGCGTGTAATACCGGCTGTACGTTTTTGACAGATGTTTTTTGCGAAACAGTTTTGTTGTTTTTTTTTTTTTAATGGAAATATATAACTAACTAGACGAGATTTATTTTGTGGTTTTACTTGATACATTTTCTACTTGAATGTTCAAACGCCCACCGTTTAACGCTTATAGGAGCGCCCTATGCGCTGTTCAAAAAGAACTGAGACACAGCTCCATATACTCTAACCCTGAGTGTTTCCGGTTACTTTTTGAACATTTGGTTCTCAAATCAAAATGTTTTGTGTAATGTAATAATTAGTATGCGCTGTTCAAAAAGAACTGAGACACAGCTCCATATACACTACCCTGTGTGTTTCCCACTTCTTTTTGAACGTCAGGCTCTCGTAATGTAATAATTAATATACGCTGTTCAAAAAGAACTGAGACATAACTCCATATACCCTAACCTGCATGTTTCCCCCTACTTTTTGAACACTTGGTTCTCAAATCAAAATGTTTTGTGTAATGTAATAATTAGTATGCGCTGTTCAAAAAGAACTGAGACACATCTCCATATACACTAGCCTCCATGTTTTCCGCTACTTTTTGAACACTTGGTTCTCAAATCAAAATGTTTCCTACCACAATTACTTTCCGCTGTTCAAAAAGAAATGAGACATAGCTCCATATACGCTACCCTGCATATTTCCCCCTACTTTTTGAACATTTGGTTCTCAAATCAAAATGCTTCCTACCATAATTACTACCCGCTGTTCAAAAAGAACTGAGACACATCTCCACATACACTAGCCTGCATATTTCCCCTTACTTTTTGAACACTTGCTTCTCAAATCAGAATGTTTCCTACCATAATAACTATCCGCTGTTCAAAAAGAACTGAGACACAGCTCCATATACACTAGCCTGCACGTTTCCCCTTACTTTTTGAACACTTGCTTCTCCACTCAAAATGTTTATCGCAAGGTAAATTTGGTTTTATACAAAAAAAAAAAAAAAAAAAAATGAAAAACCCAGAGAAAAAACACAATAAATATTAATTATAACAAACAGCAACAATTACAAACATGATCTGTTGATGTACAACAACACGTATTACAAGTATGTTCGTTAGTAGTGACGGTGTTGGCCGCCTACGGCGCTGTCATCTCACTCGGCCGCGCCCAGCGGTTAACCGTGGCTGGTTGTACGACTGCAGGTCCTTGGTTCGACTCCCGCACAGCTCTGCTATGTGATATCCATCGTGTAACTGTGCACAGAGCCAGAGAAAACAGTGGTTCAGTGGTGCACATCACACTGTGGTGGATCTAGTACGTAGTTGGGTGAGAGCCAGGCACGGACTAGGACTAGTGGCCCGCCAGCTAAAATTCTACTCTCATCACAAGTCCCGAATCTTCATCAAAATGAATTAATTCGCAATTATCCTGCAGCGGAATTTGTGATTTTTGGCGACGGCGGGCCATGAATCTGTGTCAGTCCGGCCCTGTTTCTCCACACACCCTGCATTTAACCTCACCTCTGAATCTCATTCATGCGCGCATTCAGCATCCGTGCCTTCAGTCGTTTCGATTCACAATTCACGTTCAATTCTCACTTGTGTGTTTCACGCCATAAACCTTTTGCGCCCACTCACAGCGGCTGGTCAAGAAGATGGTTTAAGAGGAGCAGACACGTCCGATATGTACAGGGTGTACCAGATTTAAAAATGCCCGGGTCTAACGGTAAATCTAAAACGATCGCCCGGTATAAACGTTCAGTAGAATCAAGAATGGGATCGAAGACGTCATTTAATGCGAAGAAAATCTCGGAAAATGTCGTTATTAAACAGTGAATCATATTTAACGATAACGTTTTTAAACAAGGCTAAGAGTTTTTATCAGAATTGTTGCTCTAAACGTAATAGCGTCGTCTAGTTAATGTATTGGACTCCCAGATCGTTTGAGACACTCGCGAAATATTCAAATGTATAAACTGTCAACTATTTTGCTTTGTAAAACCGGCATTTTAGGGGAAATGGCAAACACCTTCATAGCATACCATCGACAGCAGACAAGATCTTCACAGCACACCATCACATCATCACCAGAGCATCACCAGACCATCCAATTCACTTCGCACTTGCCATCAACATTGTCTCTAGCACAAGAATCGTTATATATTTATGTCATCACCAACAAACAATTATCAGCTGAACCGCGGTTTTAATTCTAGATTCGCGAAATCACCAACTAATACGTCAGTTTCTCTCGTTTCAATCAACGTAACGCGGCTTCAGGATTCAGCTGATATTTGCGTCACTACTCAGATCAACCAATCACAGAACTGAACTCAAGTTTGCGCCGCCGCAGAACCCTTCAAAATGGCGGGCGCATGCGCAAACCTCGAGTTCAGTTTCGTCCGTCAGAATAAAGAATTTTCAGTCAAACAACGCACATATATGTATGTATATATTTCATAATGTTTTTTTTTATGCATTTTTTCAAATCATCATTTATAATTACGTCATCATCATCAGCAATCAATTCATCATCATCAGCACAAATGTACATACACAATCATCATTTGAGATATACTCGGTACTACCAATAGCAACGGGGAAAAAATCATCATCAACAAACATCATCATCAACATCAGCATCACCAGCAGCAGCAGCAGCATTGTATACACTTAGAGGTTAATGTGTACAGAGTCTGTAAAAACTAATAATATATATGTGTGTAGGAGGGGGGGGGGGGCTGGGCTTCAAGGAGATTCAGGAATTTCGAATTATTCAATTCTGAAAAGAAGAAAAAACCAGGACGAATCAACACAAGATTAGCGGAGAGTACGGTACTAGGTTATTTTTTTAAAAGGGGTGGGGTGGGGGGGTGTATATGTTGACCAGTAGGGGCCGTGTGTGTGTGTGTGTGTGTGTGTGTGTGTGTGTGTGTAGGATTCAGTCCAGTTTAAATTACTCACAAACCACGCACAAATATATATATATGTATGTATGTATGTCTCTTAAGATTATCATTTATCTTTCTGCGAGAACAGTAGCGTGCGTGCGGTGGGGGGGGGGGAGAGTGGGCGGGGGTGTAGCTCGCGCGCGCACAGTTGCATCGGCGGGGCGGAGCACCCGGTATCATTAGAGCAAGAGATAGACAGACAGTGGCCAGAGCTAGAATGAAGAATTAACTGTACGTAAAGTATGTATGTATGTATGCTAGGTGTGTGTGTGTATATATGTATGTCTGTCTCTCTCTCTCTTGCTTAGCAATTCGATTTTAGAATCGACTAAAAGAGAAAACAGAAAACAATTTTACGAATTAATATTTCACGATTCAAGGTTCAATCTGTTCGATTAACGAATTATAAAGGTTAGTCTTTTATGTCTGTTTGTCTGTCTATCCATCTGTCCGTCTGTCTGTCTGTATACCGGATGTGCCGCAGAAATCTCTGACCCCGGGGCCATTGAGCATGTAAAAAGAGAGCAAAAAATCCACGATTGCGGGGACCGACCAACGCCATTTCAGAGCAAAAAAATACTGCAACGCGCACGAGTTGGTTCACGATATTACAAAAACTGCCCAAAATATGGCGGTCACATGCTGTTATGTGCGGTTTCTAGATTCGCCTATTCTGCACTTCTGAAGCACCACCTTAAAGTGTAGCGCCGATGACCAGAGGATGGTGAAGCAAAAACCCGTTATTTTGATTATTAGCTGTTGTACTTAGCGAAAAATACGTGCGATTCTGCGTGTGTGACCTCCTGACCTGTCCCCAATTAAACTGTGCCCAATATTTCAACACACACTTGACATGCAAAAAATACTCGCGCACTTCTGAATCGCGAACAACTGTGGGTCATTTGCACTTTTACTCTGAAACGCCGTTGGTTCCGCGGCGTAATCCTGGATGTACAGGTTAGTTCCGCGTGTCCCGCGTGTTCCTGGTCCACCAGCATCGCGGACAATCGCGAGTCTACCGTCAATAATGCCCCGAAGTGAACTGTACCGGCTATTTGTGTGTATAATTTCGCGTTATTTGAGACTCCACCGCCAACACCACCGCCAACACCTCCTCCAACACCACCACTCCACTGTCCCCCCCGCAGACCTTAACCCTACACTACTCGGCGTCTACAACACAGAATTCAGCACTCGTCACTCGCCCCACGTCGTCGTCATCGTCGTAGTCGTAGAGCGTCGTGTGTCACCTAGTCGTACTTTAGAAAACCTTGCTTGTCCTGTTGCGGCTGCTGTGGCGGCGGCCTCGGCCACTGGCCCTCCGCCGCCGCCGCCCCCTGGTTCATCCAATTGAGGAACCCCTGGTTGTTGCCCGCCGGTTGAGAGCCGCTGCTGGCGTTCGCCCCCGTCGCCGCGCCGCTCGGCTGACTACCGAAGCCTTGGTTGAAATTCTGCAACAGCACAACACAGCAAGCGTCAGTCAATTGTCGCCCGTCCAACCAATCACAGTCGCACAGCGCATACGAGACACGGCCAATCAGAACACAACAACAACAACAACACACTACAACACTGTGTGCGCGCGCGCCTGGGGGCGGGGCCAAAATAAACAAATGCAACGCGCCCGATCATTCAAAGGTGAACTACTATGATTACGTGTAAAACGTATGATTCTAGTGGTCTAAGGGCGGGGCTTCCGCTAGGTTTTAGTGTGGTAATTGGGCAGCCAGACGAGGGGGGCGGAGCGAGCCAGCAGCGACACAACAACACACAATTACAACAACCAGTACTAATCACGAACTAAAACCGCGCCACGTTCAAAAACTAACCAGACACGCGCCGCACACACTTGTATGCTCCGCGCGCTCGGTACTTTTTGAACGCGCTTCGTTCTTCTCAAATATATTGCCGTTGAACTTTTCGGCGATTATTTTCATCCCTTAAGCCGGTCCTAGGGGTTTAACGATTAGCAAGAAAGATGATGAAAAAAAAATAAAAAACGGTGCTTTCAATAATATTACGTTGTTAGAACAGAAAAATACATAAAAAAAAAACACGATATTTTTTTTTTTGGTTGATGTAATGTCATCCATAAATATTTGTATATATATTTGGCCATTAGTGGAGAGAATTTTAAATGAACTGTATGTATGTGTGTGTGTGTGTGTGTGTGGACCTCCAATATTCGTCATGAACCCATCGTTCCGCGGACGAATATCGAACCACGACTCCAGACTGTGATTTGTTGTTGCTAGGAGTTCTAGCCGTCGTGGTGGCGGGGCCGGTGTCCATTTTGGCGTCCACTGACTCCGCCGGCGGACGAATATCGACTTGCCGGGGGACGAATATCAAACAGAAACCTGGACGAATTCGGCCCGCGGAGCGACGAGTATTGGAGAGGATGCAGCAGCAGCAGCAGCTCATTGTGTGTGTGTGTGTGAGTGAGTGTTTGTGAGATTTGGGGGGTGTGGGGGGTGTGTTGTAGTATTTGTTTGCTAGGCCCGCGGGCCGCCCCCGGCTGCCACCGCTTGACTCACCGGCTCCTGCTGGTTCTGCAGGTTGCCTATGAGCCCCCAGCCCGCCTGGTTGAGGGCGGCGGCTACGAGGGCGGGGTTCATGGGCAGCGCGCCCAGATTCAGGCCCAGCCCCAGGGGGTTGCAGCTCTGCTGGTTGGCGCCCTGTTGACCCTGTCCCGTAATGCCGAGCGCCTGCAGATTCGGCATGTCCAGGTTACCCCGCGGCTGATTGCCCCAGTTGTGCTGATTGGGGCCGGCCGCGTACCGGGCGGGCGGATAGAGCGGCGGCTCCGGCCCGCGACCACCGCCCGAGCCCGGCCCGCCGCCGCCGCCCGAGCCCGGCCCGCCACCACCACCGCCGCCGCCGCCTCCACCGCCGCCACCGTGACCGCCGGGGCCGCGTGGTCCTCCGGGTCCGTAGCCGGCGCCCGACCCACGACCCTCGCTCTTCGGCGCCGCATTCGACACGTGCACCGAAACGCCTTTGACGATGTGGTCCTCGCCGCAGAGGCTTTGCGCCACCTCCGGGTCCAGGAACGTGACGAAACTGAACGCGCGGAACGGCTTCGGGATGAACACGTCCGTGACCTCGCCGTACTTGGAGAAATAGTCACGGAGATCGTCCGCGGTCAGGTCCTCGGTGCATCGGCCCACGAACACCTTGCACGGCACCTGCTGGATCATGCCCTCCTTGGAGTTGGGCACCTTCACGTCGCACCAGCGGCCGTCGATCATGTGTCGCTGGGCGAGCACCCGCATCTGGGACTCGTACGATGCGAACCGGATGAAGCCGAACCCTTTGGACTGGCCCGACTTGCTGTCTTTCTTTACCTGCGCCATCAGCACCTCGCCGAATGTCTCGAAGTACTCGCGCAGATTCTGCTCGGTGGTCTTCCACGGCAACCCCAGCACTATCAGGTCGGTGCAGCGCAATTTTGTTTCGATTCGTTTCGTTTTGGCGGTGGAATTTTCCAGATTGTCATCGGACTTACGTTTATTCTCTGTGGAACGAACGAAATGCGAATTAAAATGCGGAACAACGCGGGCAAGAAATACTGTACACATTTTCTACACACACTTATACAATGTGTTTGGGTAAAAACCGTTAATTTCATCACGAATATGAACTGACACTGGTAACTGCGCGGTTTTCACTCACAATTTCACGCTCCGCTGACGCGCAACACGTGATACGAGCGAAGTACGTACCTTTAGGAAAGACACAATAGAAAACTTGTGTGCCCCAACCAATTTCCGGGGGCGGATGCAGTCGACCCTCGCTCAAGCGGACGCCTCGCATG